>JAJOZX010000639.1:275000-862500 GCA_023014485.1 Bathynomus jamesi | reverse complement strand
TACTTGCAGTAGTTTATTCTATACTACATAACATAAATAATGACTTCTATAGGGTGTACAGTTTTTATTATGATGATATATAAATTTTCATACATTGAATACTAGAGATATGATGAAGGGAAATTAATGACGGGAAAATGTGACGTCATAGTTATTGAATTTGTACGTATAGTACGAATCATTGTTAGGAAGATTTACAAGAACGAATTAGAGACACAGAGTGGGAACGTAAAGAGAATAAAGTTATTTTTATATAATAAAAAAAAATATTAAAAAGGTTTAATAATTTTTTGCCTGTTAAGCAGAAAAATTATACTTTTTCGTTGAATGTTGATAGAATTTGAATTATTTGATATTTTAGTCTGAAAACTTGTTTGCATATAGACAAATACATCTGTTTTATTGCGTAGAAGTTTTATTAAAAATTAAATCAATGAAATTTAAGATATGTGCGGTCATACGGGTAAATTTCCCGATCGTACAGAGCAGGATAAATTAGGTACATGATCGATTAATTGTTACACAACTATTATTATCACGTATACATTACAATAATTACCAAAATCGTTACAAACAATTGTAAAAACTATTTTGTTTACAAACAACAAAATGTCATTTCACCTATATATTTATATACGCAATAATGACATGAACAAGAAAAAAGGTTAAACTAAAGACGCAACCCGGTCAATTCAGGTTGAATTAAATTCTTTTACAAAAAAAAAAGGGTTGAATTAAATTCTTAAATTACATTTTCTTAAATTACAAAGGAAAAGTTGAATTCAATTGACTGCATTGAAAACTAACTTCGGACTTGAAATAAAAATGACTTGGAATAAATCACTCTGACTTGAAATAAACTCTGACTTCGAATCTAACTCTGACTTCGAATCTAACTCTGACTTCGAATCTAACTCTGACTTCGAATCTAACTCTGACTTCGAATCTAACTCTGACTTCGAATCTAACTCTGACTTCGAATCTAACTGAAATCTCTGGGGCGGTTGTCCCTCTTAGATGCAACCTATTGACTTGAACTCTTATCAAGTATCTCTATAAATCTCTGGGGCGGTTGTCCGTTTTGGCGCAACCTTCTGACTTGACCTCTTATCAATTATTCTGAACTGAAAATGAAACTAAAAATGGAAAATGACTGCACTTGATCTTTATCAAGTGGAGACGATTAACCTCTGGGGTTTGGTTGACCCTCTTGCAACCTTCTGACTTCAAAACTGACTTCAAAAAAATGACTTAAAAAATGACTTTAAAAAAAATGACTTCAAAATTACTTCAAGTATCTCTCTAAATCTATAAACTCTCTCTCTCTTAATTTGCAAGTCAATTCAATTCAGTAATTGAAAAAAATTTGCAAACAGAAAAATAAAAAAGATGTAACAATATTTAATTCTAATGTACGGGAAGGTACATAAAATAAAATTATTCTATATTGAATGTAACATTGAAAATAACTGAAATTCTCTCTCTGAAATTAACTTTGTTACAATTAACTTTGTTACAATTAACTTTGTTACAATTAACTCTGTTACAATTAACTTTGTTACAATTAACTCTGTTACAATTAACTCTGTTACAATTAACTCTGTTACAATTAACTCTGTTACAATTAACTCTTGTGACTTTTAACTTTTGTGAAAATTACTGTTTCACTAAAAAAAAATGTATCACTGGTGTCTGAATGTTCACTGTGTTTTGTGTTAAATTCTGGCTCAATACTAAATATTAATTGTTAATAATAATGACTTTTCAAATGTTTAGAAATTATTTTTTTAAAAAAAGTTTTATACTTAACAAGATTCCTATGGCGAAATCCTTTTGAGGTGTGTCCTGAAGACGTGTCTGGCTGGCCACTTGTTCCTGGGTGAAAACTAGACGTGGAGAACTTGGAGTCGTGACACACCGTTTCAAGGGTGGATGTTACGAACTAGAAGTCGTGACACGCCGGTCAACTGGTTTTCTCCTGATGCAGGGTAATTTCTATCTTGGCCAAAGAGTGGCCTCTTCTTAAAATCATCTTAAAATCTTCTTTTTATCCTGATGCAGGGTAATTTCTATCTTGGCCAAAGAGTGGCCTCTTCTTAAAAATCTTCTTAAAGTAATCTTCTTATTATCCTGATGCAGGGTAATTTCTATCTTGGCCAAAGAGTGGCCTCTTCTTAAAATCTTCTTCTGGTTAAAATAATCTTCTTAAGATCCTGGTAAAGGGTCTGGAAGACTGGAAGAATCCTGGAGTCGTGAAGATCCTGGTGAAAGGGTCTAGTCTTGTTATCTTCCTTCTTCTATGTGTTTATCCTGGTATAGGGTCGCAAGTTTTTAGAATCCTCTTCTTAAAATAATCTTCTTCTTATCCTGGCTGGGTCTGGGGTGTCTCGTATAGACGAGGCGTTCTTGGTTAAGGGGCAAGGGGGCTCTGCCCCCTCCCCTGCAGCGAGGCTGCAGTCCAAAGAAGAGTCTCGAACGAAGTTCTCTGATGAAGTCTAATGAGAAATGCCACAAATGAGAAGAGTTCTAATAATGAAGATTAATCTAGAAGTGTCGTAAATGAAGATGGTACATGCATAATATAGTCTAATGTTTGGGGGAGACAATCGAAGGTTAAGTTTCCCCCCTTTTTAAACACATGATTTCAACTAAAAAGAATAAAAAATAAAAAAATAAAAAAGAACAGTAGTATCGCCGATTCGACAATTATTGAGGCGATATTATTTCGTATTAGCACATAAGCACAATTTTGAGTACATGACTGAGTACGTATTAATTTTGGTTTATTACAATTACGATTACAATTATGGATTACAACTACCAATTAATTCATATTCACTTATTATTGTTTTAATTACAATTCCATTAAAGTATATTCTTACATTATAAATTACATCATTACATTTAATTAGTTTCACTGAAGTACATTACAAGTTATTGTTCATTACAGTTCCATTAAAGTACATTACATCAATTACATTATATTAAAGGATTACATTTAATTACAATTTTAGCAAATTGTTAATTGAAAGTATTACAGTTAATTATAATTAAACAGTTACTATAACTTTGTCTTGTTTTTACAGTGTTTCATATTAATAGACAATTAAGATGTTAGAAATATAATACAAAGTACATGGCACTTACGGGATAATTTATTTTACGAAATAATATGCTATAATGTTATAAATTCGAATCAAAGCGAAAGGAGACCTTTTTTATCTTAGAAGCGTTCAAATTATGCTGTGATGAGTGGAATTTCTGATAATAACTTACTAAGCATTGTCTAGAGTTCACCTCGGGAGGTCAAATAATTAAAAATAAAAGTGAAAAAAATAATACGAGAACGTTTTTTCGCGTTCCCGAACGAAGGCAAAGGTTTTGCGTTTCATAGATTGACACGAGTAAAAATAGACTGATAAGTTGATAGGGCATAAGTAGACAATAGGTAGATGAATGAATAAGTAATAAAATTAATAAAGGATAGCGGTCAAGCTAAAATATGGACGTATGGGGGCGGGGATATGGTCGAATAATAGTTATATTTATGTTTATTGGGTACAAAGTGTGTATTTTATAATTTCGAGACACAAATTAAATTCGACTACTGAAATTCACAACCATATACTGTAGTAGTACGTCAATTTGACTATAATTTTCGTTTGATACTTTACAAATGGTACAATAGCAATTTAAGGACAGTTACTCATGATTAATTGAGCAAAAGAAAAATAAAAATACAAATTAAAAAATATGAATCAATTATGCATTTCCACGAGCTAAATACAATTTTATAATATTCTAAAAAAAAATAAAAGTAAATCGAATCATAGATAAATTTCGATCACAGAATAAAAAAGTTATTGAAATGAAAGGGAAGCATTTCGAACAATCTTTTCTTTTAATAATTTCAATTGAATTTTATATTAAAAATTATTTTTATATAATTTTTATAGATTCGAAGTCAGAGTTTATTTCAAGTCAGAGTGATTTATTCCAAGTCATTTTTATTTCAAGTCCCAAGTTAGTTTTCAATGCAGTCAATTGAATTCAACTTTTCCTTTGTAATTTAAGAAAATGTAATTTAAGAATTTAATTCAACCCTTTTTTTTTTGTAAAAGAATTTAATTCAACCTGAATTGACCGGGTTGCGTCTTTAGTTTAACCTTTTTTCTTGTTCATGTCATTATTGCGTATATAAATATATAGGTGAAATGACATTTTGTTGTTTGTAACCAAAATAGTTTTTACAATTGTTTGTAACGATTTTGGTAATTATTGTAATGTATACGTGATAATAATAGTTGTGTAACAATTAATCGATCATGTACCTAATTTATCCTGCTCTGTACGATCGGGAAATTTACCCTATGACCGCACATATCTTAAATTTCATTGATTTAATTTTTAATAAAACTTCTACGCAATAAAACAGATGTATTTGTCTATATGCAAACAAGTTTTCAGACTAAAATATCAAATAATTCAAATTCTATCAACATTCAACGAAAAAGTATAATTTTTCTGCTTAACAGGCAAAAAATTATTAAACCTTTTTAATATTTTTTTTTATTATATAAAAATAACTTTATTCTCTTTACGTTCCCACTCTGTGTCTCTAATTCGTTCTTGTAAATCTTCCTAACAATGATTCGTACTATACGTACAAATTCAATAACTATGACGTCACATTTTCCCGTCATTAATTTCCCTTCATCATATCTCTAGTATTCAATGTATGAAAATTTATATATCATCATAATAAAAACTGTACACCCTATAGAAGTCATTATTTATGTTATGTAGTATAGAATAAACTACTGCAAGTAACAGATCCGTTGCTGCCTCCTAACCAGAACCCCCGTCGACTTCGAACCAACCCAGGGCCATAGACGGAGGGGTTAACATTGTGGCGACCCTGCCAGGATAAGAAGAAGAAGATTATTTTAAGAAGAGGATTCTAAAAACTTGCGACCCTATACCAGGATAAACACATAGAAGAAGGAAGATAACAAGACTAGACCCTTTCACCAGGATCTTCACGACTCCAGGATTCTTCCAGTCTTCCAGACCCTTTACCAGGATCTTAAGAAGATTATTTTAACCAGAAGAAGATTTTAAGAAGAGGCCACTCTTTGGCCAAGATAGAAATTACCCTGCATCAGGATAATAAGAAGATTACTTTAAGAAGATTTTTAAGAAGAGGCCACTCTTTGGCCAAGATAGAAATTACCCTGCATCAGGATAAAAAGAAGATTTTAAGATGATTTTAAGAAGAGGCCACTCTTTGGCCAAGATAGAAATTACCCTGCATCAGGAGAAAACCAGTTGACCGGCGTGTCACGACTTCTAGTTCGTAACATCCACCCTTGAAACGGTGTGTCACGACTCCAAGTTCTCCACGTCTAGTTTTCACCCAGGAACAAGTGGCCAGCCAGACACGTCTTCAGGACACACCTCAAAAGGATTACGCCATAGGAATCTTGTTAAGTATAAAACTTTTTTTAAAAAAAATAATTTCTAAACATTTGAAAAGTCATTATTATTAACAATTAATATTTAGTATTGAGCCAGAATTTAACACAAAACACAGTGAACATTCAGACACCAGTGATACTTTTTTTTTTTAGTGAAACAGTAATTTTCACAAAAGTTAATTGTAACAGAGTTAATTGTAACAGAGTTAATTGTAACAGAGTTAATTGTAACAGAGTTAATTGTAACAAAGTTAATTGTAACAGAGTTAATTGTAACAAAGTTAATTGTAACAAAGTTAATTGTAACAAAGTTAATTTCAGAGAGAGAATTTCAGTTATTTTCAATGTTACATTCAATATAGAATAATTTTATTTTATGTACCTTCCCGTACATTAGAATGAAATATTGTTACATCTTTTTTATTTTTCTGTTTGCAAATTTTTTTCAATTACTGAATTGAATTGACTTGCAAATTAAGAGAGAGAGAGTTTATAGATTTAGAGAGATACTTGAAGTAATTTTGAAGTCATTTTTTTTTTAAGTCATTTTTTAAGTCATTTTTTTGAAGTCAGTTTTGAAGTCAGAAGGTTGCACCAAGAGGGTCAACCAAACCCCAGAGGTTAATCGTCTCCACTTGATAAAGATCAAGTGCAGTCATTTTCCATTTTTAGTTTCATTTTCAGTTCAGAATACTTGATAAGAGGTCAAGTCAGAAGGTTGCGCCAAAACGGACAACCGCCCCAGAGATTTATAGAGATACTTGATAAGAGTTCAAGTCAATAGGTTGCATCTAAGAGGGACAACCGCCCCAGAGATTTCAGTTAGATTCGAAGTCAGAGTTAGATTCGAAGTCAGAGTTAGATTCGAAGTCAGAGTTAGATTCGAAGTCAGAGTTAGATTCGAAGTCAGAGTTAGATTCGAAGTCAGAGTTTATTTCAAGTCAGAGTGATTTATTCCAAGTCATTTTTATTTCAAGTCCCAAGTTAGTTTTCAATGCAGTCAATTGAATTCAACTTTTCCTTTGTAATTTAAGAAAATGTAATTTCAGAAGCTAATTCAGAGGCTGAGCACTACCTGTATTTTTTAGCAGTAAATTTACAGTGAAGAAACTTTTTATTGTCCTCTTCGAGCCTTGCTCTCTTCAGAAAAACTTAGAAAACTTTCCGGATACGCTATAAGAAGAATCCGGAACCTTCAGCATTTAGATTGCAAATCTACCAGAGTCCTCCGAGCCACTATAGAAGAACTCGGAGAGTAACATAGTAGAAAAACCACTTCAAGGCACCTATCCGTTGCTTGCCTCCTAAACCAGAACCCCCGTCAATCCGAACCACCCCAGGGCCATAGACGGAGGGGTTAACATATATATATATATATATATATATATATATATAATATATATATAAACAGAGAGAGAGTTTTGTTCATTCTTTTCTTTTTTTTTTTAAATATATAAAGGAATGGATATATTTACAATTTCTTTATTATAAAATCCTCTCGATTACATTAGTGATTATTGATCCGGGAATAGTATGACCGCAAAATGTGATATGCACAAAAACAATGTAGATTTTTCTCTTTAGTAATAATAATAATAACTAACTCTTCGCCGAATTGTAACAATGGTTAAGCTTTTCACTCCGCCTTAGACCCACAGTTTAACGTGGAAACCGAATACTCTTTTCTTTTTTAAAAAATATAATTAAAGAATGGATATATTTATAATTTCTTTATTATAAAATCCTCTCGATTACATTAGTGATTATTGATCCGGGAATAGTGGGCGGAAAACCAAGTATTGTCCCAAATACTGACATGGTAAAGACAGCAAGGGGTAATACGAGCATTAAATCTATTGGCCGTAACCACTGATGCATTCTCGGTACGGATTGCAATACTTATTGAGGTACTTCTTGTCCTTGTATCTCCCTCATGTACACCTTCCACATTGTGTCCAACAACACAGAAGCTCTTTCCAAAATTGTAGCAAGAAGATACAAAAAGTGTAATGAAAAAGAACAGCTTCAGAGTTCATTCACACCATGCGTACACTTATCTCGTGTAAGCAGTGTACACCTTCCACATTGTGTCCAACAACACAGAAGCTCTTGCCAAAATTGTTGCTAGAAGATGCAAAAAGTGCAATGGAAAAGAATAGCTTCAGAATTCATTCACACCATGCGTACACTTATCTCGTGTACGCAGTGTACACCTTCCACATTGTGTCCGACAGCACAGAAGCTCTTTCCAAAATTGTTGCAGGAAGATGCAAAAAGTGTAATGAAAAAGAACAGCTTCAGAGTTCATTCACACCATGCGTACAATTATCTCGTATACGCAGTGTACACTTCCACATTGTGTCCAACACACTATTTTTCTTCTACGCTAGAGAACACACATCTGAAATCCACGGCTTGCACCGCTCAACTGAGTACGCAGGCGTAGAGATATCCCCAGGTAGTAGCAGGAGTCACTTTTTTAGGCGTAAATGGCTTGTTCAGGTAGAGTTGTCAGATACCACTTTTTATTTTAATTGTTCAGGTATACATTATTATGGAGAGTGGTCAGATACCATTTTTTATCTTAATTGTTCAGGTATACATTATTATGGAGAGTTCTAAGCTCCGCCCACTGGAAGACCAGCAACATGAGTCATGCTACTACCTGGGATTCCCTGCGTGGTCAGTTGATTGCAGTAAGCCCTTGAGCTCAGACGTGTATTCGCCCGCGTAGAAGAAAATGGCTACCTTTAATATTGCTTATTCAACGTTTATGAAATGGTATTCAGCAAAGTGTCAAGATGTGGTGGATACCGAAAAACTTCCTATTCCCCCCTCCTTTGCCTCTTTTAAAACCACATTGGATCGTGCGAAGGAGCAAGATGTACAAATACTCTATGATTATTCTGGTGAGAGCGTTGTAGGCTTTCGTTGCACAGACGATGTATTGAAGTATGCTGTAGAGCTAAGCTTTATAAAGTCTCACATATACCGTGAAGTAAAAGAAACAACGCGTGCAGAAGAGAAGCAGCAGATATGGATAGTGAGTCTTGTAGATGAGTGGCGTGAGAAGCGGTATTATATCATGTTACACCATACCGAGCACTCGTACACTTCGGTTGAAAATGTAAATGTCGTCATCATGGACAATCTTAAGTATTTTTATCACTATATTAATGTATATCATGATGAGGTTCGTAGTGAGGTTGTGGCTAGTGCCCTGCGTGAGTTTTTAGCAGACTTTAGAGACGAGTATCATCTGTTAAATAAAAAGGAAAAATATGGTCATATGTTTCTCTCAAATAGTGCACCGGAGTGTGAAGACGTTTAGTTTGTGGAAATGGCGAGTGGTAAAACAATAAAACCGTTATAAAATGTGCCTAGTTCATGAAATTTACTCTGACGGGGACTGTCTGGTGCGTATTCATGGAGTGTTAAAACATTAAAACCGAAATTTATATAACGAGCAGTTGTCGTAACGATTTAGAAGATTAATTCAATTGCCGCTATGTTGAGTGAAGATGAATTCATGATTGAAAAGCTCGGGTCGCTAGAAATATACCCTCAATTGGAAAGGCGTGTTTATAAACTTGTGTTTAATAATGTGGCTAACGATGAACTCTTTCTGCGTGCTTTTGATTGTATTCTAGACGTAATTAAAGATAACTTACCAACCGGTTGTAAAGTGTGAACAAAAATAGTACTGAACGATCTGAAAGCCCTTCATATTGAGTACAGGTTTCCCTATACTTTAAGCGGTGAAATACTATTAAACCGCGTATACTGCGTAATGCAGAGCAATAATGATGTAATTGTAGACTGGGTTAAGTGTGAGTTTAGTATTTTGAAAAAAAAAGTGAAATGTATTTATATATTTAACATATGTGTGTGTGTGTGGGTGTGTGTGTGTGTGTGTGTGTGTGTATACATTTCAGCTATATTGATGGCTATATTATTTCTTATGTTGCGCGGTAGAAGATAAAGTGTATGTATTTATTTATTTAGTTGTGTGTATATATTTCTGCTAAGTTGATGGTTATAATATTTCTTATTTTTTATTTTTGATCATTCCAATGTATATTTATTTTCTATATATCTCCATAATTGCGTATATATATATATATATATA
Source organism: Bathynomus jamesi (assembly GCA_023014485.1). Classification (NCBI taxonomy): domain Eukaryota; kingdom Metazoa; phylum Arthropoda; class Malacostraca; order Isopoda; family Cirolanidae; genus Bathynomus; species Bathynomus jamesi. Next base: position 852,894 of record JAJOZX010000639.1, on the reverse strand, counting down.
TATATATATATATATATTTCTCCTGTACTGTTATATTGACGGATATATTTTTTGATTATATGCATATTCCTCGTTCATATTTCTTAAACTATTATTATTTTTAATTGATCATTCAAATGTATATTTATTTTCTATATATTTATAATAAACAGAATGATGTAATGTTGTTTTATTTAATTCTTTTGGCTGTAAACAATTATATCAAATAGTTGGTTACGCCTTCTAAACCTACTAGCGGAGTTCAATGCCAACTTTTAAGAATTAATTAAATAAATGGTACAATCTGGCAACTTAATAATGTATACCTGAACAATTAAAATGGTATCTAGCAACTCTCCATAATAATGTATACCTGAACAATTAAGATAAAAAGTGGTATCTGACAACTCTCCATAATAATGTATACCTGAACAATTAAAATAAAAAGTGGTATCTGACAACTCAACCTGAACAAGCCATTTACGCCTAAAAAAGTGACTCCTGCTACTACCTGGGGATATCTCTACGCCTGCGTACTCAGTTGAGCGGTGCAAGCCGTGGATTTCAGATGTGTGTTCTCTAGCGTAGAAGAAAAATAGTGTGTCGGACACAATGTGGAAGGTGTACACTGCGTAAACGAGATAAGTGTACGCATGGTGTGAATGAACTCTGAAGCTGTTCTTTTTCATTACACTTTCAAAACAATTTTGGAAAGAGCTTCTGTGTTGTCGGACACAATGTAGAAGGTGTACATTGTGTACACGAGATAAGTGTACGCATGGTGTGAATGAACTCTGAAGCTGTTCTTTTTCATTACACTTTTTGTATCTTCTTGCTACAATTTTGGAAAGAGCTTCTGTGTTGTTGGACACAATGTGGAAGGTGTACATGAGGGAGATACAAGGACAAGAAGTACCTCAATAAGTATTGCAATCCGTACCGAGAATGTATCAGTTGTTACGGCCAATAGATTTAATGCTCTTATTACCCCTTGCTGTCTTTACCATGTCAGTATTTGCGACAATACTTGGTTTTCCCCCCACTATTCCCGGATCAATAATCACTAATGTAATCGAGAGGATTTTATAATAAAGAAATTATAAATATATCCATTCCGTTAATTATATTTTTTAAAAAGGAAAAGAGTATTCGGTTTCCACGTTAAACTGTGGGTCTAAGGCGGAGTGAAAAGCTTAACCATTGTTACAATTCGGCGAAGAGTTAGTTATTATTATTATTACTAAAGAGAAAAATCTACATTGTTTTTGTGCATATCACATTTTGCGGTCATACTATTCCCGGATCAATAATCACTAATGTAATCGACAGGATTTTATAATAAAGAAATTGTAAATATATCAATTCCTTTATTTATTTAAAAAAAAAGAATGAACAAAACTCTCTCTCTCTCTCTCTCTCTCTCTCTCTCTCTCTATATATATATATATATATATATATATATATATATACGAGATAAGTGTGCGCCTGGTGTGAATGAATTCTGTATTTTAAATGAGTCTATAGTTTCATTGGTACGTTTTATTTCCAACTAACTGTGTACAGGAGATAAGTGTACGCATTGTGTAAATGAACTCTGAAACTGTTCTTTTTGCAGACGTTTATCAGAAAACAAGTAATTACATTATTGAAAACATTAACTAGGAATCGTGAGAGATACGCGTCTGGTAATCGGGAGTCGAACCCACTATCTCATCTCTTTCTGCAGACGTTTATACAGAAAACAAGTAATTACATCATTGAAAACATTAACTAGGAATCGTGAGAGATACGCGTCTGGTAATCGGGAGTCGAACCCACGATCTCATCTCTTTCTGCAGACGTTTATAGAGAAAATAAGTAATTACATTCAATTGTTAGTATTTTCAGAGTTCATGTGTATTAATTTTGAAAAAACTTTGTTGATTTCTGATAATTATGATTTTGACAGTTTTAAATCAATAACAGAGATGCAAATTAGTGTAGTTAAAAATAACTAAGTTGATAAAATATAAAACATTTTTTATTTAAAGGAAGACATTCGCTTCGAGAATGAAGTGTGTATTTCAGTGAGTAGTAATAAGCATAATATTTTTAACATTTGGAGTCAAGCGAGGTTTTGTCGATTTGAGTGGAAGGATTTAGGCCAAAAGGAAACTTAGTGGTCATTTTTGCGGTTAGCGTAAGACGCATCTGCTCAGAATTTTTTTTTTCCCAGAGAAGCTGAAAGTAAATAAGATGAGTGAAATGATATGAGATTAGTGAAATGAAGTGAAATGACATGAAAATGAAATGATATGAAAAGGCTTATATGTAGAGGAGTGACAAAAAGTAAATAGACCCTTTGGTGTGAAAATTAAAAATCTGAAATTGATTCTTTCTCTATATATAAACTATAAGGAGAACGTGAAAAGTGTGTAATATTTTTTTCTGTTTTTGATGCATAAGAAAGGTTTGCCAAAAGAAAATAGACACAGTTAATGTGTTTATTTCTTTGGCTGTTTATTATTTCATATAATTGTGTGTGTGTGTGTGTGTGTGTGTGTGTGTGTATAGATTTGAGAATATGTTAATGGAACGATTTCTTTTGCTAAGCCAATTGTTTAGTGAATTTTTAATGTTAATATTGTTTTAATTCACTTTAAGGTGAAAATCTGTTTATATATATATATATATATATATATATATATATATATAAGGAATGACAAAATTAAATAGACACAGTTAATATGATTCTTTCTATATATATATATATATATATATATATATATATATATATATAATGCAAGGAGAAAGTTGTTCAATTGTGTGTGTTTGTGTATTTTCTCTGAACTATTATTTTGACGATTGTACGTATTATATTATTTTTGTGCAGTAGAAGGCAAATTCTATTTATTTAATTAATAAACATTTTCTTTTTGTCAATTTCGATTTTCAAGAGAAAGTCTGTATGCTTTGGTAACGAATTAAAATGGTATCTAGCAACTCACCCTAATAATGTATAGCTGTACAATTAAAATAAAAAATGGTATCTGGCAACTCAACCATCATCTATATAAGACCCACTTGGCTTCGGAGCTGGTAGTCTGATGCGAACTTCGGCCGAATAAAGAACTCTCTCCTTCCCTTCTTAGGTTAAGACTTAGCTTAGTTTCCCTTTGGAGGGTTAGGACATCCCACCTTGTCCCCCCAAAGTCCTCCTCCGTCTATCCTTTCAGTCTTAGGCTAAGGCAACCCCTTTGGGGGGAGGTCATCCTTCCTTCTCCCCCCGAAGATCCCTCCCCTCTCTCCCCTGCAGGTGTACCCCTCCCCCCTTGGCTCCTTCTAAGCCAACTGGCTGATTAGGAGTCTATAAGACAACGGCCACTCGGCTGAAGTCTTATTATGCACTTGGCTCCTGCCAGGTGAACACCTCTCTTCCTTTCTCTCCTTCTGTCTTTCTCTTGGGGGATAACGCCGCCTCCAAGTTTCATGACCCCCTTTTTGCACCTGCAGCATCCCCCACCCCCTTTGCAACATTGAGTTGTTGCACGCCCACCCCCTTCGCAACATTGAGTTGCTGCACCCCACCCCCTTTGCAACATCGAGTTGTTGCACACCCCACTCCCCTTTGCAACATTGATCATTATCTCTTGCAACATTGCAACATTCCTGCACTCTAACCTTTTTCGGCTATACTACTGACACACACACACATATATATATATATATATATATATATATATATATATATATATATATATATATAATAGCTAAATTTTTCCCTACAATCAGTCAATCAATCATTCAATAGTTGCAGTTCTTTTATAAAGAACATGAAATACTCACTTGACTGACTGGATCTGTCCTGTTCTAGATTTTCTGCTCCTTCCCCTTCCGATATGTTCTCGTCGTCACTTGTATCAGCAATTCTAAGAAAGCTAGATCTGTAGTTATGATTTTTAGCATAAAAATTTCCAGTTGCTATTGAAATTACTGGGCCTTCAGAAAATTCGCTTGTTCCAAGAAGTAAAAAGAAAAATTTACACTATATATATATATATATATATATATATATATATATATATATATTGTGTGTACTGTATGTATGTCATCTCAAAATTGATGATGAATGATTTGGAATCAAAATGAATTGTTCTTGGAAGGCTTCATTTGTATTTTATTTCCAATTTACGGGCAAAGAATTAAATTTTCACAAATTAATCGTACGTATAAAGACATATATAAACGTTCCTAAGCCAGCCAAAATTGCTTTTGAGTTTTGAGTTAATAACTAATAACTATAAAATAATTGAAATTCCATGACATCAAGATTTTTTTGTGGTGAATGTTGCAAAGTTATCGATTTTTGAAACTTTCGTTTACAAATATCTTTAATGAGAGCAGAAATAATTTTTACAATGGGGGGCCTATGCCGCCTATGCCCCCCTTATGTACGCCACTGATAATATATATACTGTATATATATATATATATATATATATGTATATATATATATATATATATATATATATATATATATATATATATATTTTCGCAATTACCAATCCAATGCAAAATATATAAAATTAATTAGTTCCCATTAAAAATTCTCACTATAAGAAAGTATGTACCTTGGCGCATACTCTCACCATGCCAAAGTGATCATTTAGGAACCCTTTGCTCTATGCTATGGTATCTAGTGTTAGTACACAATTTTTTTTTACTAAAACTCTCTCTAATCATTGTCTTGAATGTTTATTACTGTACTATGAATTTTTATAAAACGGTATCTTACCTGGTAATGGTTCCATTTTCCATAAAAGTTAGGTGTTTGCACGAAAACATCCACGTGTAAATCTGATTCAACTGTAATGGTAGCAATGCTAATAATTTCAAATCACAGCGAGAAAATCGCTATCTGGCAACTAAAACTGAGTTGGCTGAAAAAAGCCATGTCAGTAATAAGTAAAGAAAATTAAATGGTTTTAGATATATTTACATGTTAATGTAGGTGTCCGTAAAAGGACACTAGGTAGTCAAGGGTTATGATACGCTGAACATTTTCAGGTAAAGATGCCTTATGAATAGAATCGCTAGTGTAATAACTGATATTGAACTCTGCCAACATGTTCTGAAAAGCCCGGCCAATAAATTCTTTCCCAATGTCCGTACAAAAACAGCCAGGAATCCTGTTTTCCCTCGACATCAGAGCTTTCGTAGCTTTAGCAACTGTTTCAGGCGACTTATTTTTCAGTAGAATTAGCCAAAAAATATCTAGAGAATACAAATATTATGAAAAGGATGTAACGGTAGCCGCCATTATATATCGAATACCTTTACATGTCTGTTAAATCACCCTGCCAAATAGAATCAAACGAGGCGGCTAATGTCTTGGCAGTTTTAAACCTTCTTCTCACAGGTTTATGAAGTGTATAAGCGTTCTGCTCACGCAAAAACCTATCAACATCTTTTTTCTTCATTCCTTCATTATAAATGCCTCTGTACAGTCTATTAACACCCCCGTAGGAGGCTGGATTAGAAATGTCGTAATAACTTTTTCTTAATGTGTTTGCCATTTGCCTATTTCAGAGGCGCACGGGTAGGGTTGCGCTTTGCTGCTTTGTCTCTTCTTCCTCTTCAGAGATGTTGCCGGCGGGGGCGAAGTCATGTTCAGCTGTGGAACATGCTTTGTTTGCTCCAAGTCTTTTAACATGTTCAGGTTGCCTATCGGAGTTTTTGGGATGTTTATTTGCTGTAGTCTAGCTTTAATATGCCCCCATCCTGCTGGTGAGGGTCTATCCCACTTTCTCATCAAATTATGTACGATATCAATGATGTTCGAACCATGTACCTTTGACCCTTCAACAACAACCTCACCTGTATCGGACCATTGTATAATGGGGTCTTCACTCAATAGATTATAAAGACTTAGTCCTTCATTCCTCACTGTATGTGGGAGACTAATTTTAATACATGTTCGAGGTGTTGCGGACTCGCATCGTTGTTCTTTACTTGTTCAGACTCGACATGGTCAGTATCACACCCATGTTTGACAACTACGAGGAACTCCACGGGTTTCTTATAATTTTCGTACTCATGAAGAAATTTCTCCAGAGCTTCTTGGTATAAAATTCTTTTCTCATCAGGAGACTTTTCACTGTTTTAATAGGTCTACCAATTCGCTTTCCATTCTTTAAAGTAATTCGCTTTCCATTCTTTAAAGTCTGCTTTTACGGGGTTCTAGAACCTTATCTGGACTCTTCGTGTTTTGTAGTGAAGCGTACACTCGTGTGGAATCACAACTACTTTCTTCATTATATTAAACTAGACAATAAATGGCACAAAACTGAAAATAAGAGGGGTAGGAATGAGCCCCCTCTTTGTACAATAATTCGCTATTTTTTCCACAAAGTTTGACTTTTACGAGCGAGAGCATGTATTAAGCTCTTGTAACGACCTAAGCGAGACTTCTGAGAGGGTTTCTTTGGCACATTGCATTTTATAACGTGAAGACAGATTTCACAGATGCATTTTAAAAAGTCAGAGTCAATGTTTTTAAAAAACAGGTGTCAGAGAGTCCGTGGCAGCCGATGATAGATTTTTATTTATTCACGGTAATCTTTGATTAACTTCAGTCATTCTGGGATATACACCGTTTCAGCCTCGTTTGGAAAGACATTCGTTCTTAGAAGCACCCTAAACTTGTTTCGCGGGTGAAGGTCACAAACCAAATATCCGTAACGTTGACTTGTAGCTTCTTTATAAACTTCCAAAAACACCTTACGCTGATTCGGGAAAATTTGATTGGCTAATACCCCAATTTGTGACACATCTCTACTTTGTGCGAATAAGCCTAGATATTTTGTATTTAGGGATACGTCGCAAATGTATCTATTTTTAAAAAATAGATTCTGATTGATGAACACTGTAAATGTCTCAGCAAATATTTTATCCATTTCTAACATGATATCGTCAATTATAATAACCGTGTGCACATTACTTTTTATCGAACTAACATTATAAACACCTTTGTGGAACAAACTATCATCTCGGTACTCGTTGAATACGGTCTGGGATTGTCGAATAACACCATATGACTTTATGCACAAAATTTTAGAACAGTTTCCCCTTATCTTTAATGGTTTTAAGCATAAACACGGTTTTTCCACAGCCTGTAGGGCCGGATATAATATAAGTAGAAGGGCTCGTGAACCTGAATTTTTCTACAGACTCCATCTCTAACATGTCACACTCCTAAGTGGAACATTTACAAAATATAATAAATCAGAACCGTGAATGATGACGAGAATGAGGTACTGTGCCAGCAACATATCCCCATCGTAGATATTGCAGATGAGTTTGGTGATACCGATCATAGTGTAGTTGCTGTTGAGGCTACAGGCTACACCATAACTCCCGCTAGCGTTCCGGAACCCTCAGCAACGACAACAGTAGCACCCCCAGTCGACAATTCGAGAAGAAAGCGGGTGCATAACGACATACCCAGCGCTGAAACACCTTCCACGTCAGGCGTAAAACGTGTAAAACGCTCTACGAGCGCATCGGCCTTTAGACCCACAGTAAGTTCTGAAAATGTAATAGAACCCCAGCCCTCTACGCCTTACGGCACAACCTCTACAATAACTCCTTCTACAAATAAAATGTACCCCTTTATTCCAATTCAATACCACCCCTTGGTGTGCCCTCCACATCGTCAGCAACATCTCATTCTGAAAGCAGTAGCATATCATTCGAGCTGGTGTTCAGCGTTTCCCCAACCCCAGCTCTGAGTAGAAACCGGTACGTAATCAGGGTCGACCCGCGAACCATGTATAGCAGCGCTGTTAAACACGGACTGCGGCGCGTAGTTGGGCGTATTGTGGAGTTTCCCCTTCAGAGCAATGAGGGACGTGAAGCCAGGACGCGACTGTCCCTCGGGTTCGGGTCAGATAATGTGGTCAGAAACGATTTTTGGGTAGTAATACGTCTGGCTGCCGTAGATATGGAGTACATTCTTGGTTGTATAATGCAGGCATATAAACTCCGAGCGTGGTTGCAGCTTTATATCAGTAGTATTGGTTCATATGATTACTGTACTAAATACGATTGGAAATAATATCTGGCTGCCGAAGGTTATGCAGCGTCCACGTAAACTGGCCACAGATTGCAGGCTCGAATTTGAATGTGATATGGGGCCTGAAGAGTTGAGAAGGGTAGAGCAGGAAATGGATGTGCGTATAGTTGTATTTGGGTTGGATAATCGTCATAGTACTGTGTATGTTTTGAAAAACAGTGCAAAAGAACGTACAAAGCCTCTACGTATTTTAGGATTTTCAGGGGCAACGTATCTCCCCATCCGTAATTAAAGGTTCTTTACGCGAGTTATGATAAAAGCCGAAAATATGGCAGGCATCACGATTTAGGTAAGGGTTGTCTCGAGTTTACGAATGATCTGTTGAAACATTGTAAGGATTGCCACATGGTATGCGAGCAGCGTAAAAGCCCCAAATGTGAAGTCGAGTAGTTGAGGCTGAGAAGAGGGACTGTAATGTGTGTAGACGCACTTTTATCAATAATAACTGTTTTGAGCTCCATAAACCAAATGGGACGTGTAGGTAAATGAGAATTTGCGAGTGCGGTGTGTTTCATACGTTGAATGTTAGCGGCGAGTTCGGGCATAAATGTAATAAAATTTGTTGTACTATATGTTATTAGATATATAAGGCCGATCGTATAAATCATGTTTGTTATATGAAAGACGCCAAACCTAAAAATAAACCTTGTAAAACTGTATAGTACGACATAGAGACTTACACTAACCGTGAAGCAAAAGAGGTTATCCTACATTTACTTGTAAGCCAGACCATCTGTGACGAGGGCATGAACGTCGAGTGTGATGAATGTTGTGAACTATATTGTCAAGTTAGCGGACCAGTTATAATAAAGGACTGTGTATATTCCTGCCCCAATGCCGCAAAATTTTATACTCAATTCCTTTATAAGGAGCTGCTTGAGCACGAGTACCCCGAGATATTTACAGGTGATCCCTTGAAAAGAAGAAACAAGCTTATACAGATGCAAATAAGAGGTAATGTTCAGTTTAAAGACACTTTGTTATTCGCGCCTTGTAAATTAGCTAAGCTACCCAAGGTGATGGGCGTAGACACCGAAGTTTCAAAAGGGTATTTCCCTCACACTTTCCTCAACGGCGACACTTTAAATTACGTAGGACCACCACCACCCGAAATATTACTTTAATTATGACAACATGAGTAATAGTGAGCGTGAAGATTTTGAGAGGTACTATAACAGGTTTAATGAAGATAATCCTTACAGTATAGCAGTATAGCGGATGAATGTTAGCGTTATTGTGTGAATGACGTACGAGTACTTACAGTATGTTTCCAAGTCTTTAGAAGGATATACATAGTCCGATTCAACTGCGACCCGTTACAAGAAGCAACTACGATCGTCTCATTGTGTTTTAATGTGTTCAGGAATAACTTCATGCCTAAAGACAAGCTACTCGTCATTCCACGAAACAACCCAAGGAGTTTTGGGTATAAGGCTATTTACTGGCTCATACACATATAACAAAAGACCGGTGTATACATAAAAATGCTCGCAACACGGGGGAAGTGGCCATTAAGATCAATGGCCCTTTTTTCATAGGTGGATGGCCTGAGCGAAGACCCCACCACTGATGAAAAGACGGCGTACTCCTTTAACGGATGCTGGTGGCATAGATGGACACGTCCTGAGTGTGGTATCATAGGAAATATGCCTGGCAGATCTCCTGCCGACAGTCTCGCATGGACCCATGCCCGCGATCAACTTATAAGCTCCCAGTTCACTCACAAGGTTTTGTAGGAAAACGAATATGGTATACGAATGGAGACAGATGAAGGGTAACACGAAGAAATAAGCACCATCAAGCCTTCAGTGGAGCTGAACCCTCTCAAATATGGCGATAGTTTGTTCCGTGGACGCACAAACCCCTTCAAACTATACTTTCCACCTGCAGAGGGCGTGAAACTCCATTACTACGAATTCTGTTCTTTATACCCTTACGTGATGAAGCACAATCCGTACCCCGTAGCCGGACCTGAAAAGCTGGTGGGTCCCGCCCTGCCTGCCATCGAACAGTTCTCAGCTAATTTGGACGAGAACTATTTCAGACTTTCTTTCGTAGATGTGCTCCCGCCAACCGACTTATGGATACTAATCTTGACCGTTGTTATAGAACACAAACTCATGATCTCTCTGTGTGTGAAGTGTACAGAGGAGAACAAATGGGACTGTAATCACACAATCTACCAGAGGAAGATCAGAGGCGTATATACAAATTTTGAGCTGTCCCTAGTCATTCGCCATGGGTACAGAATACTGAAGATATATGAGGTGTGGAGGTTTCAATAGCTCCCCAACCTTTTCACACGATATATAAATATTTTTTTGAAGGATAAAGTAGAAGCATCAGGATACCCACGAGGAGTTGAAATTAAAATAAAAAATCGGCGTATATTCAACGCTACCGTGATCGTGAAGGGATACAACTTGAACGGGGCCAAATTGTGAGGAACCCTGGCAAGCGCTTTAGTGCAAAGTTTTGCCTAAATAGTCTTTGAGAGAAATTTTCCAAGAATACAGAAACGGGAACGTCCCTCTAGCTCAAAGTTATAACGGAGTGTGGGATTACGCCAACACCATCGATAAAGAGGTCATGGCGATCGTGAATGTGGGTAATACGTACATAATAAAGTACAACAGACGCGAATTGGCTACAGACACATCACGTGCCACAAACATACCTGTAGCCAGTTTCACAACAGCCTATGCTCGCATCAAGCTTTGGAGTCTACTTCATTCTCTTGGACGGAGGGTTCTGTACGCAGACACATAGTGTGATATTCACGTAAAGGGACGGTGAATATATGCCTCCTATGGGGAATTCCTCGGAGAGTTGACTGACGAGATCAGTGATGAGTATGAAGAGAGCGCCTACGCTGTTTCTTTTCCCTCAACAGGACCAAAAACATACCGTGCACGGGTGAGGGTGGGGGAGGAGATGAAGTATAAAATGGAGGCTAAAGGTATCACTCTTAACCAGGCGAACCGGCAGATCGTTAACTTTGATTCGCTCAAAGAGCTAGTGAGTTTAGAAGATGATGGAAATGAGGGTGGCCAACCACCCCACCTGGTTGTAGAAACTCATAACTTTCGGTCAAATCAGTTGGGGGAGGGAGTGAAAGAAATTAAGGGGACGAAAGTGTGTTGTAACACATAGAGGAAACGATACCAGGTGCCTGGCACGTGAATCCTGCTACTAATCTAGCTGGCGGTCCATGTCTCCTACCTACATGCTCAGTTCACACCCGCAAGCCCTGGTTCACAGACGTATCTTTTTACCTGTTAAAGAATTCTCGCGTAGACGGAAAATAAAAATGGCGACCGCTGATATTGCACGCTCCACATTTTTGAAGTGGTACTCGCTAAAGTCTACAGATGTGGTGAACACCCTAAGAATTTCTAGTCATCCCTTCTTTGAAACCTTTGAGGACACATTAGGAACAAGACGTCCAAATACTCTATGGTTATTCTGGTGAGAACATTGCGGGGTTTCGCGGTTCAAACGATGTAATGGAATATGTTGTACGATTAAACTGTACTAAAGAGCACACATATCGTGAAGTGAAAGAATCGACGCTTGCAGAAGAGAAACAAAGGTTTTGAACCTTGTTGATGATTGGTGGGACAGGAGATATTATACCATGTTACATCACACCGAGTAAACGGACACTGGTGCAGTGAATGTAAATCTTGTGATTTTGGACAGTTAGAAATATTTCCACCACTATATCCATGTACAGTATATCATGATGAGGTGCGCAGCGAAATTGTAGCTAAAGGTTTATGCGAAATTTTAGTAGAGTTTAGGGACGAGTATAGTTTGCCCAGCAAAAAGGCCAAGTATGGACATGTGTTTCTCTCAAATAGATCGCCAGAGTGCATAGTTCTTAGCTAAGAAAGTACAATGGTGAAAACATTGACCTCTGAACGTTGTAGAAGACGTATGGTGCGCAGTCAAGGAATTGTGTGTGATAAAACATTAAAACCGATGTTGCTTTATGTATTGCAGCTGGAAGAATTCTCAAAACGCCTACCCAGTATAATGGGTTACAGTTTTAAAAATTCGGATGGTTCGCCTGCCTAATTTCGATGAAACGGGAAAGGGTGAAATATTCCGTGCGTGCCGTACGTAAAAATCGCTATTTTATACCACAGTGTGAATTCGCCAGATATCAGAAGTGGGGGGGATTAAAAGTACCGGATGTCCCCCTGGGGAGAGAGATGTGAGGAATATTTCCTTAAAGCGCGAGCCGTACTATATGCATATTTACACTACAGTGTTAAAAAGGGAAGATGTGAGGAATGTACGGATAAAGCAGCTGCGTATGTTTCCTTCCTTACAAAATAGCGGCTTGAATTAAATATCATTTTGACACTGTCTCGTTTGGTGTTAAATTAGGGTCGAGGAATATTCCACTCGTGCGTGTTTTTACATTAGAGTGCTAAATCACAGAGCAATTAAAAGTGGAAGGTTAAGACTCGAATTAAATTTGGTGCTAGATTAGTGCACAACTGTTTGTTTTTTCGGAAGCCTTGTCAGAAGTGGATCTCAAACTTTGGTGCTACAAAGTATATATTTCATCGTTCGGGATAAGACACGAAAGCACAGATACATCTGTGTTTTCGTGTCTTAAAAGCATCGACTACATGTGGGTCCTGTATCTTGAATTAAATATCACCTCCAGCTTTGACAATCTCGAACTAAATTTAATGTTAAATTTAGATCCTCCCGTATTTCCAAAATATATTGTTTTGGGATGGAATAGAAAATAAAAAGGGGGGGCATGAAAATAACTATTAATTCTGAAAATAATTGCTTAATATATACACCCCGATTTTTTACTATATATATAATATATATATATATATATATATATATACAGGGTGGTGCAAAAGTCTGGACCCATAGGCAATTTACTATTTAAAAAATATCTTTCGATTTTTATAATAGTTTTTATAATTTAATTTTTGTTTATAATTTTACTAAATATTTTTCAGATTGTTACCCTATGGCAGACAAGTTAACAATAGCAGAAAGAATAGAGCTTGTGCTTTTATACGCAAAAGGAGGAGCCACCTCACGTTCAGTCGCAAATTTCCTTATGCCTCGATTATACGAAATACCATTACACCTATTGTAAATTCTGAACTAGAACGTTAAATTTAACATAATTTAGTCACTGGTGTATGGTTAATTAAATTTCATTTCATAATAAACTTCCTGCAGGCCACACTTTTTTTCCATATAAACCGCCTATGGGTCCAGACTTTTGCACCACCCTGTTATATATATATATATATATATATACTTAAAGATAGCTAAAGAAATATAATTCTTTTGATTTGTGGGTGGTTTAATTGAAAGATTCTTCTCAATATATGTTGGTGTCAATGATGTATTCATCTGAATATAAAAAGAGCACATAAAAATATCCCATGAGACAGAGTGATGTACGTTTCAAATCTTCTTTATACGCACGTAGAAGGAAATAACTTTATTAATTCCAAAAAATATTTGCTTCATTATACATCCCAATTTATGACTATCTATCTATCTATCTATCTATATATATATATATATATATAATATTATATATATATATATATATATATATATATATATATATATTAATATATATATATATATACATATATATATATATATATATATATATATATTATATATATATATATATATATGTAAAGATAGCTAAAGAAATATAATTCTTTTGATTTGGGTGTTTTCATGGAAATAACTATTAATTCCAAAAAATATTTATTTAATATATTTTCCCGGTTCCTTGGGATGTTTCGTGGGATGATTTCAATTGTGTCTTCAGGCATGAAATTATTCTTGAAAAAGGTAGAACTCAATTCTTTTCTACTGGTTGTGTTAATTATTTTGTTTTAGCGTTCACTGCAATTCTTCGTCCATGTTATATATGTGTTAAATAAATCCAATTGTTTTGCGACTAATGTATATTCGAAATATATTAAATAAACAGAATGATGTAACTGTGTTTTATTTCTATTATTCAAGGTGTATATATATATATATATGATACAGTGTGCGTGCTTTGTTGTTTTCGAGTGATGTGCGATTTAATTCTTCTTTATACGTACAAGGAAATAATTGTGTACGATTAAGCAATATACGACTGAGTGCGCCATGTCAGTGCCCCTCTACATATTTGCACTCTCTCCTGGCTGACAGATGGCTGCCTCTACATTCTTGTACATTAATATATATATATATATATATATATATAATACGCAAAGTCGATTACGCCTTCTAAGCCAACTGGCTATGATGCTAAAGCCGCCCAGGATGGCTGGCCAAGACTTCTTATGCATCGAGACATGCCAGCGTGAACATCTTCTCTCTTTTTTACATTAATATATATAAATGTATACACTACGCAAAGACGATTGGCTGATTTCGCCTTCTAAGTCAACTGGCTGTGATGCTAAAGCCATCCAAGATTATTGTCAACATCCCCACTATGCGCCGAGATATGCCAGCGAGAACATCTCTTCTCTCTCTCCTCTCTTTATTAGCCCTTATCCGCAGGGATAAGGAAAATCTCCCCCCCCCACCAATGAAAGACAATATATATATTGCACTTTTTATTTTATGTACTTTATTTTACTCACCCCCAGACTTATGGAATGCCTAAATATGATGTACCGTAATATTAGGCTTTGACCTAGGTTACTCACCCAATAAAATCCTTCCAAAGTGGAGGGATGCGCGCTTGCCTCATATGAGGCTTCTGGTCGTCCGCCAATCTGGCTCATTTGAGTTACCCCGGCGGATAAGGATTAACATTCTTAGGTTAGGGTGCCCCTTTGGGGGACTACCCCTCTACCCCCTTTATGCATACCCCCGTTGGGGTCTAACCCCCTTCCCCTATTGCATACCCCCTACACCTTGTGGTTCTAACCCCTCTCTCCCAACAATAATGATTATTTTGCATTCAATTGATTTGCACTCTACACTTTTGCGGGGATGCTACTCAGTACTCACCCCCACAATCCTTCAATCTTTTGCCTCATATATATATATATATATATATATATATATATGAGGCAAAAGATTGAAAGATTGTGGGGGTGAGTAGTATCCCCGCAAAAATGTAGAGTGCAAATCAACTGAATGGAAAATAATCAATATTGTTGGGGAGAGGGGTTAGACCATCCAGGTATGGTAATAATAAGGAGCTACAGAATAAAGGGTACAAAACAAAACTCTGTAAGCCAGACAGATAGCACCATACCCACAAGTCAGGGATCTTGGAGTTATGATGTCGTCAGAGGCAGAATTCAGAGAGCACTATAACATCAAAATTACAACGGCTAGAAAAATAATAGAAATCATCTGGAGGAGCTTCAGCAGCAGAAAAGCAAACATCATGCTCAAATTATGGTAGAGTCTAGTTCTTCCGATAATTGAGTATTGCTCAGTACTCACAAGTCCATACAGAAAACGAGACATTCCGAACATTGAAGCTGTAAAAAAGTCTTTTACGTCTAAGATAGAGGAAACGGAAGGTGAAGACTACTGGTCTCTACTACAATCCCTGAAACTCTACTCTTTCGAAAGAAGACGCGAGCAGTACACAATAATATACTGTACATATGGAAAATTCTTGAGGGCTTTGTCTTTAACCCTAGAAATGAAATAGAGTGAAATTGGAATGAGAGAAGAGGCAGATTTTGTACTGCCCCAGCTGCGGTGGGACAAGGGGCCATGAGAACGAGGATGGAAAATACCCTCAGAATAAGAGGCCCAAAGCTTTTGAATGCCCTACCAAAAGAAGTGAGGAATCTCCAGCACACCGACCTGAATAACTTCAAGAACCAGGTGGACAGATTTATGTGCAAAGTCCCTGACCAGCCATGCGTGGCTGGCTACGAGGGCAGGAGGAGATCAGACAGCAATTCCCAACTTCACCAAATCACTCAAATGAGGCGGGATGCTGGAGAGGGGTTGACCGCAAGTCGATTCCTGAACTGGCGTTCAAAGTCACATAAAGTAACGTAGAGCAGTAATATATATATATACAGGGCGTAATAGAATCTACAGACATTATTTAATTGTTTTGTCAGTGCCTGTTTTCAAACTGACGTCCGTTCTGGTCCAGGCACTGCTGATAACGCGAAGCAATGGAATCGCAAACATCACGAAACATTTCGTTTGGTATTTGTGTGCATTCTCGTTCAATGGCTGCTCTCAATTCAGCGACTGTTGCAGGTTTTATAGCGTAGACTTTGTCTTTTAAGTATCCCTATAAAAAAAGTCTAGTGGTGTGAGGTCTGGTGAACGCGGAGGGTATTCTACGAAACCCCTTCGTCCAATCCACATCCACATCGTGCCAAGTACCACTCGCAATACTCCACTCTTCGGTCCGGATCATCTTCATTAATAGCATGGACTAATCTTGGAATGTAACTTTTCCATTGACAGCGCTTCAAAATGCGTTGGACAGACGATTCTGAAATTCCTACCTCACGACTCGCTTGCAGCACAGATTTTCTTGGACTTTGGTGATACGTTTCCAGTACTCTTTCTTGCTTTGTGGGGCTTGTCGATGTCCGTGGTCTTCCGGAACGCTTCTTGTGGACATTCTGAACAGTTCCATCGGCTTCAAACTTATCTCTAATTCGAGTGATGGTAAGTCGCGTTGGTGGATCTGTTCGAAACTCCCTCCTAAACTGTCTTTGCACTTCAACTGCGTTTTCACACTTCCAGTAGCATTTTAGAATGAATTTCCTTTGTTCAAAGCTTAGTCTGACTGCCATTATTAATTCTAATGGGTTTAACTTGGAAAGAAAGAAACATCAATTGAGCTATCAGCTGTTAAAGTGTGTATACATTTTTTTGGGACGCCCTGTGTGTATATATATATATATATATATATATATATAGGGTGGCGGAAAAATCGCGCATCATAGGAATTTTCAGTGTTGATTATAATATATTATTTTTTTCTTTTAGGTAGGTGATGGCTGCGAAATTAACAATAGACGAGAGGGTGAGCTCGGTTTTAATGTATGGAATAAAAGATACTCTCCATGGATTGAACTCGAGACCGAAAACATTCAGACTAGTTACACACACAAATACGTCGGGTGAGACCAAGGTCTCCGTTTGCACATCTCTCACATCTCTCTTGGTAATAATAATCACTCATAAAGGCCACAAAATGGCCCATTGCTCTAACTCTTGTATTATTATTTTTACCAGCATTATCGGAGTTCGAAGCTTGGACCTCAGCGCCTTCGCTCAAAGGGAAACGGTGGTACCCACTGAACTTTGGGTGCTAGACTGTTTTCTCGTTAACCCTTGTGCTTCATTTATATCAACTCCACTTTTCTTCCCACATTTACCCATTAGATCTCTTCATCTTTTACGAGGCCTTCCTCTGCTACGAACATACATATGCATTCACTTCTACAGTATATACCTTTGCACAATTTTATCACTATTCATTCTTTACATATAACCATACAATGCAGCCATACTCTCCTCTAATATCATACAGTGAGTGTTCACTCAACACCTTTCTCAAACATTTTAAACATTTTCCTCTCTCATTCGGTCTATTCGTTTTACACCAAACTTTCAACTATTCGTCTCAAATGCATTCACTTCCGACAGCGAACTATCGCGTATGCCAAACAAGTGTTTCACAGCCACAGCCATAGATCGCATACCTTAATGAAAGGTTTCGTTGCATTTACACTGAATCATTTTATTGCTCTCATGACGTGCTACTACGGTCATATTCAAACTGAACAGCCATAGCAACATCAAGCAACCTCGTCATTACAATTTAGCAAAAATTAATCAGTCATTTAACTGTAAGGAAAGTGTTGCTGTTCACGTGAAAAAAATAGCTTTATTTAACAACTTATTACTAACACAATAGTTCTAAGCGCTACAAACAAATGTACTTTCGTACCAACAAATCTACTCCCTTTTTCATAATTTCAATGAAAATAAAACAAAAAACTGTCGATCAATAGAAGTGTCGGTATTTTTTTTTGTCCGAAATTTGGGTATAGTTCCGAATGTGACTGAGAAATTATTTCCTTGTAAAGGAACTTCTAATACACACAGAACGCAGACTTTATAAACCTTAATTCGCGATAACATAAGGTTGGCTTCGGCGTGACATCATATATACTATATATATATATATGTAACTAATTTAGAAGATAAATACCTCTCATATATCACTTATAAATATCTCAAATAAGCACCGCAGGAGCATAACTGTGTGAAAGTGAGGTAACGAACTCTTAAAAGAAACCTCCCACAAATGGTTCTCCATTATTGCACATCTTCTTTAAGATCCTGCGGAATTATAAACTTCCTGTATTGCCCAATTATCATGGGAAATATGCCAATACTGGCCATACATACACATACATTCACACACACACACACACACACACACACACACATATATATATATATATATATATATATACACAGTGTCTGTGTGTTGTGCGTGTGTTTGCGTGCGTGCAGAGGCCTAACAATATTTATGAAATTGAAATATGTGGCATTATATCATGAGGAAATTTTCAGGACAAAACAATGTTTGAAATTACAGACGAAAAATTAGACTTTATTGGTTCAAATCCTTTGTCCATTAAGGATTTAGTAATATACTGTATATATAAAGGGTGTACGGAAAAGGTGGTACACATTTCAAGAGGCTATACTACACTACCCATGCAAAATACTAGAATGAACTAAATACTGAAATGAAGAGTAATACTTACAGTTTTTGTTAGTATATGTGCGATGTGTTTTTGCGCACCATCTGACGCGCAACAGCGTAACTGGTGGTTATTGCCCTAGGCACGTCAATGCGTTTAGAGTTGTTGGTGTGAGTCGTTGTGTCAAAGGAATGGAAAACCCACAAGTGAAAGCACAGTGTGTGCAATGGTTTGCTGAATTCAAATAAGTTAACAGAGTACGGAGAGCATTCCAGCGAACATATGGTAGAGATCCACCTAGTGGTAATGCTATCAAGAAGTGGCACAAGAAATTTAAAGATGCAGGAAGTTTTTTGCCTGACAAAACAACAGGTCGGACGCGCACTTCAGAAGACAATGTTGAACGCATTAGGCAATCGTTTTTACACAGTAAAAAGAAGTCTGTAAGACTGCAGTGAACAGTTGAATCTACCCTAATCAACTGTACATCATGTGTTACACAAAGATTTAAAACTTCATGCTTTAAACTGCAACTTCTTCAAAAGGTTCATCCAAATGATAAAAAGAAACGTTTTGAGTTTGCTACTCATGTTCTGCATCAGATAGAAGAAAATGAAGATTTTTCTAAGCAAAATTTGTTTTTCAGACGAAGCCACATTCCACACAAATGTTGTTAAAAGGTATAATTGCAGAGTTTGGGGATCTGAAAATCCACACGAATTCATCGAACACGTCCGTGATTCTCCAAACGTTAATGTTTGGTGTGGCCTACTGCATAACAAAGTCATAGGACCTTTCTTTTTTGATGAGCCTAGCGTCACGCAAACGAATTACCTTCACATGCTTCAAGAATTTGTTTTCCCACAGCTGGAAGAAGATAGCATTGTCTTTCAACAAGATGGTGCATCATCTCATTTCAGTAATGTTGTTCGCGTTGCACTGAATGAGAAGTTCCAGATCGCTGGATTGGGAGGGGAGGTCCGATCCCATGGCCTCCTAGATCACCAGATTTGTCACCCTTCGATTTTGCCTTTGGGGTTACATAAAAAATGTTGTATATGAATATACCGGAATGGTGGACAGTGTGGACAACCTGAAACAACGGATTATTGCAGCCATAGAAACCGTAACTCAAGAGATGCTGAGTCGTGTTTGGGCTGAAATTCATTATCGGCTAGACATATGTCGTGCCACAAAAGGAGCCCATGTAGAAATTTACTAGTAAAACTGTAAGTGTTAATCTCCATTTTAGTATTTAGTTCATTCCATTATTTTGCATGGGTAGTATAGTATAGCCTCATGAAATGTATACCACCTTTTCCGAACACCCTATATATATATATATATATATATATATATATATATATATATATACTGTATATATACAGGGTGTTTCAGGAGGAAAGGTCAATACGTCGAGAGGTGATAGTATTGGTCATTGTGAGAAAAAAAGTTCATATAAATATGTGTCTAATTCTGAATGGTTACGGAGATAGAGCTGTTTGAATCTACAAATACAAAAGCATTGTTAATGGTAATCAAGAAAGAGAAACCAATTACTGTTTCTAACATTTAATGTTTAAACATTGGCATTTTGAATGGTATCAGATACAGAATTGACAAATTTGTTACAGTTTACGATACGTTTTCGAAAAGCCCACCGTCAACCTCAATGCATTTTGCAACTCGTGTGCGAAGATCGCGTGTTGTTCGTCTGAGTTGATCTTGACGTTCCTTTATGCGGGCAGCAGCATCCAAAATGCGCGCGAGCAATTCGTCTCGTGTACCCACCTTTTTTTCGTAAACTTGACTTTTCATCCACCCCCACACACAATAATCTAACGGAGAGAGGTCTGGAGACCTTGGTGGCCATTGAATGGGACCATCGCGGCCGATCCATCGACCAGGGAGAGTTTGATTTAGGTATTGCATCACCAGACGGGTAGAATGTGGAGGAGCTCCGTCTTGCTGAAAGTACATACCAGCGCGTGTAGCCAAAGGAACATCCTCCAATAGTCCTGGCAATTCATTTTGCAGAAATTCTAGGTAACTTTGTCCTGTAAGACGATTCTCTAAAGTAACAGGGCCAATCAGCTGATCATTGATGATACCGCACCACACATTGGCAGAGAAGCGATGTTGAAAATTTGTTTCCACAGTGGCATTTGGACTTTCGTCTGACCACCGATGAGAGTTACGAGTGTTGTTGATACCGTCACTGGTGAAAGTAGCTTCATCGGTGAACAGTATTAATCGAAGAAATCGGCGATTAGCATTTACCCAATGACAAAATTCCAGTCGCATGGCAGCGTCTCCTGGTTGAAGGTGTTGTACAGTGCTTACAATAAGTCTCGCGCCTCTGTCTCGTCCGAAGCTAGTCTGTTAGGTATAAAATGGGCGGTCCTTATGGCAGCGGAGGTGTGTTCGGATTGGTGCACATAATTGCTCTAACCCCCATCAATGACGTCCACATTATCATTGTGTCGATCACTCTATCTATTTATATGTAGAGACATACTGTATATAGATATATATAGAGTATGCAGGGGATAACGTGTCTCAGTCCCAGCTATGGTAGTTGTCTTACAATTAACAGTCCCAAGTGCAAGTTACGTTAAAACCTCCACATAAACTACTCTGGACTAAAATAACACGTGAAGCCTTTACCCACAAACCATTTAAAAGGTGTGATTTAAAAGCTCTCTGTGTGTGTGTGTCTCTCTCTCTCTCTCTGTGTCTCTCTCTCTCTGTCTCTCTCCGTCTCTGTCTCTCTCTGTCTCTGTCTCTCTCTGTCTCTCTCTCTCTGTCTGTCTGTCTCCCCGTGGTGAGTTCTGGGTGATTTGCAGTTCTTTGCTAGAAAGACTAGTTAGTGTAAGCGTTTCCTTGCGTTTTAGTAGATTTCGATCTGGTAGCGTCATCGTTACACAGACGGAGGTAGACATGCGAAATATGTATATATTTAAGTAGGTTCAGCTGACGATATGGCGAAAGCAGTTCCATCTGTTGGCGTTACCGCTACACAGATACATATCAACAAATTTTGAAACAATGAGCGCTATGCTTTGGTTGATGAAGTTTTAGGCGTCGTAAAATACAAGGGGTAAAGGTAGGGCCCGCTTCGTAGGGCCGGTGGAATGGGCGCGTTGTGGAACTCACATGCGCAGCAACCTTCCCTTGCTGTGAGTTCTGGGTGATTTGCAGTTCATACTCAGATCAGTGAGACGCTGCGTTCTTTGCTAGAAAGACTAGTTAGTGTAGGCGTTTCCTTGCGTTTTAGTAGATTTCGATCTGGTAGCGTCATCGTTACACAGACGGAGATAGACATGTGAAATATGTATATATTTAAGTAGGTTCAGCTCACGATATGGCGAAAGCAGTTCCATCTGTTGGCGTTACCGCTACACAGATACATATTAAAAATTTTTGAAACATTGAGCGCTATGCTTTGGTTGATGAAGTTTTAGGCGTCGTAAAATACAAAGGGTAAAGGTAGGGCCCGCTTCGCAGAGCTGGTGGGATGGGCACGTTGTGATTGAAAACTGGCTGAAGAATAGGCGGCAGAGGGTTGTAATTAAAGGGGTTAGTTCGGGTTGGGCCTCGGTCACTAGTGGGGTTCCTCAGGGTTCCGTTTTGGGGCCACTGTTGTTTATCATTTACATAAATGATATCAACGGTGGCATCGTCAGTCGGATCGCCAAATTCGCTGATGACACCAAACTTGGGGCCAATGTTGGGACGCTCGAAGCGATCGAGGAACTGCGTGCGGACCTAGGTAGGATAGGAGAGTGGTCCGAAAAGTGGCAAATGCCGTTTAACTTGGGTAAATGCAAAGTGATGCACATTGGCTATGCCAATCCCAAGTCGGACTACTCAATGTTGGGGAGTAATATCGAGGCGACTGATTTGGAAAAGGACAGGTGTGCTAATTAGCAGCGACCTTAAGTCTATCAAACAGTGCGTAGAGGTTGAAAAGAAAGCCCAGAAGCTGTTAGGTTATATCAGGAGGCAATTTCAGTTTCGGAACAAGGAGATTGTGCTCTCTCTGTACAATTCCCTGGTTCAGCCGCACCTGGAATATGTTGTGCAGTTTTGGTCGCCCACCCTCAGGAAAGATATTGAGAGGCTGGAGCGAGTGCAGGCGAGGGCCACAAAGTTAATCCCTTCCGTTAGGCATTTGGGCTACAATCGACGGTTACGCGCCCTGAACTTGTTTTCGCTGGAAACTCGGAGGTTGCGCGGTCAACTGATCGAGGTTTTCAAGCTCTTACGCGGGTTCAACGATGTCGATTTTAGAAGCATGTTTAGTTTAAATGATAACCCAACTCGCAACAATGGTTGGAAGTTAGATTTGATGCGGTTTAGGACTAGTGTGTGTGGGAATTACTTTACGTATAAGATCTGTGACACGTGGAACAGGTTACCTTCAGAAGTTGTGAGCAGTTCCTCTGTGGATCATTTTAAGAAAAGGTTAGACCAAATCTTGCACACTCTTTGAGGGTGTAAAAAAATTTCCCTGGCACCCGTTGCCATTGGTACCTCCTCGGTATGGGCCGCAAGGCCTTTTGAGGTACTTCTTTTCTTTGTAACTTCTTGTAACTCTCTCTCTCTCTCTCTCTCTCTCTCTGATCACACCGCATGGCAATGTATCCGTATAACGTTAATAACAACCGAAACTCGAGAAAATATATACTCTGCCTTCCGCTCTATCCCAAATCCTTTTCTCTTAGTAACCTCTTAATACAAACTAATCTATCATATTTTGCGACTTTTTAACTCTGGTAGGATTCAATTCCATTCCTATAGTGTAAGATACTTAAATTCATGTGTGTATTATGCCATATGATGTGCGTAATAAATAATCATTTTTAAGTAGTTGGAGCGTTGAAGGTCATCTGTAGTAATCTATAGACTACCCCCTCAAGCCCACTCTCAACACTTAGATTCCCCTAAGACACAGGCGTCTTCAAGTAACATGAATGCGTAGAGATCTAAGGTGTTAGATTCCATATTATATAATTTATGTGCTAGGTTTAAGAACGCTGGCACTGAAGGATGGAAGGAAAGGACAGTAAAAGCGATAATAGATTTAATGAAGGAAGTGAAATGAGGATGGAGGTAAGCGTTGCTTTGTCGAAAGAAACGAGGATGGGTGGGGAATTACGAAGGGAGGAGGAAAGGGAGCCAGAGATTATTAATCTAATTCTGCCACCACGTTCTCCTGATATGAATCCGATTGAAAACCTTTGGGCAATAATGATTAACGAATGGGAGCAACGCAATGAAAGAACATTTGAAGCAGTTTTAGCTCACACGAGGAATAGTTGGGAGAGCTTACGTCGAACACCAAATATTCCCTACAATCTGGCCTCTTCTATGCCGCAACGATTGCAAGAAATTATTGATGCCGGAGGAAGCTATACGAAATACTGATGTTAAAGCCATGACGTAAATGTGTATCGAATATATATTTATGTTAATATAGAATTTTATTATATTTTTTATGTTTGACATCTATAAAAGTATATATTGTGACCATAAAAGAACTTTACTTATCCTTAGTTAGAATCTTTTCCTGCAATGTCTACGCTCGTGGAGATGATAATATATGCATTGTTGAAACAAACTATGAGAAGGTAATAGTTTCAGGAAAAAAATAAAAACTGGCAACATCGAGGCCATCACATGTTTATGGGAATTGTCATATGATATGCTACCAATAAACTCTTATATACTATTATATACAGTATACTATATTACGTAATAATTACGATGAACAAATCAAATGCAAATTTCTCTGATTCACGGCCCACCAGTCTTGCTTTAGACTAATGACTTTCATAAGATGGAATAGGTTACCACTTAAAACAATGGATAAACTATCTATTAGTGAGACGACCGTGACTTCCTCGAAATGCGAGCGCGTGAGAGGTTCACTGAGGAATTTGATCATTAGATTCTTCACGTAGGATATGTATCACAAACAACAATATTGACAACAATTCCAGTGCTACTGTAGTATGCGGTCTACCTACGATTCGGCGGTCTACCTTTTAATTATAGCTTCTTATCTTGTTTACTAATTGTTTGTTTACATCCCATTGTCAATCGCCCTTGACGATTGGTTAAGTTTAGTCATGATATTTTCGTTAGTTTTAACGAAAATATCATGATTAAACCTAACCAATCGTAGGTAGACCGCATACTACAGTAGCACCACAATTCCCAACAATTACTTAATATCAATCATTGCATTTGAGCAAATAATTTAGACCTGCGTCAAAATAACTTAGGTATCATGCCATGATTTGGGATATTTTCGGAATTAGTCGTTCTCTATAGTCTACAGTATATATTGAGACGGTATAATGTAATGCCCAGCTAATATTATGATGACTAGGATTGCTCCATAACCATCCCAACATCCCGAAACTTGCTCCATTCTGCTTCTTAATCATTTGTATTTTAAACACTAAACTGTAGCAGAAGTGACGTAATAATGGACGTCATTGATGGGGTTAGAGCAATTATGTGCACCAATCCGAACACACCTCCGCTGCCATAAGGACCGCCATTTTATACCTAACAGACTAGCTTGGGACGAGACAGAGGCGCGAGACTTATTGTAAGCACTGTACACTGAGTGTACACGCTGTACATGATATGGATACAAGGCTTCCTCACGTAATGTTCGCCATACTGTTCTGTGTGGTACACCGAGACGTGTGGAAATTCTTCGTGAGCTAGTACTAGGACTACGCTCTACCAACTGAAGAATGTTTTCTACTTCATCCACATCTTGTTGACCTTCACGTTCAGATGAAACATGAGCGCTGGGAAGTGTACCAATCTCACGCAATGTGTTGAAAACCGTGGTAAACACTCTTCGATCCGGAATTCTGCTGTTCGGAAACCGTCGACGGTATTCTGCAACAGCAGCTGTTGCACTTCCATCGCAAAAACCGTAGACATACTGTACACCATATCTGCATATTCGGCATGTGTGAAGGTGTGTGGCATTCTTAACACTGCTTCAAACACCAAACAATGTCACTCACAACAGTCAGCTTTCGATTGGCTTATGTTACATGCTTACATTAAAGCTTACATGGTTGAAGGTTATATGGGAGGGAAGGGGGAGGAAGAGCTGCCTGCGCGCGCATCAGATTCAAACAGCTCTATCTCCGTAACCATTCAGAATTAGACACATGTTCATATGAACTTTTTTTCTCACAATGACCGATACTATCACCTCCCGAAGTATTGACCTTTCCTCCTGAAACACCCTCTATATATATATATATATATATATATATATATATATATTATATATAGGGTGATCAAAAAGTAACGCAACCCATGGAGAAACGCACATAATTGATTTTTTCCTTCTGTTGCAGGTGGTGAATATATGAAAAAGATGAAATACACCTTGGAGCAGCGTATATTCATTGTCACGCAGTACATTCGCTCCAGAAGCTATGCCCAGACGCAGGAGGCCTTCACGATCTCCGGATTTATCGCCTCCCGACTTTTTCTTGTGGGGTTACCTGAAAGATGCCGCATATGTCACGTCACTCACCCGCACAGTATTCCAGAATTGCAGGCGATGATTCAGAAGTGTGTTGATGCAATTTCACAGGAAACGTTGCAAAGGGTCTTTAAGAACATGAATCGCCGTAACCACTTGTGTGAAGCACAGAACGGTGCCCACTTCCAGCACTTGCTCTGAAATAAATCGTTTTCCCATGGGTTGCGTTACTTTTTGATCACCCCGTTTTTCTTTTTCCTTGTGGGATTGCAGAATATATATATATACACACCGAGAAATTTCAGCTCTTGAGATATGGTAGAAATGAGGAACTTAAACAGACTGCATATTATGTTCCAGATAGACAGGAAATTCAGAGAAGCACGAAAGCGATCGATTTGTGGGTAATAATGACCGATGATGCAAAATTTGAAACACAAACTCAGATAGGATAAATAAAGCAAAAAGAGTTGTGGGACAGGTACTAAGGACGTTCGAAAGAAGGGACAGGACAGTAATGATTCCCTGCTAAAAACACTGATTATGCCAAAACTTGAATACTGCTCAGTTTTGACGTCTCCATATAAAAAGGAAGAAAGGAATAGACTAGAAGAAACGCAGAGAATTTGACAGCAAAGACTGATGGCTGCAATGAGCTCAACTACTGGGAAAGACTACGTAAACTAAATGTGTACTCCTGAAAAGAAAAAGAGAGAGATATGTACACCATAATCTACATATTGAAAATGATCTAAAAATTGGTACCAAACCTCAAACTAAACCCAATTACCAATCAAACAACACTGGAAAATAGGAAAGGCAGAATGTGTAATGTTTTCAAATTAAAGGCCAGATAAGGGACCTCTTCAACACTGAAGGAAAATAGCTTGGTTGTCAGGGGTCCAAGACTTTTTAACCAGCTTCCGAAGGACCTTACATGGGTCAAAGTTGAAGTCTTCAATAGAAGACTAGATGCCTGGCTCAGGACGGTACCAGATGAGCCAGGTGTACCTGGCTATGTACGCTGGAGAGGTCAAGAAAGCAACTCGCTCTTCCACCAAGTCAGGCCTAGAGGCGTGGCCACCAGCCTGACCTTCGTGTGAAGAGAGACCAACACACGGGACATGAACGAGGTTAACGAGGTTATATATATCAGTCGACCAGGGAAGTACTCCGGAGGGACGTTAGGCAGGAGACACGCAGTGCTGAAATTCCCGTTTCTCCTGTCACTCTCCTCCTCAGCTGAAGTGTTTCCGTGTTTCATCTACCCTGTGAGCACTGAGCAGTCCAGCATGCTTTCAAACACACCCTTCTCTCCCTATTCCTCATTATACATAAATGAATCTTCCACACTATACAGTATTTTCAAAATTTAAAAAAATCATCGTCTTGAAGAGTCTCGGAGTCCCGTGGGGAGAGAATCATAAATATCCCTATTTCTCGATACCCCGCTGCCGATACCTGGAATGCAGACCCAGGCAGCGGGTTTATGACCTCCAATCTTTCAAACGCAGAGTGTCCAGTCATCTCGAAACCTTTGAATCTTTTAATGGGAGCTGGAGTTGCGGGTATTCGCCCGTCTTCTCTCCCTCCTGCATAAAAAATACTCGTATGGTGCCCCAAATGTTATATACTATTTCTATCAACCTTTCAGGCATTCCCTACGACGATTCCTCATTTCACGGAGATCAGGCTCGTTTGCCCTTCCTCTTGAGTTGGTCTTCTAAAGTAGTGAGTTGTTTCTTGTACTTTCCACTTCACATAGCCAGAAATATAATGACTCCTCTGCAGTAAACAGTGATCATACCCAAGTTGGAGTACTGCTGTCTTAACAACCCCATATAAAAAAGAAGACATTAGTCGACTAGAAAGGATTCAGAGAAGATTCACAGTCAAGATCAATGGATGCAAAGAACTAAATTATTGGGAAAGGTTACGTGAACTACATTTATATTCGCTGGAAAGAAGATAGAGGTCCACCATTATTTACAATTGGAAAATTTCAATTTCAATCCAATAACCTCTCAAATAACGGGAAAATAGGAAAAGAATAATGTGTAATTTTTCCAAACTAAAGGCGAGACATGGAACATCCTCAACCCTGAAGGAAAATAGTTTTGTTGTGATAGGGCAAAGACTGTTCAGCCAGCTACCCAAGGGAATACGAAACACAATGGGTAGAGTGGTGGAATTCTTCAAACAAAGACTAGACGCCTGGCTCAGAACAATTTCAGTTGACCCGGGAGTACCTGGCTACCTACTCCCGGATCAACTGGGAGAGTGTACAGAATTCGGAGGATTCGAGTTCAGGAATACAGAACAAGTTAGGTCATTATGTACATATCCGCAACATCCACCTTTGGAGTGAAAGTGAATATAGAGAAAGTAAGAGGGTACAGAAAAGTGGTTTCTGTCAGTCGTCCAAAACACCTGAATTTCAGTGAGGAAGAGAAAGTGAGGTTTAGAGGAGAAGAGGTGGTGTTCAGCAGATTAAAAATTTGAGGAAAGGCAACGAATGTTGCAGTTTATGAAAAGTGAATCAGACAGACAGAAGCCAAGAACATCTCGAATGGGCGGTAACAGATCCATCCCCGCTTTCCAGGTCTGCGTTCCCGGTATCGGCATAGGGGTAGCCAGAAGTGGGGGCATTTATGGTCTCCACCCCAGAAGCTCCGATGCTCTTGAAGTTTTTGCCATTTTTTATTTTAAAAAGATTATGTAGTATGCAAGATGCATGTAGGGAGAGGGATGGAAATGTGTGTTTGAGAGCATGCTGGACTGCTCAGGGTAGAGGAGACACGGAAAAAGATCAGCTAAAGAGGACAGTGACGGGAGAAACGAGAGTTCTAGCACTCCCTATGTTCTGTCCAATTCCCCCACCGGAGTACTTCCC
This sequence comes from Bathynomus jamesi, assembly GCA_023014485.1. NCBI lineage: Eukaryota > Metazoa > Arthropoda > Malacostraca > Isopoda > Cirolanidae > Bathynomus > Bathynomus jamesi. The sequence goes on along the minus strand of JAJOZX010000639.1, from coordinate 823,654 downwards.
TGGTCGATTGATGTCTACAGTCTTTTCCTTCACAATGGAATATAAAAAAGGTTGACAGAAGTAAGTAGACCCCTTTTTTATCTCCATAGCTTATGATCTGATCATAAAAATCAATAAATAATAACATATTTACAATATACTTAGAATTGTATCGCTTTTCCTTTTGCATTATATAAAGCTGAAAGACGTTCTGGCATTCCACTTGCTCTTGAGGAAAATCATCGTGGTGTCTATTTACTTTTAACAACCCTTTGTATATATACTGTGTATATATATATATATATATATATATATATATATATACACACACACACACACACATATATATATATATATATATATATATATACACACACACACACACACTGTGAGTATATATATATATATATATATATATATATATATATATATATATATATATATATATATAAGATAGAGAGAGAGAGAGAGAGAGAGGAGAGAGAGAGAGAGAGTAAAGCGAATGACGGACACATGGTGTCATATTAAGCTCTCACTAAATGAGTAAGTCATATTGACGTTATACTGTTTCATACCGCCATCATACTATGTAAATGTAATATTAATGTTCTACTTACGTCATTGTTACAATTTATGGCATTATGACAACAATATGATGGCACAATCGCAACATGGCGTCAAATTACCGTCTGAAAAGTGAGTAATATATAAATTATAGTGAAGGCACACTCACTGCAGTCATACTAAGTACTGAAACCATATTAGTTCCATATTGACCTTATTATTGAAATGGGCGGTCAGAAAATAAGTTCACACGACGTATAATTTCATAACTAAAGGACTCACATTGATTATGTTTGTATCAGGTGAATTCGTTAATCATTGTTGGCAACACTGCACGTCGATTCGGCTGCCATCTACCGTACATTGGTTATATCAGTCAGTTGAACTTGGCAGCTCGAGTGGAACAGTGTCCTGTCATTTCTGCAACGATATTCGGTCTGTCAGTGGTCAAGAATTTCTCGAGCGCATTGTCACAGGAGACGAGACATGGGTTCATCACCGTACCCCGGAAACAAAACGTGCCAGCATGGAATGGAAACACCCTGGGTCCTCGCGACCAAAGAAGTTCAAGATTGTGAGGTCCGCTGGCAAAGTGATGGTTACCATGTTTTGGGACCACAAAAGCGTTTGGCTCACAGACTTCATGCAGAAAGGCACAATAATCAATGCAGCTGCATATTGTTCAACACTGGAACGTTTACGAGCGGCCATTAAACGTAAACGTCCAGGACTGCTCCGTAGGGCAGGGCACTATTCCAGTCGAGCCGCCATGTTCAACTGACTCATATAACCACTGTACGGTAGATGGCAGCCGAATCGACGTGCGGTGTTGCCAACAATGATTAACGAATTCACCTGATACAAACATAATCAATGTGGGTCCTTTAGTTACAAAATTATACGCCGTGTAAGCTTATTTTCTGACGGCACATCGTGTATATATATATATACACACACAGGTGTTTCATAACATGTGGGACGCACTTTCAGGATGGATTCAGGACCTGAAAACAATGAAAAAAGTTTATATAAACATATGCCCAAAATCGCTTTGTTTCCGAGTTACAGCCCGTTATGTGTTCCAGCAAGTATCCGCCTTACTTTTAAAGAAAGTACTCAAAATGACCGCATTGCGCTTCAATACACGCCTGAACTCGCCTCGTCATAGACTGCCTGACGTGTTCAAACATTCCAGGTATTGCTCTGATTTTCTGGCATCCTTGTTCTACACGTTGGCGAAGCATTTCAGCGTTAGCAATAGGTGTCACGTAAACGATGGATTTCAGTTGACCCCACAGGTAAAAATCGAGTGGATTCAGGTCTGGGGGGCGAGCAGGCTACGCAATCGGTCTTCCAGGGCCTATCCATTTATCAGGGAAATGCATTTATCAGGGAAATGGTCATCCAAATAGTCCCTAGCTACTCGACTAAAATGAGGCGGAACGCCGTCATGCATAAACCACATACGACTTCAGTAGGATGACCGAAAAATGTTCGAGTGCATATGCAATTGCAATGTTGATCATATGAGTGCTAGTGCCAAACCCCCTTCTTGCAAGGTGCCACCCCCTCCCCCTTCCCCAGGGTGCCATAAAAAAGAAAAAGGAAAAAAACGGGGCATGGGGGAATCCCTCAAGCTGCCACAAACTAGGGGAATGGAATCGCACCCAAACCTAAGAGAGAGGAGGAGAGGAAGGCGAGAAGAGATGTTCTTGCTGTCATGTCGTATCGCATAATAAAGCTCTTGGCCTCCGCATCTGGCTTAGAAGTCTTAATCAGCCAACAGGCATAACCAGCCAGTTGGCGTAGAAGGCACTGCCGACTTGCTTAAGCAGCCAGTTGACATAACCAGTCATTTGGCTTAGTGTATACATATATATATTTATTGAAGCATACATGCATCGTTTATATATTTCCATCGTCGCAGTATTGTTTATATATATATATTAGGGTTATAACCTTTTTACAACCTAATATTCCTGTACTTTAATTCGATGAACGTTTGCCTAAAAACAAAGAAATGAACTTTCATTTTAATATCTTTTTAGAAAAGGTCACCCAGAAATCAAAAAATCGATTATTGCATACGTAACTTTATTGCATATTCCATGTAATATAATAAAAGAACTCACAACATAATCGTTATAATACTTGTACATATATTACTGCTTATTGCTTAGAATAAACCGAAGTTGCAGTTTGTTTTTGTTTCTGCAGGCAGCATACAGTTCCTGCATCTTTGATTGCACGTTCTGCACACTGATTACTTCTTGGTATCTTGAGTGGGGATGGCTCCTGCTTCGAGTGATTTTCCAATGAGTTCAATGCTTTTTTGTAAGGTTTCAATATTTCTGACAAGTTCTTGAAGTCATTTTCATTGTACATCTGATTAGTAAACCAATATTCTGCCCAGTTTTATGAAATGAATCTGCATACCTTCTCCAAAGTCTTCCTTGTTGTAGGTATAAGAATAAATGCAAGGATAGCTAGAATGGCTCTTCAATGCCACCTCGCATTGCTGATGTTTGGAATTTTCTGAAAGTTAATCAAAGGAAAATTCCCTTTTTCTTCAAAGAATCTAAACACCCGTGTTAGATGGTACAAAAACTTAATATCATCTCTCCATCCTGATTTCTCGAGGACCTCTTCTGTTTCATTAACAAACTGGGCCTTTAGTTCCTCATAATTCTTCACCAGTTGGGATACAAATGGATATTCGATGTTTGGAGAACTGGTGTTAGCACCAAGATCTTCGTCCATTATCAAACGGAGAATCCTGTCCAGAATGTGATGCTGACAACTGATAAATTGTGGTTTGCAGATACCCTTCTCTGAGAACATTCGTTGCAATTTGACAACAACTCCACTCTTTTTCACAGTGTTAACACTTGTTGTATCAGCAACGATCATCTTTATTGCATTCCATAAGGTGTATTCATCAATAACTTTTGCAATTCCTTCAGCAATAGTTTCAGCCTTGCCATCTTTCAGACGCAATGCATCCAATTTTACTTCGGTTCTTTCATTTTTAAGTACCACTACTTGATACTCATTTTACTCAATGCGCTTTCCATCAAAATGTAAAGACCACTCTTCCATCTGTAAATTTTCAATCATTTCCTCCTTCAATTTAGCAGCCTCTTTGTATGCTGACTTGTAAATTGCTGCTTGACTTGGTGTTGGAATGTCAATACCATCAAGTGACAACTGTTTGCATATTTAGCGGCTTTACTTGTTGATACTCCTGTGGATGTCACCAAGTTGGTTGCAACTTTACTTTTGTTATGTCTTCTGGTTGGTGGAGTAATACTCTCATCTTCATCTTCATGCTCGCTCTCTTCAGATTCAGTACCACTACCACCAGATACATGATTGTAAGATGTTGATGCTGATTCAGCAGGCAATTTTCGTCTCTTTGAAGGGGAATCGTTTCTTCACTTGCAACTTGACCTGTAGAGTACCCCACTTCTCCTTTGCTTTCCACTTGAAGGTGGTACAGTCGTTTGTCTTCCGAGGATAACCATTGGCCATTTACTTTAGTGATATCAAAAAGTTCATTCAGGGCATCATATTTTCCCCTCCTGACACATTCATCATAAGTCTTCATCACCTTGTCAAGCTTTGCTCGTATTACTTGATCTGACACATGCGGAAAATTCAATTTATTCTTCCATAATTTTGTAACTTCTTTGGAAATTTCCACTATTCGCTCCTTTCTTCCTTTGATTTCTGTTCCAAGAAACTGGTACCGTCCAATGATTTGGATTTGGAGTGGCATTCTGCATTTTTCTTCTAGTGAAGATTCTTCTAAAGGCACACTTCCTCTTCTTCTATGTGACTGCTGGAATCTCACCAGATTATTGGGCCAGATATCCTTGTTCTTCTGTATGGTAGCATCACTTTTCTTGTGTGACATTATATTGCTTCTGAAACAGATATAAAAAGGTATTAAGTTGATTTGTTTGTTTGTTTATATATATATATATATATAATATTAATATAATATATAGATAATATAATAATTAGAGGGCGGATTTTTAGGTGAAAAAATATGACCAAATATTTATTTTTTAGGTGATAAAATTTTGGAAAATATTTTTAGAACATCCATAGAACGTCTCACGAAAATATTTATCACCAAATATTTTGGGCTCTATATATTTTTTGAGTTTGACTCCCCTCTACAAAACATTCTGGATACGCTTTTGTTTACGTGTTAAAATGGGAGAAAAATTCAACAAATTATTATGGTTAATAAATTTAAAAAATGTTCTGGAATGTTCACGAGTGCAGAAGCGAATTCCACATTTCGCTACGTTTTTTAATTAAGCGAACATATTACAAATAATAAAAGCTTACCTGAAGTTGAGTTGAACTGAACAGTTGAGTAATTATTGCGCAATACTGGACAAGTGATTCGGTTGATTTCATTTCGTGCTTTTATACAATTTGCGAGTGCATGAAGAACAATGTCGTGTGTTCTAGAATTTTCTTGTATGGGTGGATTGATATTAGTCATCGAATTTGAGCACCGGAAGTGATTTTTCGGGCGATCTCACGATATATTAGCGTACTGAAAAATTCGAAAATATTTTTTAGGTTAAAACCTAAAAGTCCGCCCTCTAATAATAATATATTTATATACTTATGAGTAGTAACGTAAATATATGGTTATGGTGATTCAAACTTTTGATTTGGGGGGGTGACCTTTTTTAAAAACTGAGAGGAATTAGGGTCTTTTTCATTGTTTTTAAGCAAAAGTTCATCGATTTATGATACAGGAGATCTTTTATTTGAAAAAAAGTCTAAAAGTTATAACCCTAATATATATACCGGGTGTCCGAGAATTATCTGTACAATTTTTGGCTGTTATTAAAAGTCAACCATGAAGTGTAGAAATTCCAGTGTTGTCCCATTTTACAGAGAATCTCATTAAGTATTTTCTGATACCACGTTTTGACAAGTTTTTTAGAAATGTACGCGGGTGACAGACATTGATGATTTAAAAGCAAGAATCACAGCTGCTATTGAGCGAATTGATGTGGATATGCTGCAGCGTACATAGCAACATTTGGAGTATCGATTGGATGTTTTGCGAATCACTAATGGTGCACATATCGAATGTTTGTAACAACGTTACTTTAATAAAAGAAACTTTTGAAAATACAGATTCTAAATAATCTTGTTTAAGAATTTTACGTGTGTTATCAAGAATTTTATTAAAAGATGAAATTGTACAGATAATGTTCGGACACACTGGAATTTCTAAAAAACTTGTCAAAACTTGGTATCAGAAAAAACTTAATGAGATTCTCTGTAAAATGGGACAACACTGGAATTTCTACACTTCATGGTTGACTTTTAATAACAGCCAAAAATTGCACAGATAATTCTCGGACACCCTGTATATATATATATATATAAAAATGAACAAGGAATAATCCCTTCATTCATATAATTCTGATGTTCATTCGTATACTTCGTATATTTATATGAGCCTTATATTCTTATTCATATATTCATTTTAACATATCAAATCGAAAATCGTATGACACGAGTTTGGATAAATTTTGATTTGCTTTCTATTTTATAATTGGTGAATTATTTCCTTGTAAACTATTTAATCATTTTGTACAATACCCAAAACCGTACAACGCTGACACGAGTTTGGATACATTTTTGATTTGCTTTCTACTTTATAATTGGTTAACTATTTCTGTTTAAACAACAATCATTTTCATAGAATTAGCTAAATAATGTAATCTTGTTCATTTTCTGTATACATTCTCTCTTCGTTGTAAAAGATGAAGTCATATCCTGCTTAACGTTTAATTTTTAATCTTAAGCCTTTAATTTTCGCCATGTGCCTGTTTGTTTGTAATTCGTGATGGGAAGGCATATTTCAATTCCATTTTTAGTTAATTCGGCAGATCATGATAACATCAGATCTGTCAATATACGGTTTAAATAAAATATATCTTCCTCTTGCTTAGCAGTTTACACATTGCTTCAGCAAAAATATTTGTTTTGTCTTTAAATGTTTTGTAAAGCAAATCAGCCTATTGAGATTAAAAAAAAAGATCAGCATTAAACAATAATTGACGTCAGTAGGAACTTTAATATAAAAGCCCATAAAATTTCTCCAATGTTCGTTATGACTAGACTGATCTAACTTAGAGTCTGAGCGTTACCTGTAACATTTTAGCAGTAAAATATAGTAAGAAATATTTTTGTCTTCTCCTTCGAGCCTTGCTCTCTTCAGAGAACTTAGTCTTAATTAAATAGAGAAAAATAATTTCCCGATATGTTATAAGAAGAATCGAGGAACCTTCAGAGAATTTAGATAAGCCTCACAGAATCCTCCGATCCATTACAAGAAGAAATCGGAGAGTAGTATAGAAGAAACTACTGCGAGTAACATAATTTCCCGATACATTATAAGAAGAATCAGGGAACCTTCAGATAATTTAGTTTGGCCTCACAGAATCCTCCAATCCACTACAAGAAGAAATCGGAGAGTAGTATAAGAGAAACTTCTGCGATTTCCTATACGGTATCATTTACTCCAGAGTAACAAATCCGTTGCTGCCACCTAACCAGAACCCCCGTCAACTTCGAACCGACCAAGGCCATAGACGTAGGGGTTAACATATACACACCCAGGCCGAATTAAAATTACACACACACACACACACACACACACACATTGGCTTGATTATCTGTATATATATATATATATATATATATGTATATATATATATTAATAATACCCGCCCCACAAAAAAAAATATCCTCCACAAATTCCCCCGCTGAAATGTTTCAGAGAAGGCGTAATTGGGTTGTTTATGTATGTATGTATGTATCTATCTATCTATCTGTGTATATATATATATATATATGGATCAAATGTAGAATTCGGACCCCAGCCTTCTTTAGTTGGCTTTATAAGGCTAACTAACGAAAATATCACGACCTAACCTAACCAATCGTTAGGATAACTGTACGCCCTTGACGATTGGTTAGGTCAGGTCATGATATTTTCGTTAGTTAGCCTTATAAAGCTAACTAAAGAAGGCTGGGGTCCGAATTCTACATTTGATCCATGTATATATATATATATATATATACCGAACCAAAAAAAATTTCTTCTACAAATTGAAATATTGAGCTGAATAATCTTTATTAATAACACGTCTACAGCCAAAATGCTTCGGAAATAAAAGTAGTCAATTGGCCCTATTTATAAAGATATCAGGCAACCCTGCACCCTACTAACTGGACTGCATCTGTCTGTCGCGTAATATGTAGACGCCTGTGACACATCGAAGAATTGACTCTACTGCGCATGCGCGTAGTTATATTTTTTATTTTAATAAATTTATGTAAATATATATATATATATATATATATATATATATATATATATTATATACACAATAAAATGTAATTTTAAATTTATCTATTACATTATGTATTTGTAAATTATTTATTAAAATATAGATTGGATCATTTTAACATATTGCTTCCCATAATGTTTTTGATATTAATATAAATGGAATACTAACCTAACTTAACCTTACCTAATTTAAAATTATTAAAATGCAATGTAATTACATCAATTTATTAAAATAAAAAAATATAACTACGCGCATGCGCAGTAGAGTCAAGGCGTCGATGTGTCACAGGCGTCTACATATTACGCCACAGCTTCATTTCATTCGCAGAAGTCATACAGTGCACCCTTGTCAAACTCTTTTTAGTGTTTGCTTTAGAAACGGAATTTTTTTCAGCCTAATTTGAACAAAGATGCCTCGTAATTGCGTGAACAGTGTAGATAACTTCTGTTATGTTTGTGGAGAATTGACTTTTGCAACACAAAAGCGTGCTACAACCGCCGTGATTAGGAAAGACTATCACCTTTATTTTGGCTGTAAGATTGGAGATCAGGACAAGAGCTGGGCCCCACACATATGCTGCAATACTTGTGCAACAAACCTTCGCCAGTGGTTATATCGGAAAAGGAAATCTATGCCTTTTGCAGTGCCACTGGTGTGGAGGGAACCAACAGATCATGTCAGCAATTGTTACTTCTGCATGGTGCCTCCAGTCAAGAAAGGTATTTGCAAGAAGAAAAAGTGGATTTTACAATATCCGAATATACCCTCTGCTATACGCCCGGTACCTCACGGCGAAGGAATACCCGTTCCTGAGCCCCCACACTCATTCTCCCTGGAGTCAGAGGACGAGGAGAATGAAGGAACCTGCGAAACTTGTGAGCCTTCAACTTCACAAGACCCTGAATTTGTTTATAACTTGACATCTTCTAAACGGCACATGATAACTCAGAATGAATTAAACGACCTTATCAGAGATTTGGAACTGCCAAAGAGTAAGGCAGAGCCGTTGGGCTCCAGATTGCAGCAGTGGAATCTCCTCGCTGAAAATGTTAGAGTGTGTAAGTTTCGTGACCGTCAAAAGGATTTTGTCCCATTCTTCATCATGGAAGGTGACCTTGTAGCTTGCAACGACATTGATGGTCTGATGGCAGCTCTCAACATTATTCACAATCCTGATGAGTGGAGACTGTTCACTGATTCCTCGAAGTTGAGTCTAAAAGCTGTTTTGTTGCATGTTGGCAACGTATTGCCATCAATTCCAGTTGGTCATGCAGTCCACATGAAGGAAACATATGACAACATGAAGCAACCATTGAACTGCATAAACTACGACAAACATCAGTGGCATGTTTGTGGTGACTTGAAAGTTGTTGCTATCGTGCATGGACTGCAGCCGGGCTACACTAAGTATTACTGTTTTCTGTGAATGGGATAGTCGGGCTAGGACTTCTCATTACATCAAGAAGGATTGGCCGCTCCAACACTCATTGGAATCTGGAACAAAAAATGTTCAGTATCCTTAACTTGTAGAATCGAGCAAGATTTTGTTACCACCCTTACACATCAAACTGGGCGTCATGAAAAATTTTGTTAAGGCTATGGATAAAACGGGGGCAGCTTTTAAGTACCTCGGTGGCAAATTCCCAAAGCTCAGTGAAGCAAAAATCAAGGAGGGTGTATTTGTTGGTCCACAGATCCGCGAGCTTCTTAGAGATGAGGAGTTCGACCGTATCCTAGGTGGTGAGGAGAAGACAGCGTGGAATGCTTTCCGGTTAGTAGCCACCAATTTTCTTGGAAATACCAAAGCTGACAATTACAGGGAGCTGGTGGAAAACCTGCTGTTGTCCTATCAAAAAATGGGCTGCAATATGTCTTTAAAGATACATTTCCTCCATTCGCACCTGGAATTTTTTCCGGCCAACTGCGGAGCAGTCAGCGATGAACATGGTGAACCTTTCCACCAGGATATTTCAGCGATGGAGAAACGCTACCAGGGGAAATGGAGTACATCATTGTTAGCAGACTACTGCTGGACAATAACAAGAGATGCTCCCGAAGTTGAATACAAGAGACAAGCAAAGAAGCGACGGGTTGAATCAATATGAGTGACTGCATTATACAGGTATGTTACTAATATATGGTATACATACATGCAAAATGTGTAACTTAAATTTTCTTGGAAACTGTAGCCAATCGACTATTTTTATGGTCATATTCGTTTTCAGCACCCCAAAATCCATAATAGGAAACACATTTTATCTCCGAAGCACAAACTTTTTCAAAATTTGTAGACCAGTGTAATAAACACACTCGTTTTTCAATGACTTGAATAATTTTGAAACTCTTGTCACAATGACAGTCAAATCTATTCGTATATATATATATATATATATATATATATATATGTTACAGCCAAAGCTCGAAATCGCTCAGTGAGCGAAAAAAACAGCCACATCGCGTTGTGGATTCACCTAAGTGACCAGACACAGATGTTAGATATTTTTTCGCTTCATAGCCGTTCTCAAACATCCACAACGCGTTCTTGACGATTCGAATATGACCACAACGTGTTGTGGACGATTTGAAAATTATTGAATGCCCGGTTAGGTTAATTGAATGCCCGGTTAGGTCAACTTTACGCCCTTGACGATTGGTTAGGTTAAGCCGTGATATTTTCGTTAAAACTAACGAAAATATCACGGCTTAACCAAACCAGTCGTCAAGGGCGTACAATTAACCTAACCGGGCATTCAGTTAACCTAACCGGGCACGCAGTTGACCTAACCGGGAACTCGGTTGGTTAATTTTTACATTTACGTCTCATTCTAAAGTTGTTTAAAATTAATTGAAACCTACGGGAAAATTATTGATAATCATTTTTTAAAGGACTTTATCTTTTTTCTAGCATATCTGCTAAACTTTGCTTTTTAATCGGTGAATACGTCGATAAATATACGTCGTGTTTATATCATTTCAATATACGTCGTGTTTAAATAGAGTTTGATGAAAGACATCGGTGTGTAGTCGTTTCAAATCGTCCACAACGCGTTGTGGTCATATCCGAATCGTCCACAACGCGTTGCGGTTGTTTGAGAACGGCCATGAAGCGAAAAAATATCTAACATCGATGTGTGGTCACTTAGGTGCATGCAAAACGCGTTGTGGCTGTTTTTTTCGCTCACTGATCGATTTCGATGTTTGGGAGTAACATATTCAATTATTCATATATATATATATATATATATAATATATATATATATATATATATATATGTGTGTGTGTGTGTGTGTGTGTATACAGTGTGTGTATATACAGTGTATATATATATATATATATATATATATATATATATATATATGTGTGTGTATATACAGTGTATATATATATATATATATGCAAATAACTGCAATGACCGCGCAGTATATAAATGAATAGAAACGACATAAGTATTAAGGAACGTTTCTGCACACGAGGAGGAGAGATAACGAAATAATGAAAAATGAGGCGAACCGCGGTTCGCCTCATTTTTCATTATTTCGTTATCTCTCCTCCTCGTGTGCAGAAACGTTCCTTAATACTTATGTCGTTTCTATTCATCATATATATATATATATATATATATATATATATATATATTTATATATGTATATATATATATAAGCAAACAACCACAGTGAAAAGGAAACACGAAATCCGAGCGCTTTCGTGATATATTCACATCTTCGGGGACAAGAAAGAATTAGACAGAATTTACCAAGTAAATGAGTTAAATACACAAGCGAAAAATTCCCCAATAAGCAACTCAATTTAAAAACAATAAAACAATCTAAAGATCTTTTCCAATAGATAACTTAATCTAAAGGCTACTAAATTATTGAATACATAAAAACTATATAAATGAAATTAGACAATTAACATATACACAAAACAAAAATTATTATAACAGTTATTAGAAATAGTATTTAATTAAAACAGACAATTAAGTGGCAAGAATCTAAGGAAACAAAAGACATGGTGCAATCGTCGTCACGTGCTCCTTCCAGAATATTCCGAATATCTAAAAACAATCTAAAAAAATTTTCCTATAGATAACCTGTTCAAAAGTCTAATAAACTATCAAGTACATAAAGACTATATAAAAGAAACAATACAATTAAAATGTACCCATAAAAATGTTAACAATTATTAAAATAATATTTATTTAATTAAAGCAAACAATTAAGTGGCAAGAATGTGGTCAAAAGAATACACCACCTTTCTAACAATGTTCGAGTCTAATTTATAAAGCCCAGGGCTAATATTAAGAAAAAATCAGCATTATTTTTGATCACACTCGATTCTAGTATATTTCTACTAACAATAGATTTACTAAAACTTAATTTGGAGGCATTTTTCCAGTTAATGGGATGATTAGTATCTCTTGCGTGAATGAAAATGGCGTTAGATTCCTGGCTGGTTCTTATACTGTATTTATGCTTCTTAATACGTAATTCAAGCGTCTTACCAGTTTGACCAATGTAAAATTTATTATATATTGTTAATGGAATTTTATATACACAACCCTGTTCACTTAAAGGGGAGTTTTTAACCAATGAATTCTTAATTACATCTAAATTTCTGAACGCGATATTTACGTTAAAAGTCTTCCGCAGTTTCGGCAGATAAATTAGATTAGGCTTTATAAATTAGGCTTTATAAATTAGACTCGTACATTGTTAGAAAGGTGGTGTATTCTTTTGACCGCATTCTTGCCACTTAATTGTTTGCTTTAATTAAATAAATATTATTTTAATAATTGTTACCATTTTTATATGTACATTTTAATTGTATTATTTCTTTTATATAGTCTTTATGTACTTGATAGTTTATTAGACTTTTGAACAGGTTATCTATTGGAAATTTTTTTTGGATTGTTTTTAGATATTTGGAATATTCTGGAAGGAGCACGTGACGACGATTGCACCATATCTTTTGTTTCCTTAGATTCTTGCCACTTAATTGCCTGTTTTAATTAAATACTATTTCTAATAACTGTTATAATAATTTTTTTTTTGTGTACATGTTAATTGTCTAATTTCATTTATATAGTTTTTATGTATTCAATAATTTAGTAGCCTTTAGATTAAGTTATCTATTGGAAAAAATCTTTAGATTGTTCTATTGTTTTTAAATTGAGTTGCCTATTGGGGAATTTTTCGCTTGTGTATTTAACTCATTTACTTGATAAATTCTGTCTATTTCTTTCTTTTCCCCGAAAATGTGAATATATCACGAAAGCACTCGGATTTCGTGTTTCCTTCCCATTTACCCTGTGGTTGTTTGCTTATTAAAAAGATCGCGTGTTGTTCTGTGATTTTATTGCATATATATATATATATATATATATATATATATATATATATTAGTGATGTAGCGGATGTCATTTTTTTCATATCCGCGGAAGCGGATGTGAATGCGGATGTTTGATTTAGACATCCGCGGATGTGGATGCGGATGTCTACATTTTCGTTATTTTTTAGGATATATTCGAGATTTGTTGTGTTTAACGTATATAATAAGTTATTATATAGAGAGAGCTGTAGCTATAATGTAGTATAATTGATTAATTGTACAATAATTGCTGTACTTTTCTCTGAACATATAAAATAATATCAAGCATCTAACTAATATAGAAATCAATTAGTGAATTCGTCTGCAAATAAATTCGTTATATTTTGTCGAGTTTCAGCCACAATTAGAAACCATAATTGTGTTACCAGGATGCGGGACGTGAACCCAACTCAAATGCACCCCACCGACCTCTTTCCCCAACCTCCACCCTTATAGAAAGAGATCTTTAATTAGCTTCATAACTATTTATATTAAGTTTAAAGTTTTATTAGGCATATTTATAAATGAGTAATTAAAATAAAGTAAACTAAGATGTTCATCGTTTAATATTCAAACTTAATTATAGGAAGGTTATGCTTAAGGAACATTAATTTTTCTGCCTTTTCTGCTGCCAGTCTGTTTCTCTTTTCATCATATATTAATCCAGCACTGCTAAATAATCTCTCGCTTGGTACGTTTGTTGGAGGACAGGCTAAATGTTTCCTTGCAAGTTTACTCAAGTATGGATAGATATTCTGCGTATTTTTCCACCAACTAATAGGATTGTCACATGCAGCCAGGCGTTTTTCTTGGTGATAGCTCTCGATCATTTTTACTACATCTTTTGACATCGCGTAGGTCTCGTCATCGCTGCTTGACTCAAGAAACTGAGAGAGAGATTCTGTGATAGATTTGCTCGTTGAAGGTGTTGGTTCTGTCACTGAAACTTTTATTCTTTTGGTGGGTGGCGAAGCGACAGATTCAAGAGATTGAAGCTCTTCAACTGCTTTGCCAAGTGATGATTTAACTCGTTCTAATGTACTAGGTGAAAATAACTTAGCTTTGTAACGTGGATCTAAGTAGGTTGCAAGAGAGTAACTTCATACAAGAACAGCCTCTCGTCTTGTCGCTTGCATCACTTTTGCGCACAATGAACTAGTTCTATTAATATAGTAGAATTTGATAATTTCCGCTTATTAATGACGTTTTATCTCAACGGTCCACATCCGCACGACATCCGCAGTCCAAAGTGCGGATGCGAATGCGGATGCGAGAAAATGTGCGGATGTTCCGCGGATGCGGATGCGGATGTGACCTACATCACTAATATATATATATATATATATGTATATGTAAATAATCCCTTAAGGCGTATATCTATAATTTATTAACTATTCACGTTTTTCATTCAAAATATATTTCTAAAGTTTTTTTCGGAATAGCCTATTTGAAACATCCGTTTAAGCGACGGTATTTTAGAATGCGTTGGCTGACCAGCGAACACCTGGAAATTAAGTCATGAAGCCTCTGGGCGCTTCGGCTCCATCGCTGGTTAATGGACCAAAACGCACATGCACTGGACGTGGTGGCAGATAAATTTAGAATCGCTAATCCGACCGTATGTTAAAATCATTTCTCTGCGCAAACACCTGACACCTGTTATTTTTCCACTGCATTCTTTTGGAGCCAAGTGGATCTAAAAACTGTTCTCGTCAGAAACATTTTGAGGATTTTCTTTAGATATTATCGTGGAAGAAAATTTTTAACAGAAAAGATATTTTAACCCCACTATATGATGCTTGCCTAAGAACCCTGAATTTACCTTCGTAGATGTTTTGGATCCAATATAATGTGCAAATATAATTTTTAAAGAAAATAGAATTTAAATTACGGCTAGTTTTTATTGAGGGAAAGGTAAAGAAATAAATATATATATATATATATATATATATAACTGCAATGACCGCGCAGTATATTAACGTATAGAAACGACGTAAGTATAGAGGAGTGTTCTGCACACGAGGAAGAGAAATAACAAACAAATGAAAAATAAGGCACCCGCCCGGGAATCGAACCCAGGATCTTCCGATTGCCGGTCAGACGTGCTAACCACTACACTACGGAGCCACGATAGTCAGAAGTTGTAATTCTCCTACATAGGGCAGAAACCAATGCCTTGAGAGGGCACCCTCGCAAATCGTGAATATGTACATTTAACTGCAATGACCGCGCAGTATATTAACGTATAGAAACGACGTAAGTATAGAGGAGTGTTCTGCACACGAGGAAGAGAAATAACAAACAAATGAAAAATAAGGCACCCCCTGGAATCGAACCCAGGATCTTCCGATTGCCGGTCAGACGTGCTAACCACTACACTACGGAGCCACGATAGTCAGAAGTTGTAATTCTCCTACATAGGGCAGAAACCAATGCCTTGAGAGGGCACCCTCGCAAATCGTGAATATGTACATTTAACTGCAATGACCGCGCAGTATATTAACGTATAGAAACGACGTAAGTATAGAGGAGTGTTCTGCACACGAGGAAGAGAAATAACAAACAAATGAAAAATAAGGCACCCGCCCGGGAATCGAACCCAGGATCTTCCGATTGCCGGTCAGACGTGCTAACCACTACACTACGGAGCCACGATAGTCAGAAGTTGTAATTCTCCTACATAGGGCAGAAACCAATGCCTTGAGAGGGCACCCTCGCAAATCGTGAATATGTACATTTAACTGCAATGACCGCGCAGTATATTAACGTATAGAAACGACGTAAGTATAGAGGAGTGTTCTGCACACGAGGAAGAGAAATAACAAACAAATGAAAAATAAGGCACCCGCCCGGGAATCGAACCCAGGATCTTCCGATTGCCGGTCAGACGTGCTAACCACTACACTACGGAGCCACGATAGTCAGAAGTTGTAATTCTCCTACATAGGGCAGAAACCAATGCCTTGAGAGGGCACCCTCGCAAATCGTGAATATGTACATTTAACTGCAATGACCGCGCAGTATATTAACGTATAGAAACGACGTAAGTATAGAGGAGTGTTCTGCACACGAGGAAGAGAAATAACAAACAAATGAAAAATAAGGCACCCGCCCGGGAATCGAACCCAGGATCTTCCGATTGCCGGTCAGACGTGCTAACCACTACACTACGGAGCCACGATAGTCAGAAGTTGTAATTCTCCTACATAGGGCAGAAACCAATGCCTTGAGAGGGCACCCTCGCAAATCGTGAATATGTACATTTAACTGCAATGACCGCGCAGTATATTAACGTATAGAAACGACGTAAGTATAGAGGAGTGTTCTGCACACGAGGAAGAGAAATAACAAACAAATGAAAAATAAGGCACCCGCCCGGGAATCGAACCCAGGATCTTCCGATTGCCGGTCAGACGTGCTAACCACTACACTACGGAGCCACGATAGTCAGAAGTTGTAATTCTCCTACATAGGGCAGAAACCAATGCCTTGAGAGGGCACCCTCGCAAATCGTGAATATGTACATTTAACTGCAATGACCGGGCGGGTGCCTTATTTTTCATTTGTTTGTTATTTCTCTTCCTCGTGTGCAGAACACTCCTCTATACTTACGTCGTTTCTATACGTTAATATACTGCGCGGTCATTGCAGTTAATGTACATATTCACGATTTGCGAGGGTGCCCTCTCAAGGCATTGGTTTCTGCCCTATGTAGGAGAATTACAACTTCTGACTATCGTGGCTCCGTAGTGTAGTGGTTAGCACGTCTGACCGGCAATCGGAAGATCCTGGGTTCGATTCCCGGGCGGGTGCCTTATTTTTCATTTGTTTGTTATTTCTCTTCCTCGTGTGCAGAACACTCCTCTATACTTACGTCGTTTCTATACGTTAATATACTGCGCGGTCATTGCAGTTAAATGTACATATTCACGATTTGCGAGGGTGCCCTCTCAAGGCATTGGTTTCTGCCCTATGTAGGAGAATTACAACTTCTGACTATCGTGGCTCCGTAGTGTAGTGGTTAGCACGTCTGACCGGCAATCGGAAGATCCTGGGTTCGATTCCCGGGCGGGTGCCTTATTTTTCATTTGTTTGTTATTTCTCTTCCTCGTGTGCAGAACACTCCTCTATACTTACGTCGTTCCTATACATATATATATATGTGTGTATATTCGAAACTGATTTATTGATGATGATGTTTGTACTGTTTCAAATGGGAATTTCAATTGAGATCTGTAAATTCTCATTAATTTTCATGCTGAATACTTATTTATTTTTAATCTTCCTAAAATTTTAATTTTATTTAGTATGCCATACTTGTTATTTACCTCTATTTTTAAATGCTGGTACAATATATATATATATATATATTATATATTATATATATATATATATATATATATATATATATATTGTATATACAGTACATTAGGGTGGAGTGAAATTTTTCTTTATAATTTTTCGATATGCTTAAAGTTGCCTATTGTACCCAACATATTACACGTAATATATTTCTTCATTGCAAGCATGTTTTCAGGTCCCGCAAGAGGTCTCAATGTTACACGATTTACTGATTTCTTATCGTACATCTGGCAACAGACCGCTGTGATTGCCAACTTATTCAATAGACAGTAGACACGAGTCATTTATTAGTGTCATTTGAGCTGTAGTTGTGTGAGGTCATATGCCACCCACTTCTGTAACTTACCGTGCATTGTTGAACTTTGTCTTTTTCTAACAAAGTTTTTGATATTGTCCAAGTATAATAGATACGAAGAAGGTTAAAACCCGCAGAAATTTGCTTGGCCTGTGTTTTTAGGTCCAATCAGTGAATTTAAAAGCAATACTTTGCCAACACTAGGAGATGTAATGCGGTACTACACGTGGCTTCGACCTGAAATGACATCTGAAGGTGGAAAGGAGCCATCTTTGAGAGACATTTGTGAGCCTGTAGCAGTTGCCATTGAAACACTCTGGCAAAAAGCTTCTATTCCCACCATTGCTCACAAAAGTGCAGTTGAAAACCTTAAAGATTTCCGAGTGAAATACAATAAGCTACTGAAAGGATGTAGAAACAGGCACATGATTAAGAGCTACTCTGCACAAGTAACAAAATTTAGAGATGAAGGTAATTCTAAACTGCTTGACATTGCTGCTTGTAAGTGCAAACAATTACCTATTTGTGCTTGAGCTAAAGACCGAAAAGTCCTGTTGATGAAAGGTTATTTCTGACAGATCAGCGAACAGAAAGAAAAATGTGTACCGCAGGAGTTGATGTGAAAAACAAAGAAATTGAAAGAAAGGGAAAGAAGGCTTGTTGCAGAAATGTTGCAGAAATGCTTGTTGCAGTCATAGGAAGAATCGGAGGATAGTATTCAATCATCATTTGAAGTGATTGAAAGCAGTTCTGATTGTGATGATAACACAAGTGAATCAATGTCTCTGAACAGTTCTTCAAGAAAAAACATCAACTGTAAAAACTCACAGTGAAAAAAAAAAAGAAAAACAAATGCGAACACCCATCCCAACTGGTACTCGAGAGTGTGATAGGCATAGAATATCTGATAGAGCAACCGCAGCATTAACATCAGCATTACTAGAAGACTTCGGGATTATCAAAGATACTGAACAATCCCATGTCATTGAGCGAAGTAAAATTCGACGTGAACGAAGTAAGCACCGGAGAAACCTGCAAGAATCTCAGTCACTGTCATACTTACATGAAAAACTATTAAGTGGTATTTATTTCGATGGTCGGAAGGACCAAACCATAGCACAAGTGAAGAAAGCTCACAAATTTGTCTGTCAAACTATTTCTGAAGAACACATAACTCTAATACAAGAGCCTGGCTCCAAGTACATAGGCCATGTGACTCCTTCATCAGGATCAGCCAAGGATACTGCTGAGGCGATCATAAATTTTCTGCAAAGAAATGATTTTGATATCCATGCTCTTATCGTTATGGGTTGCGATGGAACAATCATCAACACTGGCGAGAAAGGAGGTGTGATACGGAAACTTGAGGAACATTTAGAAAAACCCTTGCAGAGAATGGTGTGCTTACTACATACGAATGAACTACCATTGAGACATCTGAGGCATCATCTGGATGGCGGTACTCGAGGTCTTTCATCTTTCACAGGTATAAGTGGTAAACAGCTAGTTAACTGTGAAACCATGCCTCCTGTCTAATTTAATGGTGACCTGAGTACTCAGAGTAGTGATCAAAAGTATCTGAAAGATATTTGCAGCGCTGTTTAATGCGGGAAGGTCACGTCCAGTCTAACCTAACTAACCGTAACCCAGGTCCAGTTTCTCATTCTAGATGGCTAACCACAGCAAACGAATCCTTCGTCTGTACGTCGCTTCCGCAGTACCATCTAAAAAGCTCATCATATTGTCTACCTTCGTCGCAAAAGTATATGCTCCATGTTGGTTCTCTATCAAGATCAATTCAGATTGTACGTTTGGAGCAAAACATCCATTTTCTAGGATTGAAAAGTGTCGTTATTTGCCGAATGATTTGAAAACAATTGTTCAAACTATCATCCAAAGGAATGCTCACTTTGCACACCCTGAGAATTTGATTCTGAGCATGATTACCGACAACCGAAAGCATATTCGAGAACTAGCAATTAGAAAAATAATGAAAGCCAGAGAAACTTCTGAAGCAGCTGTCAGTATTCGACAGTTTAAGGTACCAAAGTTGCACTTTGAAGCAACTGACTACACCGGCATGATAGACTGGAGCTCCACGAAAAGGTTTGAGCCTCCACTCACTAAGCACCTCTCCAACGACTATCTTCAGAGTTTCATCTCTGAAGGAGAATTAAATATTGAGATAACAAAATATCCCTGCCACACACAATCAGTTGAACGAAGGGTGAAACTGGTAACAGAGGCATCGGCAGATGTTTGTGGTGAAATAAATCGTGACGGATTTATTAGATCAACAATTCAGTCTAGAAAACTTATGCCAAAATTTGAAACTAAGTCACAGTACAAATTAAACAAATAAACAAATGGATCTGACAAGATATATTTAGAAGAGAATATGTAATATATATTCTCTTATACTGTGTATTAGATATATTTCCTACATGGTTGGGTGGATTGGTGGGAAAGGGTGAACTCGATATGCAGCTACCTCCTCGTGCAGAGTTCTGGGTGATTGCAGTAGAAAATTGTTGCAATCAAAGAAGAGCTGTACTTTTCGGGTATATTTCGTATTTATATACTCATATAATAAATAAAATTATTTATATAAACGTGAAAAACAGAAACCACAATAACTGAGAATTTTCACTCTTATACTACTGTAGTTTTGTTTGAAACTTCGAGTTCACTGCGGGACCTGAAGAGGAATAAATATCAGGCTAAAAATTTGAAAGTATTATTAATTTACCGAGTCACAACTTTCACACTTATCGCCGAAGCCAAAAACAAAATGAAGCTTTTTCATTCCACCCTAATTTATATATATATATATATATATATATATATATATATATATATATATATATATATATATATATATATATATATATATACTGTATATATATATATATATATTATACATATACACGGTGAACCAAAAGTAGGTGGACAGTAGGTTGAATAGGGTTTGTTATATTATATTATAACTATGGTGTTCATTATAACTATGGTGTTTTTGTTATATTATATTAAATATTATAACTAAATTTATTTAAATTTAATCTTTTTTCTTTTCAGATAGTTCAGAGAACCCATAATGGCAAATAATCTAAATACTGATGCCAGAAAATGGGTGTTAAAAGAGTATTGGAAATCTCAAAATACTGAAACTGTTAGAACAAAATGGGTTGAAACATTTGGTACTCAAGCCCCAAAGTGTAGTGAGAACATGCATTTAACATTAGAGCAGCAACTAAACCAGCCTGGTGTCACTGTTTGGGGTGGTATTTCAAGTTCTGGTGTTTTAGGACCAATTTTTTTTTATGGAACAGTCACAGGTGATAAGTATCTCGAAATTCTAATGAATGAAGTTGTTCCACACTTACAACAACAGCCTAATTCACATGACCTCTATTTCCAACATGATGGGGCCCCTTCACATTATTCAAGAGCAGTCCGTGAGTATCTTGATGAAACATTTCCCGAGAAATGGATCGGCCGAAGAGGTCCAATTGAATGGCCTGCAGGTTCACCTGACTTTACCCCAATGGATTTTTTCTTTTGGGGAGTACTCAAGGACAAAGTTTATAGTCGAAAACCACGAAGTGTTGGTGATTTGAAAAATTACATCAGAGATGCATTTCAAGAAATTAATGCACAAAGAAACTTGTGCAAAAATGTTTGTCGAAGTGTGAAAGGTAGACTTCAAAGCTGTGTAAATTGTGATGGACAGCAATTTGAGCACCTGCGTTGATAAAATTTTCAGTGCTTTTGTATTGTATTGGTATAAGTTAAGTTTTTTTATTATTTTGTATTATAGTATACAAAAAAATTAAATATAATTGTATATGTATTCTCAAAATAAACGTTATCATTTACTGTCCACCTACTTTTGGTTCACCCGGGTATATTATACTTTGAATAATAAAAACAATTACGTCATTCACTTATTTAGCCGAGTTATTTAAAATGGAATAATTTATTTAGCATACTCTTATTCGAAATATATAGGAGATAAATATACATTCCAAATAAAACAGTGAAAAAATCTGAGGACTGTACTGTTTAAGCCAATTCTGGTAACCACGTCCCATTCGCAGGGTAGAGAATTTCTGATTGGGTCAAGGATCGCATACAGGCGATGTAGCCATGCCTTAGATGCGTTGCCCACCAATAAGGGCGCATTCGATTCCACGATCTGACTTCTGAGGGCGGTTACAACTGAACGACGTACCGCGTATAAAAGGGGGCATTTTCAGCGGGGTCCCATAGCAATTATTTTTATCAGTGAATAACTACGCACTGCTAGTCGTCATGAGTCAGCCACAACTCTACAGTTTACCACACTTATATGAAGATGGAGACCATAGGTAAGATCAACACACACACACACACACATATCTATCTATCTATCTATCTATCTATATATTATATATATATATATATATATATATATGTGTGTGTGTGTGTGTAAAAATGAACAATGAATAATTCCTACATCCATATAATTCTTATATTCATTCATATAATTCTTACGTTCATTCGTATATTTATATAATCCTTATATTCTTATTCATATATTAATTTTGACATATGAAGTCCAAAATCGTATAATGCTGACACAAGTTTGGATACATTTTTTATTTGCTTTCTAAATTATAATTGGTGAATTATTTCTTTTTAAACAACTTGATCATTTTTGTAGACTTAGCTTAATAATGTAATCGTGTTCATTTCCTGTATACATTTTCTCTTCGTTGTAAAAGATGAAGTCATATCCTGCTTAACGTTTAATTTTTAATCTTAAGCCTTTCATTTTTGCCCATGTGCGTGTTTGTTCTTAATTCGTGATGGGAAGGCATATTTCAATTTCCATTTTTAGTTAACTCCGCAGATCATGATAACATCAGATCTGTCAATATGCGGTTTAAAATAAAAATATGGCTTCCTCTTGCTTAGCAGTCTAGACATTGATACAGCAAAAATATTTGTTTTGTCTTTAAATGTTTTGCAAAGTAAATCAACCTATTGAGAACAAAAAACAAAAACAGATCGGCATTAAATAATAAAGATGTCAGTAAAAAAATTCAATATAAAAGCCCATAAAATTTCTCCAGTGTTCATTCTGATTCTTAGTGATCTGACTTAGAGGCTGAGCATTACCTGTAACATTCTAGCAGTAAAATATAATAAGAAATATCTTTGTCTTCTCCTTCGAGCCTTGCTCTCTTCAGAGAACTTAGTCATTAAAATAGAGAAAACTAATTTCCCGATATGTTACAAGAAGAATCGAGGAACCTTCAGAAAGTTCCACAGAATCCTCAGATCCACTAAAAGAAGAAATCGGAGAGTAGTACTGTATAGAAGAAACTACTGCGAGTAACAAATCAGTTGCTGCCACCTAACCAGAAGCCCCGTCAACTTCGAACCGACCAAGGCCATAGACGGAGAGGTTAACATATATATACATACGAACGAATGATTTTTATCTGGCCTTCTGACAGTGCTGAGGCATGTAGTATTTTTTCAATTTGTATTTGCTTAACCTTGCTTACAACGATATAACCTTACCTTTCGTCATAGGCGTTCATGTGAATTAGCCAAGGAATCAATTAACCTAACAAGGTGTTCATTTAGCCTATCCGCTATTTGATCGGGTACCCTGGCTGTTTAAGCATCTGTCTCTTTCTCTCTCTCTGTAACACCTTGTAACGCTCTCTCTCTGTAACTCCTTGTAACTCCTTCTAACCCTCTCTTTCTCTCTCTTCCTATATATATATATATATATATATATTATTTATGGAAGTATATGCGAATGAGCTGGTTAGGCAGATTGTTTATTAGCTACCCATGGGTTCGTGACCCGGTGACGTCGGCGATGCGTAGCATGCCCAGCTAGTCATCCTTCCATTAAGATGTAACTATACAGTAGGATAGAAGTACCTCCGACTCTGTGAATTAATGTAATTGTACTCTATTCAGTATTTAGAATCGAATTTTCAAATTATTTTGTTTATCAAATAATTACGTAATAATTTAAAAAACAAAAAATTTATAGAAAGTTCTACAGCTACACTTTTAGAAATACTAACTGCATCTCTTTTAAGTAACTTTTACCATATAATGAGTTTATCAAAGTATATGTGATTGGTCCGGGTAGGCTAGTTGTTTATTATCTACCCATGGGTTCGAGACCCGGTGACGGCGGGCGATGCGTAGTATGCCCAGCCAGTCACCCTTCCACAAAATAAAGAAAGGGGTTGGTAGACAATTGGCATAAATTAGGCAAATTTTAGTGTACACGTTATGATTTATTACATTATCTTTACTAATTTGTGAAATGTGATTTAATCTGATTAACAATCTTTGTGTGTGTGTGTGTGTATATATATATCGTGTGTCATTCAGCTCAGTGGTTAATACGGACCTTAATTATATTAATCAAGAATCCATTGCAAGTGTTAATTATTTTTTATAAAAATCCATAATTTATCCATAGTTTGACTCGTACCAAGAATGAATTACTGCAAACCTTAAAGGGAGGGAATTCCAACGGTCCTGGGTTCGAGACCCGGTGATGGCAAACGATGCGTAGTATGTCCAGCTCAGATAAAAGTACTTCCGACTCTGTTAATTAAAGTAATTGCCAACTATGATAAGATTAACTGCTCCACAATGTCTCATTTAAAAGTTATTCGACATTTTCTCTTCAAGTAGCCGCAAATTTCTCTTTTACTTATAGTTAAATCATAAGTCATAGGCTGCAGACTTTCTTCAGAAAATGTATGAACTACCCAAAAATAATGTAAAAATTTCTGCCTACATCCGTGTTCCAGTCTCCTTAAAGGATCGATAATGAACTCATTCGTGTTATATCATAGAAACGTTTTTGATAGATTTGAAGAAACTCAAGTCGTGGACAATGACCTGAAGGTGGAGGTAAAAATTTTGCACCACACTCGTTCCAGTGGTTGTTGCATCATCGACGAAGTAATATAAGTTTTTTCGTTTTGTGTGTGTGTGTGTGTGTGTGTGTTTCGGGGAAGAACAAGCCATGTTTCTTCAACAATTTAATAAATGATAGAACCATGAAGAATGTTTCATAAAATAGTACATAATAGCATTTACCCTATACAATTTTACATAATATGTCCTTCAATATTTCTCACACATCTAGGAGTGACATTGGTACCAATTTTTTATATATATATATATATATATGTGTGTGTGTGTGTGTGTGTGTATATATGAGGCTTCCGAAGCAAAAGTAGCACAAGCGCCATTTTTTTTAATCGTCAGAAAACGCGTTGAAAGTTATGCAACCTACGGACAGAGATATTTTTTATTATTTTTTGCGAGACTTTCGACCATACGAACATACAGGGTGTCTCAAAAGTCACTATCTATTTTGAAAAATAATGGGAATTACGAAAAACTGGTTTAAGACATGAAAAATATATTTATTTCAAAGTAAGTGCCACAAAGAATTAGTGCTATTTATTTATCTGTCTCCACATGGCGACCATCAGTGTCTCTACAGAGCTCAAAGCGATAAGTTGTTTCCCGGAACA
Organism: Bathynomus jamesi; assembly: GCA_023014485.1. Taxonomy (NCBI): domain Eukaryota; kingdom Metazoa; phylum Arthropoda; class Malacostraca; order Isopoda; family Cirolanidae; genus Bathynomus; species Bathynomus jamesi. The sequence continues at coordinate 798,116 of JAJOZX010000639.1, read as the reverse complement.
CACTTTCCAGCATTTGAGGTGTTATTTTCTGAACTGCATCGGTAATACGATTTCGAAGTTCGGCTACATCACTAATTCTTCTACCAGTGTACACCTTAGACTTAATGAAACCCCAGGCGAAAAAATCTAATGGTGTTAAATCGGGTGAACGTGCTGCCCATGGTTGTGTTCCTCCACGACCAATCCAGCGACCGGGGAAGCGTCTGTCAAGATAATCACGTACAATTATTGCATAATGGCACGGTGCTCCATCCTGCTGAAAAACTAGTGTCAAGAATGCCATCTGTAAGAAGTTGAGGTTCGAGGAATTGTTCAAGCATGTCAAGATAAATTTATAAATTACACAAAATTCGAAATAAACCAATTAACTTTTTTTAAATACACAAATTTGCACCAGAAGTACATATCTTTATGCCAGCATAGCATTTTTAAAAAAAACATCTAATGTCACCGAAATAGATAGTGACTTTTGAGACACCCTGTATGATATTATACGGTCTGAAGAACCTCTCAGTGGGTATAACTCATTTTTGCCCCCCGGATGGCGCTTGTGCTACTTTTGCTTCGGAAGGCCTCATATATATATATATATATATATATGATGAATAAAACCAGGAAGGGAAAAAGAAACACAAAGTGGTGCTCAAGTTTGTGTTTCTTTTTCCCTTCGTGGTTTTATTCATCATAAATATTTTTCACGTGTCACTTTCGTGAAATAATTTTCATATATATATACGTGGTACCTCGTTACTCGAATTTAATTCGTTCCTGGAGGAGGTTCGACTAATGAAAAGTTCGAGTTACAAACTAATTAATTGCCTTTAAATTAATAGAAATAGAAATAATGCGTTCCTGGACCCCCAAACTCGAATTTTAAACTTTAAAATATGCTTTAATTATACAAATTATTATATAATTATTCTAATTTTATTAATTTTATTCATAATTAGTAATAATAATTAATAAAATTAATAAAATTTAAAGTAAAAAAGGTAAAAAAGTAAAAAGTAAAAAAGGTTTTAAGTGTACTTACCAGAAGGAGGCTTGATGATGGGCTTGGTTGGAGGAGGAGGAGAGGGAGGTAGGTTCTTAGAACCTTTTGGAAGGTGAATCACCTTCCAGAAGAACGTCAGGAACGTCCACTTCGGGTTCCGACGTAGAGGGCTTGATCCAGCGTTCGAGTGTAACATGACGTTGACGACCCTTCAAAATGTTCGAGTAGTGGCGTATAACATTGTCATTGAAAATATCAACACATCTGTCTGAAATTGCCTTGTTAGGGAACGTCTCCTCTACAATGGCCTGCACTGCCTCCCAATGGCTGAGGAGTTTCTTGATCTTCTCAGAAGGCAGGTTCTTCTTTTCTTCCTCCTCCTCTGTAGCGGAGACCTCATCTTCAGCCTCTTGCTTGTTCTGCTCAAGGAGGTGCTGGAGCTCATCTGTGGTCAGCTCCGTCTTGTGCTCATCCAGGAGCTCCTCCACGTCGTCGGCATCCATCTCCAGGCCCATGGACGTCCCTAGAGACACTATGGCAGGAACAACAGGTGCTTCCTGGAAGACCTCAAAGTCGCGATCAGCTACACATTCCCGCCAAAGCTTCCTCCAGGCAGAGTTCAATGTCCTGGTAGTCACAGCAGCCCAGGATTTGACGATGATCCGGATGGCATGAAGGATGTTGAAATGATCCTTCCAAAAGTCTCTGAGGGTCAAATCGGTCCCATTCGTCACATCAAAGCATCTCTCGAACATGCTCTTAGTGTAGAGCTTCTTAAAGTTAGAGATGACTTGCTGGTCCATGGCTGGATAAGGGGGTGGTATTGGGGGGCAGAAACTTTATCTTGATAAAGTCATGTTCTACCAACAAATCTTCTTCTAAACCAGGAGGATGGGCAGGGGCATTATCCATCACAAGAAGAGCCTTGAGGGGAAGACCCTGCTCTTCAAGGTACGACTTCACTTGAGGGGCGAACACCTCAGTGACCCACTCAAAAAGAATAGCCTCGTAACCCATGCCTTTGAATTCGAGCGCCACATCACATTCAAGTCTGTTATCCTGACGTTGTTTTTCTTGAACACCCGAGGATTTTGCAAGTGGTAGACCAGTAAAGGTGTTGGCGGGCAAACGCTCAAACAAATATACTGTACGCGCATTACGCCTCGGGCGTTCGAGTAACGGAAATGCGCTCGAGTAACGAGTCCCTATTTTTTTATATTTTCCGAATTTTTCGGTTCGAGTAACGATTTGTTCGAGTAATAGGTCGTTCGAGTAACGGGGTCACCACTGTGTGTGTGTATATATATATATATATATATATATATATATATATATATATATATCCAGCTTAAACTAGTTACAGAATTAGTATCCATTACATTTTAAATAAGCTACAGCGCATAAAACTCGTCCTGAGTACTACAGAGCTGCTGAAATCGGCCTGTAAACATCTGAAGAATTTGTTCCAGCACTTTTACAGAAGGTGTTTCTCTGGTTGCTGAGCAAAGAGGCATTTGAATCGTGTGATTCAAATTACCAGCTTGCAGAAAAATTACAACGTAGAGTCTTAGCTTTTGCAGAAAGTGTTATTCATAGCAGTGACAGCAATATTATAACTCCCCTTCATCTAGGACTTCCAGCGCAACTCCATCATGATCATGGAGAACGAGATATAATAGACACTCTCCATGTCCACGGTTTGACTATAAGCTATGATCATTTTCGACGTTTTTTAACTGTCCTAGGAAAAGATGAACTTAAAAGAATGCAAGATCGCATATACATACCACATGGCTTAGTCTCACGACAACATGGAGGAAAGCTGATTCAAGAAGATGACGACAGTATTGATATCAACTGTGCAACCATTGATGGAAAGGGAACATTTCATTCCATGGCCGTGTTGTATTTCAGGAACAGGCTATTGACACAGTTGGGACTGGCCTGTAGGGCATATCATACTCTGGGTTCAGGGTTGAAATTTTGGAAAAGCAAAGTGGCTAATATGTATTCCTATGTAAATATTAATTCTAAGATGGGTTTATTATTTGCAACTTTTCCGAAAAATCTCATTTTCATGGTCAAAATCGCGATTTTCTGATTTTAAGGCTGCCAAACGCAGCCTCATGGCACCCAAACCAAAGCGCGCAGCTGGTCTGCATATGATTTAGTCCAAAAGCTGCTTTTCTGACCTCATCCTTGCTTTCTTGCGTGTTTCAACGCCTCTGGGTGCTGAAAAATGTTTAGATTTCACGTAAAACTTAAGAATTTTAAGTTTTTCTTCAAAGAATAGGCGCGGCTCACCAGCTCTACTCTGATCGAGTAGCGGGAGACTTGCCACCTCCACGTGTAGGTTTACACGCCTGTTCTTCCTGGATCCCTGAAAAGCGTGCCCTCATAAGATCTTATATTATGATCTTATGAGGACTTTCAGCTCTTATGAGCATTAACGATGGCTTCAGCCTCTTCATCAGCCACTCGAACCTGAAAAGCTCTTAAGTATGTCCTACTTCGATCTGAACACTGGGAGCATTTCTCGATGGTCTATCCTGGCTCTCACCCACCCATCTCTCCTCTCGTGACCGTACACAGCTTGGGAAGCAGTTGAGACTTCCTGTACAGCTCTCTCGCAGGACTGAGTATGAACAGAGAAAGCGTCCACTTTGAGTGGAGTTTTCCTGAGATCCTCGAGCTCAGTCAAGGTCATCTTGCAGGTGAAAATAGGCTCGTAAATATTCTCTGATTCCCAGTTGATGAGATCCTCAGGTGAAGTGGCTTGCAGATTGACTTTGGGATTTTTATGGGGCCTCACTGTCGTATCACCAAAGTCTCTTCCTTCTCTGATCTTCTCTATCTGGCTCACAGCAAAAGCTCTCTGATGCTCATCCTCACTGCACAGGAATGAAGCCAGGATGTTCTCAGGATGTGCGTGGTAAGCTCCTCTTATCACTGCAGCAGAGATGATGTTCCTGACCTCGGTAGTCTGGTTCCTCAGCAGCCTCAGGCTTGAAAAAACGTGTGCAGGACCAAATTTGAGGTGGTGCTTCACTTTGATGTCGTAGTACATTTTGAAGTAGAAGTTAAGGCAGAACTTCACGAGGACCTCGAGCCTCCTCAACACCTCCCCCTTCAGTCCGTGCTCCCTCATCCACAACAGCAAGATGGCCTGTGCAGTAGTGAGCCACCTGGATTGGTTCAGAGGTCCGCACTTGAGACCAGCCAACTGTGGACTGAGACTTCCAGACTTGATGGCTTTGATCAGAAGATAGCAGTTGTGCTGGTCTGTGGAGAGAGATTTGACTATCTCTACTGGCAGCTCTATGATATCTTCAGTTCCTTCCACTGGTTTGAAGTTGAAGTTGACCTCAAGTTCATTCACTTTCTCAAGTTTTCCAATAGGCCCACTGAAGCCTGACCGGGGAGTTACAGGGCCATCCAGCTTGATGATTAAGTGCCTCAGGGGGAGCTCGTTCACATGGAGCTGACAGATCATCCAGTGGCACTTGCGACCCAGCATCTTCTCCAATAGGGCTATGGCGCCTCCAGACCACCCCGTGTTGGTGTTGGTAGAGTCTCCTCCAATCATTACAAGGCTCTCGTCAGCTCCGTGATCCAGAAGCCACTCATGCAGGCCCTGAGCGATCTTATGAGCAGGCTTTTCTCCTTCCTCAGGTTCCTCGGGAGTGAAATGGAAGAGGTACTTTCCTTGAGGCTCCCACGTGATAGTGTAATGCTCCTCGATCACTTTGCCAGGATGAAATCTCCCTGTCACTTCGTCATATTTCAACACCTTTGTGTTCCTATCCTGCTTGCCATCAAAGAATATCCCAGAGATCTTCTCCTCCTCTGACCTCTGCGTGAGAGCTTCAACTGATGAGGCCATTACTTCCTCCTTGGCCCTCCAGACTTTCATGCCATCTATGGCCAAGTAAGCCTTGTCTTTGGAAAGATGACCGGCCTTGATGAGGTCGTTCAGGAAGCCAGTGGCAACTGCAGCTGCCGGAACATTTGCCACCCTGTACCTCAAAGCTGCTGCTGAAGCTGTCCCTTGGATCTTCATGTAGTTTCGTGTAGCAGAAGTTGGAGTTTCGGCAGGTACTTCAGCGGGAACGTCCATAGGAGCTTCAGTAGCCTCAGCATTGCCAGAGGCTTCTTTTGCAGCTTCTTCCAAGTTTGGCTCTTCGTCCTCCTCAAAGTCTTTCATGAGAAGCTCCTCATTAGTAGCCTCCTCTTTCTTCTTCCTCTTCACAGCAGAAGCTTCTTCAGCCTCCTTCCTCTTCGCTGCTTTGATCTGTCTCCTGCTGTCTTCGAAGTCTACAGAAGACATCTGGATTCCTGAAGCTTCGGAAGTCTTCACTCTCTGGTAGTACAGCCACTGAAGGTCCAGTTTAGGAATCTTCACCTCCAAAGGACAGTTACAGTTCACATGGGCCTTGAGGGAGCATCCTGAGCATCCACTCCCCTCTGAGCCGCACAAGAAGATCTGATGCTTGCAAACGCAGACTTCACAGAGTTTATCCAGATCAGCCATCCTCTTCTCCTGGGTAGCAGACTTAACTCTCCCGTTCACAACGTCTGTCATCTCCTTCCATTTCAACAAGATCTTATATGAGAGCGATTTTTCCGTGATTGTCACAGGCGGGGAGAACTTTACATTCGACTTCCTCCACTGAGTCATCACGAGTGAAGCCAGCTCGTCAGTCATCTCTCGGATAGGGTATTTAGACCTTTGGATGTCATGAATGAGGAACTTTTCCTCCTGCAGACGAATCCCTCTCTGAAGAACGGCTCTCCAAGTCGGCACCTCGCTGGGAATGAACTCCTTCCCCGGGCCCACAACATCCGAGAGCTTTGAACCTGACATTTTCCTGGTTTTGGGGGCAGATTCGGCCATCACGTCTAGTCGGTGCTTATTCTCGCTCTTGTCCAATCTGTAACAAATTCATATCAGTATGTTTAGTGTTCTTTCGCCATAAATATAGACAAGGAATATAATTTTTGGTTATAATCAGGGTTGCCAACCGGCATTTTTAATTACCAAATTAACCTAAATTTGGTAATGAATATTTATTTTGGTAATAGAAAACTGAATTTGGCATTGCAAATTTAATTTAAAATTCGTAATAATGGTGTAACATAAGCTTAACCCTTTGTCATTCAGTACCATTTAATTTTAGCGTAGGTTCATTTTTTTACTTGAAATATGCATAGGAGGTATATATAAGCATTTTTAGCAATCTTTTTTTTGTAAGAACATTTCTAAATGAAATAATTTATGTGTCCATTAGTCAACAAAGGTCTAATAAGGTAATTAGTGGGTGGTAGTTAGTACTCTCTCTCTCTCTCTCTCTCTCTCTCTCTCTCTCTCTCTCTCTCTCTCTCTCTCTCTATATATATATATATATATATATATATATATATATATATATATATATACAGTACATAAAAACAATCGTAATGAAAAATTCATTTCATGTATCCAATTGGACACACGTGTTATTATAGACAGAAATTTACCCTATGAAAACTTTGTGTCCATTTCGAAACGAACTTTGAATAGTCTTTTCTTCACAGTTATTAAAAATATTACTTAAACAAAGTAAACAGGGAGCTTCCTTAATACTTCTAGAATGAAATTATAGTCAAAACAAATATAATAATGGTGATTAAACTTAGGAAAATTACAAAAAACACTTACCGAAAAAAATGGCGTCCACTCACTTCTACTTCACAATTATAACTGGCGCAATTGCTCAGAGCCATCTATTGAGAGAATGTTGAATTTCGCCTTCTGCGTCCAAATGGTTACAAAGATTCAAATGGAGTAGATTTGTTTTCTTATGTATGTATGTATTAAACCTGTGTAAGAGTTAAGCAAAGTTAATGTGTCTAAATGGCAACAAATTACGACTAAGGGTTAAAAATATGAGGTAGTGTTCAATTGAATATTCGGTATTTCAACATAGAACAGGAAACCGCAATTTTGAACATGATAACGCGATTTTGGGGAAAAGTTGCAGAAAAGAAACCCCTCTTAGAATTAAATTTTACATAAAAATACATATTGGCCAGAGTGAAATTCGGAATCGGAAAAGTATGATATGCCCTACTGGCCTGGTCGATAGAGTGAAAATTGGCCAAGAAAAGTCATTGTCTCTCGACTGTAATGATGCCAAGGCATTGAAGCATGTACTGCATTATGAAAAGCCCAGGAAACCACCAGAGCCACCTCGCAGTGATGATGCGAAGATCAAGGTGAAATCACTACATATTGCTGGATCTGACATGCAGGTAGCGGATCTTGCTTAGATGTTTCTGAGCTGAAAAAGTTCCATTCTGGACTGGATACAATGCATCGATGACAAAAATGCAACTCACTCGCACAGTTGCCACTTATGTTCCATTTATAGATGCAAAGCCTGCGATCCATCAACTGTCTACACAACAATGATCAGAAGTCAAAAAATGACAAAAGCAATGGGACAAGCCAAGTCGTCTGGTTTGCTCCATTTCACATGTTGGGCCGCTACATAGAGCTGTTGGTCCATAGTTTGGACTGTACTGATACAGTCCAAACTATGGACCAACAGCTCTATGTAGCGGCCCAACATGTGAAATGGAGCAAACCAGACGACTTTCCCAATCATGTAATTCGCCTTGGTGGATTCCATAGTGCATGCTGCCTCATTGCTGCCATTGGAAATCTATGGGGAAGTGGTGGACTGAGGGATCTGCTAGTAGATAGTGGGACTTATGCCCCAAACACAGCTGACATGATGCTTGCTGGGAAGCAGTTTCACAGATCTGTCCGTGGTCTAACCCTTTCATATGAGACACTGATGCAGCTGTTCTTGACAGAATTTGTGAAGTGGTGTGATGCCGACCAACAAAGACATATCCGAGATGAGGTGTGGCAACAGATTGACGATACCTATGAAGTGATTCAGAATGGCGGTGATTAAGAATCTGCAGATGTAGCAAGTGAACTGAAGGATCGACTTGCTCATGATGTTCTTCCACTACTAAGCGAATTCAAACTAAGCGACTTCAAAATACTAAGCGAATTCATACTATTGAACTACATACGCAGTGAAAGTGAAGGTAACTGGTCATTACTTCTGTCCTCACAACTTGCGATGACGCTATACTTCTTCGCTGCAAACAGTACTAATTATGCACGATGTGTACCCATTATCTCCTTGATATGATGGAACGTCCTGAAGATGTCTCTCAAGCATTCAATGAGGGTGAGTTTGCAGTTCCTCTGAGACCAGGTCGTTTCAATGGTATTTGGAGTGACATGGGTACTGAATCAACTGTGATACGAAATGCCAAGAGTAATGGGGGTGTTGTTGGGCTCACCCGAAAGGAAGCAGCCCTTCAGGTGGGTTCAGTGATGGAGAAAAAGCGGTCTGTATTTCTAGCCAAGGCGTGATACCAGTGGAGGATCTGTTTTGCTAACATGAAGAGGAAAATACAAGGATGCTTTTTCATGCTTCGAAGGCAGATGAGAAATTTTCTGCTGCTAATATCCAAGGAGGCATAGTTGTCAAGTCACCTGACATAGATGTCCTCGTGCTAGCTGTGCATTATTTTCCTCAGATGCAAAGTACATCATCTTTCTGGGTAGAAACAGGAAAGGTGATCGCTACTGCTGATCTCCATCGTCATATTCCTGCTCACAGCATATGCAATGAATTAAGTTCTGTGGTTCCTAGTCTACTTCCCGCCATGCATGCTTTGACAGGATGTGATAGCGTCTCATCATTCTGTGGCACAGGAAAAAAGAAAATGTGGAAGACCATGGAGTCATTGGAGAAGGAAGGTTCGATTTCACTCCTTGGTAGCTTGGGTACTAACAACACAGTTGAGGCCGAACATGCGGCCCGACAGTTTGTTGCTGCTCTATACGATCCAAAGGATGTATATAAAGAAGAACATAATGACTTGAATCTTCTGAGAGTCCGCCTTGCTGACAAGAATGTACCATTACACAAACTACCCCAATCAGAACCTAGCTTTCTTCAACACTTTAAGAGAGCATCATTTCAGACCTGCATTTGGATGTTGTAAACCAGATATGTCTTCACCAGATGGAAATGGGTGGCAAAGAGAGGGTGATGAATTAAAGTTGAAGTTATTTGATGGACCAACAACTGCAGAAGTATTAGATGAGCTTCGGTGCTCATGCCGTGGACGCAGACAATGTAGCAAGAACTGCAGTTGTGCAACGAATGATATGGCATACACAGAGGAATGCGTCTGCAAGGCTACTGAGGACTGCATGAATGAACAAACCCATCACAAACCACCGCTGGATGAGCTAGATGAATAACCATATTATAGCATTGTGCATTAATAGTTTATTAGTGTGTTTCACATATGCTGTTACAACCTGATTTATTTCCCAGTAAGGGGTAGACTGCTAATAACGCATTGAATTGACATTGCGGGAGTCACCGAATACAGTATGCACTGACTTACATGCAATTTTGTAATTGAAAAACAAGCTGAGACTTTTAGTGGAAAGATTCCAATTTTAAGTAATGATTTCTGCTTTAAAGTTATTTAGTAGTGTGCTTTATAAAGATAAGAATTTTTAAAATTTAGTTGGCATAATTGATTTTAGTTGATTTAGTTGATTTTGTGTTATGTACATCGATGTACGTATAGTAACTTAATTTTTATTTTACAAAAGTGACGTTCGTCAAATCTCAGTATCGGTCCTTTCACACAGTTAACAATTCGAACTTTGCTTTCAAGTGCAACATTATTATATATGTATTGTAATCATGCCAACATTTGCCTGTTTTTCATAACTGAACGATAAACCTTTCTGCTGGCATGCGAAGAGAGGTCTCCATTATTAACCCATGTAGGCACAGTACTTTGTATGGAGATTCAACATTTTAATATGGCATTCATTTTGTTGAACATAGTGTATTAATGCTTGGAGTATCAAAATACCTGAATTATTGTACTCGAAATTAGTTTTGTGTAACTAATATTAATCAATTTTGTGAAAAACCTGTATTTTAGGTGATATTTTTTGGGTCTAACAATAACATTTTTAGGCAAAAAATAAAATATATCATTTAAAAGAATTTTTTATAGATAAACTGATATAATGTAGCACAAGAGCTTTCAGAAACTGTATTACTTAATGGGAAATAAACCTTGTCTCCACTGTTCATTGTGTCTTCAAAGATTTTAGTCGTAATGCGTGAATTGAAAACATGAATACACGAATACCTGTACATAGCTGAAATTAATGGTTGATTTTACTATCTTAGCACACACAGAATGGAGGACAACATGCTAAACTTATATGTCCAGATGGTGCAGATCATTTTAGGACATGTTGTACATTTCTGTACGAGGGGGTATTAAACTAAAAAAAATATAGCCTGTTATCAGGGTTGGCCGCTCGCCTATATCCTTCGGGTGCTAGCACCAGGATGTTCCTCCACGCGATTCAGGACTCGCTCCTCCAACTCAACAGTTCTGGCACTGATTGGTCTACCACCATCTGAAACTCGCTTGTTGAATGATCCTGTATCACTAAGACGATCGTCTATTTTCTGAAAGGTCTTCTCATCTGGCAGACGGCGATTCGGAAACCTTTCCGCATACAGACGTCTTGCTGCGGCCGCATTACACTCGGCAAGGTCCATACATGAGATGCATGTCTGCCATTTCCCTGTCTGAATAAGCCTCCATTCTCACTTCAAATGCACACTATCACTGAATAGCACAAAAACTTTTAAGTTTTTTTCACTGGACTGCACTTATTCACGGTAAGAAGTTACGAATACGAACAGTGAAACACTGCGATACACCTCTGACTGACTGATGGGTCTACACTCAACGATATTGAAACATAGAGTGTACGAAACATTACAATCGGCAAGGCCATACATGAAATAAGTCTCGTACACACTCACAAACATTGTCGACAAGCAGTGTTTGTAAACAGTTTACGGAAAGAAATGTGGGAACATAAAACGGACTGTAACTTGTAAACAAAGCGATTTCGGGCATATGTTTATATAAACTTTTTTTCATTGATTTCAGGTTCTGAATCCATCCTGAAAGTGCGTCTCTCTCTCTCTCTCTCTCTCTCTCTCTCTCTCTCTCTCTCTCTCTTATATATATATATATATATATATATATGTGTGTGTGTGTGTGTGTGTGTGTGTGTGTGTGTGTGCATATATATATTAGGGCGGAGAAAAACGAATATGCTGATACAAACTGTGCCAGGTTTATCTGACCGCCCCATTTTTGCATGAATACAATTTAACAAACAGAAAATAGAGTTTTCATGCTGTGTGCATCTCGACTCATGTGAAAGCATATTTACAAATGTAAATGTGACTCCCCAGGCTACAATTTCCACTAACTACAATTTTCCCTATATATATATATATATATATATATTATATATATAATTTAGGGTGTCTCTTATTTTCGAAGTGTTGATTTTTTTAGGTTGCGCCCCCTCAACCAGTTCCATTGGTTGAAAAAACATCATATATAAAATGTTTTTTGGATTGAACAATTTTTAGAGGTCGCCCCCGCTTATTAAAGTTCATAAAATATAGCTATTATTTATGCAATTAATATTTGAAATTACTAGCAGTTGTCAAGTATACTAAACATATGTTTTTAATTAATTAATCATCATATTTATGATGAATTCAATTAAATGAATATATTAGAGATAATTGTCAATTTTGTAGCTGAAAATATTGCTTGATAAGACAAGATCAAGGAGCTTGTGCTTTACCAAAATCTAAGAAAAAACGAGGCATGAAAAACATCATGACTATTCAGATGTCTGCTGCCCTGGATCGTACACAAATTTCCTCTAGAAAGGCAACATTTATCCTCGCAGAGGCAGCTAAAAGCTTTGGTTTGGACGCTTCAGATTACAACATAAACCAACATTCTATCCATCGCCTTCGAAATAAGAACCGAGCTCGTCATGCTAAAGAACTTAAGGAGCATTTCCATGGAGAATGTTCTATGACAGTCCACTGGGATGGCAAGATGATGGAGGACCTCACCTCGCACAAGCACATTGATCGTCTCCCAGTACTTGTGTCAGGACCTGGTGTTGAACAGCTGCTTGGTGTCCCCAAAATCCCAAACTCAACTGGAGAAGCACAAGCTGAAGCCGTCTTTAACTGCCTGAATGGGGAATTACAGAGAGAGTAAAAGCAATTTGTTTCGATACAACAGCTTCAAACACGGGTCAATATAGTGGAGCCTGTGCTCTCATCGAAGCAAAATTGGGACATGATGTTTTGTACTTGCCTTGTAGACACCATGTTTTAGATTTATTGTTGGGAGCTGCATTTGAAGCAACATTGGGATCTACATCAACTGGTCCAGAGATATTGATCTTTAAGCGTTTTCGTGACAATTGGACTTCTGTTGATCAAAGCCAGTTCCAAACAGGTGAGACAGACACGATTACTAAAGAAGCAATTATCCAGTCTAAAACTGAACTAATTCAGTTTGCTAGATCCCAGGCACCTATGCTACGGGATGACTATCAAGAACTTTTGGATCTGTCCATCATCTTTCTTGGAGGTGTCCCCAATAAAGGCATCAAGTTTCGTGCACCAGGTGCCATGCATCGAGCTCGCTGGATGTCCAAAGCGCTCTATTCTATCAAGATGTGGCTTTTTCGAAACCAGTTCAAGATGACTAAGACTGAAGAACGAGGAATTCGAGATCTTTCCCTTTTTTCTGTTCTCATCTATATGAAGGCTTGGACAACATCCTCACTCCCTATTGAAACCCCATTTAATGACTGGCTCCTTATGAGGTCATTGATTAATTATCCTAACAAAAAGATTTCTGATGCAACTAAAAAAAAGCTCTCTAACCATTTATGGTACCTGTCTGAAGAAGCAGTTGGTCTTGCTTTCTTTGATGAGCGAATTACTACAGATGTAAAGAAACGCATGGTAAAGGCATTAGAAGATGAGTCCACTGATAGACCACCCAAGCGTCCTCGGATTCCTGAATCGACATTCTGCTCTGGTGAAGGACTACACCAACTTGTTACAAGAAATACTAGAGAATTCTTTACTAAGCTGAATTTGCCAGAAGGATTTCTGAACAAGGCACCCAGCACTTGGACATCCAACTGTGAATATTTAAGGGCCAGAGCTATTGTTGCAGCTCTATCTGTTGTAAATGACCGGGCAGAACGTGCAGTAGCTTTAGTTCAAGAGCTGAATAAGAAATTGACAGTGGGGAAGAGCAGCTCCAGTTCCTGCTCCAAATTGTTGCAAAACACCGCCAGAGTCACCCAGTTCCATCAAAAACTGTTCTTCTCAAAAAATAACCATCAATGAGGTCGCACCTTAAAATACACCATATTGTATAATCATTGTATATTAAGTAAATGTTGTATAAGGAAATAATGCTAATTAAAGTAATTAAAGTATGTAAATAGCACTGGCATTTTGAATTTATCTCTAGAGATATAATAAACTAATGGTTTTTTTTTGTAGCAATGCTTCATTGCTGATTGTATATAAAAAAGAGCCAGGAAGGATTTTGGATAGGAGAAAAAGGATTGGGATAAAGAAGGATTGAGGACCAAAGGATGGATTATAACAACATCAAGGATAGGTTAGAAAAGGATCAATGATAAATAAGAAGGCCTATACTTATAAAAACGAATCAAACTAAAAAAAGAAGGAAGGAATTGTGTGTATAATGAGCATAATCATATGTCAGGAGCTATTATGCCATGGTCACCATTTTTATTAGCCGGGAGCGACCCCTAAATATGAGCCAATTTGTGTCAAACTTTCACGTTTTAGTTTTTATGCTAAATGGAACTATTTTAGGGGGCGCAGATAAAATAATTCAACATTTCAATTTTTGACTACCCAATAAGAGACACCCTAAATTATATATATATATCAGGTCATCCAATAAGTAATGTCATTTTTTAGATCGGAATTTGAAGGACAAAAAAAAACTTAACTGAAACTTTTTAATCTAGTATATATTTTCCGTCGGAATCAATGACACCCTGCCAACGTCCTACAAGCTTTTCAATACCATGTTTATAAAATTCAGGCGGTTTTGAGGCAAAAAACGTACAAAGACTGGTGTACAGGTCATCTAAAGGAGTATACTGTTTCTCGTCAAGATAGTTTTGCAAACTCCTGAAGAGATGATAATCTGAAGCGCAAGGTCTGGAGAATATGGAGGATGTGGAAGTTTTTCCCACCCAAGCTCCTCAATTTTTGCAGAAATGATCCGAGCGGTATGAGGAGGTGCGTTGTCGTGGTGGAACACGATTCCTTTCCGATTAACCAAAGAAGGTCTCTTTTCTTTTAGTGCAGTGTTCAATCGATCCAGTTGTTGACAGTAGACTTGAGCGGTGATTGTTTGGTTGTGTGGTAAGGTTTCAAAGTGTATTACACCACCTTTATCCCACCAAACACTAAGCAACACCTTCCGAGGGTGAAGATTTGGTTTTGGCTGTGGTGTCGCTGGTTCTCCGGCGCAAACGCACTGTCGACGGCGCTTAACATTCTGGTACAGTATCCTCTTTTCATCACCAGTCACTAAACGGTGCAAAAACGGATCTTGGAGTTCACAGGAATGAAGAGCTGTGCTAATGTTTACCTGCACCCTCAGATTGTCGACCGACAATTCATGTGGCACCCATTTTCCTAACTTAGGCACTTTCCCGAGTTGTTGCAAATGTCGATGGATGGTGGACGGGGATGAATTGAATTTCTGGGCCAATTCTTCGACAGTTGTTGAACAGTCTTCGTCAAGTGCGGCTAACAGCAGGTCATCATCAAACTCAGCAGGGCGTCCAGAGCGTGCTGCATCTGTCAAACAGCAGTCACCATTCCTAAACTTTTGAAACCATCTTTGACATTTCCTCACATGCAAAATATCGTTGCCATAAACTTCCTGAATGTTTCGCGTTGCTTCAGTAGCACTGTTCCCTTTCTTGAACTCGTAAAGCATTATATGCCTGATATGCTCTTCTGATGCCGCCATGTTTATGGGGTTCACATAAAGCAAAACACACGTCTTCACTGGTCAAGGTCTGTAAAATATGTAGCGAAACACGATAGATCTCCTCTTAGATATAACCTTCGGAAAATTTATGCTTAAACCGAGTAGGACTAGTTTAAACTTAATCTATCGTAAAAAACGACATTACTTATGGGATGACCTGATATATATATATATTACCTTGGTTAACCGTGGGGGACTTCTCGGTTTCATTCACTGCTGATTTTTAATAAAAATATATCATTTCTTTACGTAATTTTATGCGCACAATTCAATTTTGGCCTTTCTTAAATGCAGAAATTAACCAAAACTAAGGCATATATACACTAACCTAACTAAAGAACTTATGAAATAACTATATTGGGTTATGGGTTGATTGCTATCAACTTGGCGACCCGGTGAAAATTTCAGCCAGATTTTGGTGCAGAGTCGAAGGCAAAAACCCTACGTCTTTTCTTTAAAAAATTGTGTTTGTGGAAGTCTTCAAAATAACTCAAGTAGGTTATTTTTTTTGGTTCATGTTGAATTTATTTGCCTTCGGTATTTAACGCTGCCTTATGGTAAAACAGGAACCTACTATACCTTATTATTTCGTTGGATCTCGCTTTGGTTGTAGGGCGCGCGGCTGCCTATCGCGCCTCCCTTTCGATGTAGGCGATAGGGTTGCGATAGGGTTACGCAAGGAGTTTATTCAGTTTAATTAATACAGGCAATTCACTATGCTTAAATACCTGAAGGAATAGGCCTATCCTTTTGTGTTATTAGTTTTATCTTATTAGTTTTTCACTCAGAACTTATAGGAAGATTAAACACGTCTTCCTTGTCTACAGCAATGCTGGTCACTAGACAGCTCTGGCTGAACTAATATATATCTTTGTCTTAAATTAGCTTATTTACAAAGTGTCCAGGCGTCTAATTTTTGTATTTTCACTATTTCTTCTCTTGAATAATTTTCATGAATCAGCGATGGAAAATTTTTATACGAAAAAATACGTTTTTCTTGTTGCTATGTGGGCCAGTAGTATGACTACAAAACGGTAGAGTGCAATTGCAATAGCAATGTTGATCAATGTTGTAAACCACCTCCCCCTTCCCCTTGTTGCAAGACCCCTCCCCCTTGTTGCAAGGCCCCTCCCTTCCCACTTGTTGCAAGACCCCTCCCCCTCCCCTTGTTGCAAGGTCCCTCCGCCTTCCCCCTTGTTGCACGACCCCCCTCCCACTTGTTGCAAACTCCACCCCTGAGCGGGGCAAAAAAAAAGAAGCAAGTTGGATTCTCCCCAGCTGCCACAAGCTAGGGGTAATCAACATAACCTATGAGAGAGAGGAGAGGGGGAGAGAGAGAGAGAGAAGGAGAGAGAGACCATCCTTCGCCTAGCTCTGCCAGAGCAGACGCATAATAAAGCTCTTGGTCTTTGCACTTGGTTTAGAAGGTCCTAATCAGCCAGTTGGCTTAGAAGGCGTAAATGGCTTGTTCTGGTGTACACTATTATTTTCGAGTTGACAGATTGCATTATTTATTTAATTAAAGCATATATTCTTGACAATTGGCTTAGAAGGCTTAAGCTACCAGTTGGTTTAGAAGGCGTAACCTACCATTTGGCTTACATACATATATATTTATTTAATTAAATAATATCGTTTATATATATATATATCCAAAAGAATTAAATAAAACGCCATTATATCATTTTGTTTATTTAGACGAATTATTGGAAATAATTTCTAGAAAAATATAGAAAATAAATACACAATCAAAATAGTTCATTCTATACACAATTTAAACGAGGAATATATATATATATATATATATATATATATATATATATATTAGTATAAGAAACACATAAGTTGAACGATATATATATATACACACGGTGTATATATATATGTATATATATATATGCAAATAACTGCAATGACCGCGCAGTATATAAATGAATAGAAACGACATAAGTATTAAGGAACGTTTCTGCACACGAGGAGGAGAGATAACGAAATAATGAAAAATGAGGCGAACCGCCTGGGAATCGAACCCAGGGCCTTCCAATTGCCGGTCGGACGCCTGGGTTCGATTCCCAGGCGGTTCGCCTCATTTTTCATTATTTCGTTATCTCTCCTCCTCTCGTGTGCAGAAACGTTCCTTAATACTTATGTCGTTTCTATTCATATATAATATATATATATATATATATATATATATAATATATATATATATATATATGTATACAATCAAAAATAATAATAGTATAAGAAATACACAGGTTGAACGAAGAATATATATATATATATATATATATATATATATATATAATCAAAAAATAATATATAAACATCAAAATAATAGTACAGGAAAAATCTATATATGCATTATTTTCTACTACGCTTAACTAAAATACTAAACTCGCACGTGTTCGCGTCTACAGTTACATCATTGTTGCTTTGTACGAGGCCAAAAATATGATTTAGCATCATTTCACTGCTCAAGTTATAGGGATGCCTACACTCGATGTAAAGGGCCTTGAATTCGTTCAATACTATTTTTGTGCCCACTTTATATTCGGTTGGCAAGTTATCTTTAAACACGGAGAGAACACAGTCAAAAGCACGCAAAAAGAGGGCATTGGGCATTCGTCAGCCAGACTCTCTACTGAACGGACGCATTTCCTGAGCTCTCTGATATTGCTTCTACTTTTGCATATTGCTAATAATTTTACTTTTGGAAAGTTTTGAATTTTATATACTTGCGTTTATATTCACATTGTTATAGATAAGTAATTGAATATTAGTGGTTTTTAGCGATTTAGAAGTTTTCATAGCGTGCCGGCTTAATTTAACTTAAACTTGACGGTTATAAACTAATTTAATTTGCGCGATGCCGTCGCAGAAAGCGTCGTGTGTTAGGTGTGGGGTAAACCGGTGGTATACGGATTTTAAAGATTATAACGGCGGTCCTATGGCGATTACCGAGAGATCAGTTTGTTTCTTTTGCAACGCTTGATGACGGCAGGGGTAGGGCTACGGTTGACGAAAGCCGAACCAATACTAACATTGAAGACGTTAGTAATTTGAAGGGTAAGGTGCGTAATCTAGTTTCTAGTTTAGGTAGCTTATCGGGAAGGTTGGGTAGAGTTGAGGAAGAGGTTAAGGTTGGTCCGAGATTAATAGATGGGGGGGGATTTAGAGAAGTTAAGGGTGGAGCTAGGCCGCGTACGTTCGGTGATAGGAATCCCCCCCCCTATCGAGGTTTCGAACCCTTTCGCCCATTTGGAAAGGGACGTGAATGAGGGGGAAACTATTTTAATTGGTGACTGTTTAGTGCTCCGTATGAACACAGAGTTCGTTGAACGGCATCCAACCAAGAGGAGGAGGGTCTATCTCCTAGGGGCCAGGGTTGACAGAGTTAGAGACGAAGTGGATAGGATTGACGTTGCCTCCCGTCAATCGATGTTGGTGACGATAGTAGGGGGCAACGACTCGTATAGGCCCGATACGAGAGTGCCTGACCTTTTGGAGAGATATAGGGGGTTAATTAGGCCCCTAAAGGCGAGGTCAGATAGGTCTTTAGTTCTAGGTATTACCTCTAGGCACGGTTTGGGTCTTAGGATTACGTCTAAAACGATATTTTTGAATACTAAATTAGAAGAGATTTATGCTGAGGAAAATGTACCCTTCGTAAAGCTGTGGTCAGAATTAAGTGATCCTAGCCTTTTTGAAAAAGATGGGGTGCATTTTAATGAAATAGGTAATGCTAGGCTAGGTAGGTTAATTGAAGAAAACGTACGAAAGCTATATAGGTCGAAGCATTCTTTAAACGTTGTGGGTCCGGGGAACGCGGGTCCGACGTGAAATATAGTTTAAAACGCCTGCCATTGGTAAAAAATAACTTAAACGTCTTTTATTGTAACGCGCGTAGTATTAGAAATAAATTAAACGAATTTAAGGCGATAATTTAATCCGGCAACTACGATATAGTTGCTCACACTGAAACGTGGTTAAATACCGTGACTCGGGACTTTACCGGGTTTTAAACTCTTTACTAATGATAGGTTACATAGGATTGGTTGCAGCGTTTGGCTGTACATTCGTAATTTCCTTAGGGCTATCGAGGTTAAGATAGATTTTCCGGCAGCAATTAATGCGATATGCGTTGAAGTTAGGGCACGTAGTATTAGTTTTAATTTTGTTGGTTTATAGACCTCCCGTTCAACCCCTCGATACCGATACTAGATTTTACTCACTTCTTGGTAACTTTATTGATAATCGGAATAGTATAATTGTCGGTGACTTTAACTGCCCTAATGTTAATTACGAGACTTTTACAGGTAATGAGGAGGGTTTGAGACTGGTTGAGTTCAAGGAAGATAAATTTTACGAACAATGGTTACCGAACCAACGCGCGGTGACAATATTTTAGACGTGGTGATGACGAACGGCGAAAATATAGTCGAAGGTTTAGAAGTAGGTGAGAGTTTAGGATGTAGTGATCATCAAATTCTTAGGGTTAAACTATTGATAGAAAACACTAAGGATAGTACGTAATAAAAGTCCCTGATTTTCGTAGGGCCAATTTTGATAGTTTTGCGGATCGGATGAGAGTAGTGCACTGAGATGACTTATTTATGGGTAATGACACAAATTTGCATTGGGAGGCGTTTAAAGAAAGTTTTATGAATATCGAAAGGGAGTTTATTCCTCGTAGGCCCAAGCGCGGTAGAAATCATGGTTGGCCCAAGTGGTGGACTAGGGAAATAGGCGAGTTAAAAAACGAGCGTAACAGAGCGTATAGACTTAATAAGCGCAGTGGCACGGCAGCTAACTTTAATAGATATATCGAGCTCAGACGTCAGGTTAAAAGATCAGTTAGGAATGCTAAGGGTTAATATTTGGCTGGACACAGGGGCTAACGAGAAATGAGAGTTTGTGTTTCTCTAGCACTATTTTTCATGCTCTTTACGATGGTACTAATCATTTTTTGTGGAAATGCATGATTATGAAAAAAATTACGTTACATTTTTATAGTGAATATTTCCTGTTTTGGCTATAATGTACTTTTTTTTGTAAAATATTTTCCTGATTGGGCTATTTTTTCGCTACTCTGCGACCTTATTAGTTGGTTGGTTTCTGTTTTGTCTATTTTTTTTCTAATTGGATTCGGTTTGGTCGTGTTTGTGATAGAATTATGACGTGCTGTTCGTGTGGTTTCTGACTTTGAGAATTTGATTCGTCATGTGCCCTAGATGAAGACAAAGCATTGGATGTTTTTATCAATTACGGCATTATTCTCTCATCCTTAACTTGCCCGAAATGTGCCAGTGAGAGCCTAATACGAAAAGATCAGAAGATGTTTAGGTGAAATAACCAATATTAACCTGTTAGGCCAACTGAATGCCCGGTTAGGCCAACTGAATGCCCGGTTAGGCCAACTGAATGCCCGGTTAGGCCAACTGAATGCCCGGTTAGGCCAACTAAATGCCCGGTTAGGCCAACTGAATGCCCTTGATGATTGGTTAGGCTAAGTGATGATATTTTCGTTAGTTTAAACGAAAATGACGAAAACGAAAATGACATGGCCTGAAGTTGAAATAAAAAATATATTTTTCTAGTGTATTTTGGTGTGCTCTGTGGTTAGGTTAGGTTAGTTAATTTAGTTAGGTTAGTTAGTTTTTTATCAGAATTACATTTTCCTAGTGTAGTTTTCTCCGCTTTGTTGGAATTTGACACACATTTCTTGTGCAAATGAGTAGAAATACTCCGTATTTTGGAATGAAAAAAAAATAGTTTCTATTCATTTGTACAAGACATGGGTATCAGATTTGAAAAAAGCAGAGAAAGCTACACTAGAAAAATGTAATTTTGATGTAAAATGTAGCCCCTATGTCCAGCCAAATATTTACCATGCTAAGCGTAATTTAGAGAAACTTATAGCTGCGGATAGTAAACATAATCCAAAAAAGTTTTTTGAATACGTCAATAATCGTAAGCTGATAAAAGATAACGTAGGCCCTCTAGTGGATGTTACCGGCGCTTTGGCTTCTGACGCTCAGGCGATGGCGGGCATATTCAATAACTTTTTTGCAACAGTTTTTACCGTAGAAGGCGTAAATAATGTCCCCGACGTGGACCATATCATTCCATTTAGGAGCGAGACTATTTTGGATGAAATAACTGTTTACGAGGGTGAGATTGCACATTATATCGATAGGCTAAAAGTTAGCAAGGCTCCAGGCCCTGACGCGCTTTATCCCAGACATTTGAAAGCTTTGAAAAACGTTATCGTAGACCCTTAACGAAGATTTTTAATCAGTCACTCGAAACGGGGATTATTCCTGAAGACTTCAAATTAGCTAACGTCACGCCCATTTTTAAAAAAGGCGACCGCACAGTAGCTAGCAATTATAGGCCCATTAGCTTAACGTCAATTGTCGGTAAACTTTTGGAATCCGTAGTTATGGATCGTATCATCGATCACTTAGAAAGTCAAGATTTGATTAATAGTAGTCAGCATGGGTTTCGACGCCCTAGATCTTATTTAAGTAATTTGTTAGAATTTTATAACGAAATAGTGCGTGAATACGATAGGCATAGAGCGGCTGACGTTATTTATTTAGATTTTAAAAAAGCGTTCGATATAGTTCCGCATAGAAGATTAATTGCGAAGGTTAAAGCGCACGGTATACGAGGTCAGGTAGCTAACTGGTTAGACTCAGTTAGAGGAACGGCTTCGTGCTAGGAGACAGAGGGTCGTTGTTAATGGTAGTGAATCGGGGTGGTTGGATGTAGGTAGCGGTGTCCCACAGGGTTCAGTGTTAGGCCCATTGCTATTTGTATTTACATTAACGTCATAGATGTAGGATTGACTAGTAACGTGTCAAAATTCGCGGACGATACTAAAATAGGCAGTAAGGTTGTTAACGAGGACGATAGAAATAGGCTCCAAGACGATGTAAATAGGATTATGGAGTGGACAGATAAGTGGCAGATACAATTTAACGTAGACAAATGTAAAGTTTTGCATATAGGTTCTCGTAACAATAATTACACGTACATGATGGATGATAGAGAGTTAGCGAGCGTTGACGAAGAAGTAGATTTAGGCGTACGCGTGACTAAGGAGTCAAAAGTTAGGAACCAGTGCCTGGAGTCTTGCGCAAAAGCTAATAGGATGTTAGGCTTCATAGCGCGTAATTTCGAATTTAAATCGAAGGATATTATATTGCCCCTTTACAAGTCCCTAGTCAGGCCTCATTTAGACTATGCCGTTCAGTTTTGGTGCCCGTGTTTGCGTGAAGATATTTATAGGTTAGAAAGGGTTCATCGTCGTGCCACGAAACTAATTCCGTCATTGCGCAACAAGCCTTATGAATAGGCTGACCATATTTCCTTGAGACAAAAACGGGACATTGGGATGGCAAAAAAGGGACGGGGTTATGTAATATTCTGTATTCATGTAAAAGTAAGTACATAAACTGGGACAAAATTGACATTTTTATTAAAACGACGGGACGGCCAGGAAATATAAAACAAACGGTACTGTCCCGTTCAAAACGGTACGTATGGTCAGCCTACTTATGAAGATAGGATTAAAGAGTTAGACTTGCATTCACTCGAAACTAGGAGATTAAGGGGGGAGCTTACTGAAGTTTTCAAAATCGTTAATAACATCGATAACGTAAATTTTGACAAACTCTTCATTTTCGATAATAACAATACTCATAATAACGGATTTAAATTGCGTGGCAGAAGTTTCATTACTAATATCACTAAAAACTTCTTTACATTTAAAGTAATTGATAAACGGAATAATCTTCCCGCGCCTGTCGTGAACTCTACCAGCGTTAATGTGTTTAAAAACCGTCTAGACAGGCATTTTAAAAATATTAACGTTGTTTAAAATAATAAAACAATTAGCAACAGGAGCTCTGGGGGTGGTGAGTGGGGATGAGTCTGTTGACGACTTGTGACATGCCAGCGTGTGATATGCCAAAAAAAAAATAGACTAACACGAACTTGGATGTAGCTCTTAGCGTATACTAACCCACTTTTTGTTATACTCTTTATACTTTTTTTTCCTTATTTGCATGTCTGTAACTCTACTGCATGTCTGTAGTTTGCATGGTATGATAGTGTTTGAGTTAAGAATGTGTTGCATGGTTTGTAATGCGTTCTTATTTTACTTCTTTTCATCTTTCACCCCTTTCCATCTTAGTGGGCTGCATCCTCTACCTCCCTGTTTAATAGAGGATCGGTCTGCAACAGTTGGAAGTATGTGTTGCTTTGAGTTAAGAATGTGTTGCATGGTTTGCAATGCGTTCTTATTTTACATCTTTTCATCTTTCACCCCTTTCCGGCAGAGTGGGCTCTACTTCCCTATGGAGTAGAGGACCGTTCTCCAACCTTTCCTATTCTCTCCGACTATTTTTCTGACTTGTCGGCAGTGGCAGGCGGATGATGATGGGGAGTCTTTTTTTCTCTTTTTCTGAATGAATGTTAACCCACTTGTGATAGGTATTGCTACTTACTTAACCCCTTATTCTCTTCTCTTAACCCCCTACGCTTTCCTTTCTCTCGGGCTAACCTTAGAGTGGATCTTAGGGTCTTTGTTAGCCTTAGCTTCTGTAGATCATTACTAAATTAAAGTTTATAAACATTCCTTTCCATTCGAGGGTTTATTCTTACCGATCCAAGCTTTTCAATCGTGAACTCATCTTCACAATGCATATAGGCAGTTGAAATAATCTTCTAAGTCGTAACGACAGCTGCTCATTATATAAAGAAACAATTCTTCAAGGTGAACGGTGTAGGTGAGCACAGCCCTGTACCGCTCAAGTCCTTTGTACCAAAGTTCATGATATTTCGAAGAGTCTAAACCTTTTAAATAAGCATCTAGTTCCAGACCATTCTCGCCTTGTTCACTCCTACACTCGGTAAAACCGTCGAGCAGAGCGGTGTATGCATATTCAAGAACAGTATCAAAATAAAGCATATCCGTAACACGGCCGTCTAATATAGGCTTCAGCTTGCGGAAACCGACGATTTCAAGCATTCTGTCGAGGAAGAATCGGTTTCGCGTAGGGACAAGAAGTTATTATCAATTGCATTCTTCCACATCAGTCGTATATCAATGCATGGCTGATCGCTATTTATACACAACGTACAAACAATGGCATATGAGGGGGTATCACTAATTTGTTCTCTTCTTGTACCTACACCTACAGGTATTTTATAACGATCGTCGCTCCACTTCTCAACTACCACGAAGACTATTCATCTCATCACTTAAATAAACAACATTCCGTTTACCTGAGTTTGTTTGTCTACAAGTCGTTTCCAGTATATACTTAATGGCACCTGTTTTACGTCTGAACACACGCAATGATTTCGTTACGAACACAGCATACGGCATTGAGAATATGAAGCTCCATCGTATTCTATTGTGAGGAGTGCACTTCCAGTCGGTTCAAACTCTGAGATGAATGTGAGCCACAGTTGGGCGGATCGGCTCGACGGGAGGTGTGGAGGAGTGAGTCACTATAAGTTGATGAAACATGTACTGTGTTGTTCCTACGTGAAAGAATCATGTGAATACCTGTATCCCATTATACTGGGCATTCGTTTAGAGAATTTTTCCGACAAATGAAGTAATATCGGCTTAAATGGTTTATCACTCCCACTCCCCAGAATACGCACTAGACATTTTCGTTCAGGGGGATTTTCACGAACTAAACGCATTTTATTCACACTCCGGCGCACTATTTGAGAGAAACATGTGCCTATATTTGTCCTTTTTATTTAGCAAGCGATACTCGTCCCTAAATTCTTTTAAAAACTCACGCAAGCCTTTAGCCACAACCTCACTGCAAACCTCGTCATAATATGTATTAATGTAGTGGTAAAAGTATTTGAAACTACCCATTATGACAAGATTTACATTCTCAGCCGCAGGGTACGAGTACTCGGTATGATGCAGCAAGACATAAAACCGCTTGTCACACCACTCATCAACAGGACTCACTAACCATAACCGTTACTGCTCTTCTGCACGTGTTGTTTCTTCCACTTCATGGTATATGTAAGCTTTTATGCAGTTTAGTCCTACAACATAGTCCATTACATCTTTCTACCAAGAAATCCTGCAGTGCTGTCGCCAGAATAACCGTAGAGTATTTGAACCTCTTGTTCCTGAAGCTTCGCACGGTTCAATGTAGCCTTAACCCTTTAAGGACTGAAGGTACACATTGCTAACGTTTCAAATACAAGCATTCATAACTTAACCCTACAAAAAATTCAGGGCTTAAAGTGTTAAGAGTCTCAAAGGAGGGAGGGCAAGGGAGTTTTTCAGTATCCACTACATCTTCACATTTTATCGAATACCACTTCATAAACGTCAAGCAAACAATATTAAAAGTAGCTATCACTATTTTTCGTCTATGTTATGTGAGATTTCTCCAAATACATGCCTGGGATCCAGGGCTTGCAGCGGTCAACCGAGCACGCCCAGGTAGTAGCAGGAGTCACGTGACCATTGGTCGATCATATAAGGGGCGGAACTTAGGACTTTTCCTGTACATACCTCCCACACACACAATTATTTCAGATTTCAGAAGCTTGCCAACTGAAGTATCGAATCCTGAAAATCCTCTTATGCATGTGGTTTCACTCTTGATACTTTTAGTAAATCTATGACGACTCCTGTTAATAAAGGCTTTATTCAACATTACAATTGCCATCAAGGGCTTCCTTTTGAAACTCAAAGAGCGTCTTACTTTTCTTCTGGAAACATCCCCGTTTGCCCCTTTCTTTATAATAAAATGAATAATGTATTTGTTTAATCAGTGAGTTTCCCTCCTTATGGTGTTCAAGATGGGAGTTTTGCCGCACTTTATAATGAGCCCATGGTACATCCATCCAACGTTGTTGAGCAATTTAATTTTTATTGCAACAAACAACCTAACTCTAGTCTTGAAAAGAAACCACACAATTTAAACCAGGAAGCTGTGGAATACATTCCGAAAACGATGAGAGACTCACAGCTGAATTTGAAACCTAAGTCGCAAGATATATTGGATAAAAATAAGCAATGTACAATGGATGCAAATACTACGAGCGAGAGAGCTACCGTTAATTCTCAATCTGAATTTGGTTTCATAAAAGACGAAGGGAGTTCTCTGAAGTCTAAAAGTGAAGATAATTTGGTTACTTTACAGTTTATTAATGAACCTCTTAAAATCGACCAACCATATTTACCTCATAGTGTTATAAGTAAATCACGATCATCATCAGATGCTGGTATGAATACTGCAAAATTTTCGGAGCAATGTGATGTACCTTCAACAAATAAACAAACAAACAAAACATCTTTATTGCGGATCATTCACAATCCATAGCCACTTAACCTAACATACAAGTACAATCTTACGTATACACTGAACTTAATACAAAAATATGGCCAACATAGCCACTTAACCCAACATACTGGCATACTGTTTGATTAATTATACACCAGTACACATTTGAAAACTTGTCGATCGATTTATACAAACTAGTTGGTGATTCTATATAATTTGAGTGCGCTGATCTCAAAAATATAGTTAGTTTTTCCCTATCACGTATGGTTTTCTTACTACAGGGTGTGTCATAAATCCCCCATTTATCCCCAAATGTGAACCATCTTATCGAGACCAACATTGGATTGCACATGCTCAACCATAAATTTTGTTGTTATAGACTACAGTAATGCTTACATAATAATGTAGGGTAAATATATATAACAACCAGTCCCGTTCCCAGCAAAATACTCCCTCCCCTCCCATCAATGGGTGGTTAACATTTGGGGACAGATGAGGTATTACAACACCCCTTGTAGCACGAAATCTTTAGGTGATAGAGTAAAACCTAATTAAAGCAGAATTAAATAGCTCCTAGCTCTTGGACAAGCATATTGCTTGTTTATGAAAGAATAAAAAAATAACTGAAAGAAACAAAATATATTTACCTTCCTCACCAAGCGAAGTATGTGTCGGATGCCAATAATTGTTCTCCTGCAATCTAGACCCCAAACGTTCTGCAGAGTCCTTAGACAGATTCAAATCCCTGACTAAGTCATTTAGTTCGGCTTGGGTTAATGGTTTAGGATCTCGGTCAGCTGTTGGCTGTTCATAAACATCATCATTGTCTGGATTTGGAGCTGAATCAGAATCTGAATTGTATTGATCCAGACTCTCGGGTGGGCGGGGAATATGAACTTCTGGACCATGGGGTACCGGCCTTATTGCAGATGGAAGACTTGGGTATTGAAGGCTCTCTTTATTCTTTGCGTTATAACCTTTAACATTGCAAGAACAGAAGTAGCAGTCGTCGGTATGGTTTCTAGGCTCGCGCCATACCATAGGGATCCCAAATAGCAAACTTTTCTTTTTACCTTTGCTCCAATTCCTTAGTGCCGCAACAAACATAAGACAAACCTTGTGTGGAGCCCAACTTTTGTCTTGATCTCCTAATTTAATTCCAAAATAAGCATGATAAGCTCTCTTAATGAAGGTCGTTACATTTGTCCTTTGTTTTACAACAACATACCGACAACAAATATAACAAAATATGTCTGGACTATGGGTCCATCCTCTAGAAGCCATTATTAAAATTTTAAAGACGTAATGTTAGAATTATCTATCTGAAAAATATGAAAAAACGAAATTAATTAAAGATAAAAAAGGTAAAAAATTACAAAACGCCCGAAAATTGTTTTGCTAATAACTTTAAAACTGTGGGTGATAGAAAAAACTGGTAGCATTTTTGAATTCAGCGCAGCGAACTGCTTCAGAATCACAACTCAAAATAAAGAAATCGATTTGTATGCAGACCGGTGTTATCTGGCTATTTTATGTATATTGTTTTTACATGAGACATCTTATAACACTTATAACACTTATTATAACATAGCCACTTATTATAACATAACTTAATATGCATATATAATCTTTGCTACATTACAAAAATAAGGTATTGTAAACCGGCAGTTGTCTGAACCAAGACTGCCATATAGATGAGAGGTACACAGTATCTGAAGACCGGACATTGTACAATAACACATTAGAGCTGTTTTGGATCATAGTAATGAAATTATATATATTCTTCCGGATTAAATTTGGCGATAGGAGGTTACGCGTAGTAAACTGGCACTGCACCATTTTGGTTCTCTACATAGCATACAAAAAATATTATTATAAGCAACAGAGAGTTTATTCATAGTAGTTTTTGTATAGTTCCAGCACAGATGGGGTGTATATGTTACGCCCAAACATCGAAATCGCTCAGTGAGCGAAAAAACAGCCACAACGCGTTGTGGATGCACCTAAGTGACCACACACCTATGTTAGATATTTTTTCGCTTCATGGCCGTTCTCAAACAACTGCAACGCGTTGTGGACGATTCAGATATGACCACAACGCGTTGTAAACGATTTGAAACGACCACACACCGATGTCTTTCATCAAACTCTATTTAAACACGGTATATATTGAAATAATATAAACACGACGTATATTGAAATAATATAAACACGACGTATATTTATCAACGTATTCACCGATTAAAAAGCAAAGTTAAGCAGATATGGTAGAAAAAAGATAAAGTTCTTTAAAAAATTATTATCAATAATTTTCCCCTAGGTTTCGATTAATTTTAAGCATCTTTAGAATGAGATGTAAATGTAAAATTTAACCAACTGGTTAGGTCAATTGAATGCCCGGTTAGGTCAACTGAGTGCCCGGTTAGGTCAACTGAGTGCCCGGTTACGTTAATTGTACGCCCTTGACGATTTGTTAGGTTAAGCCGTGATAGTTTCGTTAGTTTTAACGAAAATATCACGACTTAACCTAACCAATCGTCAAGGGCGTACAGTTGACCTAACCGGGCATTCAATTAGCCAAACCGTTCATTCAATAATTTTCAAATCGTCCACAACGCGTTATGGTCATATCTCAATCATCGACAACGCGTTGTGGTTGTTTGAAAACGGCCAAACGAAAAAATATCTAACATCGGTGTGTGGTCACTTAGGTGCATCCACAACGCGTTGTGGCTTTTTTTCGCTCACTGAGCGATTTCGATGGTTGGGCGTAACATATACAATGCAGTACAGTAAGTTCTAAAAAGATAAGTTTTAAGTGATTCTGAACACATACCAATTTTCCTTACTAGCATGTTACTCTGTATATACAGCTTTATAGGTTACCTCTCCATATCGAGTTCATCTCGTAGCTCGTGAGTAATTACATGTCCTAAGTATTTACATGTGTCGTTCACAGGTATTGTCTGACCCTTCATTTCAAAAGACCCACATGATACATGTTTCAGTAAATTACACTTAAAAATCAAAATACAACTCTTTGTCCCATAATAGGTGACGTCATTTTCTATGCGATATTGTTCACATATCTCTAATAGTGCTCTCTTCCCATGGGGAGAGGATGACAGAAAAACAAGGTCACCAGCATACATTAAATGATTAATTTTTCCTTTCCAATGAAACAGCCAGAACGTGGTTTTTAGTTCATTGGTAAGGTCAAACATGTATATACAGAAAAGATAGGGTGATAACATACCTCCTTGCCTAACACCATTAGTTACTTTAAAACCTTGTGATACAGTGCTTTTCCATCTTACAAACATGGTCAGCTCTGTATACCAGAAAGCAAGTATCCTAAGTACGAGTATATAATTAGGAACCCCTCGACACAAGAGTTGGTGCTACTGTAGTATGCGGTCTACCTACGATTGGTTAGGTTTAATCATGATATTTTCGTTAAAACTAACAAAAATATCATGAATAAACCTAACCAATCGTCAAGGGCGATTGACAATGGGATGTAAACAAACAATTAGTAAACAAGATAAGAAGCTATAATTAAAAGGTAGACCGCCGAATCGTAGGTAGACCGCATACTACAGTAGCACCCAAGAGTTTCTTGAAAAGTTTGTGATGGTTAACTCTATCATTTGCTTTTGATGCATGCAAAAACAGGAAATATACATTGCTACTTGACATCTTGTACTTTAGAACGGCTTCCTTTAGCATATAATTAAACATGTCACTACCATGTTTCACTCTAAAGCCAAAGTGATTGTCATAAGTCTGGAAGTGAATACTTATCCTATTATAAATGACATATTCTAACACCTTAGAAAATATACTGGCAAGTGATAGTGGCCTATAATTATTCTTATCACACATACTAGCACCCTCATTTTTAACAACTAGCAACAAGTTAAATCTAATACAAAGATATTGCAAGAAAACTCTACTGATAACCTTCTTCCTATGAACCAGCCAGATTTAACGTCAAATGCTTCATAGACCGATTTATCTGAGTTTTGTATAATCTCTCGTATATCTGTCAAATATGAATAATTCAGAAGTTTCGGAACAGTGTAATGTACCTTCATCAGTTAAATCCAGTTCATTGTCAGCAAAAGGAAAAGGCTGTCTAAAAAATTCTGAGAGTAATCATAACATTGTTTGCAATGATGAAAGTGACTTTGGAAGTGATGATAGAAATGGCGTTGACAAAATTGAAGAAGAGTTAAAAATCGTGAACGAAAGGTGGAATGATGAAATTGAAAAAGATTGGGTTGAAGTACCCTACCAAAAGTTAAATTTTGTGATAATGTTCGAACTTACCCGGTTGTTTATTGCTGTAGAAGGGGTCCTTGGGAAGAGTGCGCTCGGGAAAGAATAAGATTTCAGAGAAGAATTGAAGAAACTGAATCTAGTTTAAACCCTGTATTAAATCCTGACCATCGACGGAAAGTATTTAATAGATTGCAATCTTTAGAATGATTTCTTTCCATTTATTTTTTGTGATATTTTAAATATTCCACTTTTTTCACTACCTATTGGACTCCATTGTATGAAGCTTATAAATGTTTTGGAAGTTATAATCGCTAAAGCAAACTACTTGAGTACATTTGTATACATTTACATTCGTTTAGACTAGTTAAAAATTTATTTTTTCGCAAAAAGTATGCAAGTTTTTAAGAATTATAATCACCGTTGTACAATTGTGGAAAAAGGTTCGTCAGAAACAAATAGCATTTTAAGACAAAAGTTTACGAATTAAGAACTTTTGCATCTTTTGTTTTTAATATAAAATAGTGTACATTTAAAAAAAAAACTAAAATGAATAGTGATTTTGGCTTATTTTGGATTATATGTATATATAAATATATATTTATTTATTTCACGGCAAACTTTTCATTGCTGCAACTTTACCTTTCATTTGAAATTATGTAGGTTTCCACTTTATGTATATATATCCCCACTAATAATAACAATATCAATAGCTTTAATTCATTTAGATAACATGTTGTGCAACTTCAATAAATCGAATGCCATAGCTGTGGGTGACTTCAATATTAATTTGCAATCTGAAGCAATCTCTCATAAATTTTTAAACTTAATGAATTCTTTCTATCTTAGTCACACTATTACCAAAATCCCTCGAATCTGCATCTATGATAATCAAATAGCAGAATCTACGATTGATAATAAATTTGTAAATAGCAATGCCCTCGTAAATTCTGGAATTATAACCACAAACATCAGTGATCATTTTCCTACTTAAGCAATATATACAACATTGTTCGGGTTAAAACAACTAAATGATTAGAGAATATTCTCAGGCATTAACAAAAGAAAATTTATTGGGGCTGCAGAAAATATTCGATTTGACTGTGACGAACCTATGAATGATCCAGATCATATGTTTCAGTTCTTCTATGACACCTTATTCCATATTTTTAATATTTACTTTCCTTTAAGGATAAAAACAGTTTCTCCCAAAAGTGTCGCAAATCCATAGATCACTCCAGGAATTATCACTTCAATGAAGAGCAGAGATAAATTAATCAAATTGCAATTACAAAGAAAAATTCCTAAAGTACAATATACTCAATACAGAAACAAATTAACTAAAATAATCAAAA
This sequence comes from Bathynomus jamesi, assembly GCA_023014485.1. NCBI lineage: Eukaryota > Metazoa > Arthropoda > Malacostraca > Isopoda > Cirolanidae > Bathynomus > Bathynomus jamesi. Next base: position 766,074 of record JAJOZX010000639.1, on the reverse strand, counting down.
TTGCAAAATATAACTATTATAACAATCAATTTTCCAAATATAAAGGAGACATGAAAAAGACTTGGACAACCATAAACAGGATTCTCCGAAACCAAATTTAAGAAAGATTCAATAGGGAAATTAAATGTTGATAATAAAGAATTACTGATGATACTTCTATTGCAGATTCTTTAAATATACATTTTACTTCAATAGCGGATAAGCTTCCCTCACAATTACTAAATAATGATCACTCACCTCTAAAATATATGCCGCCCAGCCCACTAAATTCATTTTCTTTTGTTCCTGCTACCTCTACTGAGATTCGGAATATTGTTGGTAAATGAAAAAATACAAAAAATAACACTCATACCTGTACCTATACTGAAAATTGTTAAGATATCTGTAACTTTGGCAAAAATTATCAATCAAAATATTTCCAAACGAATATTCCCATCAATGCTAAAAATTAGTTGTATAACACTTCTTTTTAAAGGGGGTGATCCTACACTAGCAACAAATTACAGGCCGGTGTGTTCATTATCTGTGTTCAGCAAAGTTTTTGAAAAAATTGTAAAAATTAGAATGCAGTGATATTTAGATTCCTACAATTTATTATCTCCAAATCAATATGGCTTCCGTAATAATAAAACAACGGAAGTGGCTATTTTAAATCTTATGGAAATTGCAAATACCGAATAAAGAACAAAGAAATAATGATATCAATATTTATGGATTTGTGTAAGGTGTCTGATGTAATAGACCATAATATTCTACTTAATAAATTATATTGTTGCGGCCTTAGAAGAGCAATGAGTAATTGCTTTAAAAGTTATTTGTTCAATAAATATCATTTTGTATCAGTAAATAAGGTTTGTTCAACTAAAGCGCTTGTCAAACATGGTGTGTCACAGGGCTCAGTTCTGGGTCCACTGTTATTTTTATTGCATATAAATGACCGTCCACGCCCATCTGATATACTGAATTTCATAATGTTTACAGATGATACAACTCTGTCTTTTTCTTGCAAAGGTGTGATTTCAGCTAATCATATATTTAATTCAGAATTCATCGGTGTAATAAAATGGTTGACCACCAATAAACTCTTCCTGAAAACCAGTAAAACAAATTTCATGATTTTACTAACAAAAGAAATGTTTATCTTGATGAACTTAATGTTAATGAAATCGCTATAAAGGAGTGTACTGTTACAAAATTTCTTGGTGTAATGCTAGATAAGAATTTGCAATGGAATGATCATGTAAATTATATCGCGAAAAAGATTTCAAGCAGCGTTGCTATAATGTTTAAACTTAGAAATGTAGTCCCTAAACAAGTTTTATTGACTCTTTATCATACCCTTGTTCTTTCTTATATGACGTACTGCACCTTTGTTTGGGAAAACTCCGCTAACAACGCATTAAACGGCATCTTTGTCATCCAAAACGAGCAATAAGGTTTTTTATCTGATACCGATTTCCTTGATCACTCTAGTGCATTATTTAAAGAGCTAAATCTAATAAAGCTTAATGGTGTAATCAAACTGGCACTTTTTAGTTTTATTTACACGTGTAAGAACAAAATCATTAATTTACAATGGGTAAATAGATATTTTGTAATTCATCAAGAAATCGACTCGTATTAGACCACAAATAAATTAAAGCTTGTTATACCTCAATTCAATTGTCTTCATCTCAAAAACTACCCATTTTCATTGGATTGAAACTATGGATGACTTAATTGCCGATATAAAAAATATTGTGAATGTAAATTTGTTTATGTTACAACGAACTTTTACCCGATTGTCAGTTACACACAAATCTCCAGTAAAAAAAATGAATGAAAAAAATTTATGAAACCATGAGATTATTGAAAATTATTTTTATTAGTTATTCCTTAATTGATAGCTTCAGAGAACGGAAGTTAGTTCTTAATGAAAATTAGATATAGAAAAAGTAGGAGTAACAATTAAATTCAAATTTGGATTTCGGCGCTGCTAAAATATAAAAATAGATTGTGTATATATGTAAAAAGTGAACAATGAACAATTCCTATACCATCATTATATGGATTCATTGTCTTCATGCAGTACTTATGTTCGTATAGTTTTTATGTTCGAATGTCCATTTTTACATAAGAAACCAAAATCGCCTAAGCGAGTTTTGGATAGAATTTCGATTTATACTTCTTTATTCATTACTGTATTTCTCTAATTCATCTTTTCTAATAATGACTTATACACTATGACGTCATAAAATAACTTTATTCTCTTTACGTTTCCCATACTTTGTACACTGAATCACGTTCTTAGTATTTGGACATCTTCCGTATTCAATGTATGGTAGATTCTTTAGTAAAAAGGTTGTGGTGTTATGTAGTATAAACATTATTATTCAAACATATTCATCCACACGTCACGTTTTCCCGTCATTAATTCCCCTTGATCATTATCCAATATAAATTTTATTAAATATTCATTTTTTCTCATTCGTTCGAAAACGCAAAAATACGTTCTCGTATTATTTTTTTCATTTTTTATTTTTAAGTGCGTTCACCCCTAAAGATATTCATAAATGCTTAGTAAGTTATTATCAAATTCCGCTCACGACGACAGATTCGAGCACCTCAAAGATAAAATATCTCCGTTCGCTCTGATTCCAAATTCATAACATATTATAATATAATGTAACACGTTATGTTTTATATAAATCTATATCATGTGTGCCATGTACGTTGTATTATATTTCTAAACATCTTAATTGTCTATTAATATGAAACACTGTAAAAACAAAACAAAGTTATAGTAACTGTTTAATTGTAATTAACTGTAATACTTTAATTTAATATAACGTAATGTACTTTAATGAAACCTTAATTAATAATAACTTGTAATGTACTTCAATGAAACTGTAATTAAATGTAATGATTTAATTTATAATGTAAGAATGTACTTTAATAGAACTGTAATGGACAATCATAAGCGAATGTGAAGTAATCCATAATTGTAATCGTAATTGTAATGAACCAAAATTAATACGTACTCAGTCGTGTACTTAATTTGTACTTATGTGTACTATTACGAAATGATATCGCCTTCAGAAATGAAGATTCGGCAAAAATATACGATTAGTTTTTATTTTTATTTTTTTTATTATTTTTAGTTGAAATTTTTCAAACCATCTGATCATGTGTTTAAAAGGGGGGGAACTTAACCTTCAACTGTCGTCCCCCAACATTTAGGTTTATATTATACATGTACTTGTAAAATTACAGCACTTCTTCAATTAAGTCACTTCAGATTAGTACTTCATTACGGCACTTCATTACGAGCCTCCCTTGTTAGCAGCCTTGCTGCGAGGAGGGGGCAGAGGCCCCTTGCCTCCTTAACTTTTTTTAGATTCCGGCCTGAGCCATGGTCGAAAGAGGTCGAACCTCTACCCTTGTAAATTCAGAGCACTAACTGTAAATTTTTAAGAAGTAAATTACAGCAAGAGAAAGTTTTTATATTTTCCTTCGAGCCTTGTTCTCTTCAGGAACTTAGTCAGTTAAGTCGACAAGTTATAAAAGAAAAGTCGGTAATTTTAGTATCAGAGAAAGTATCAGAGAAAGTATCAGAGTATTATAGAAAGAGAAGAATTAAAAATTGGCGACCCTTTGCCCAAATTAAGAGACAACCCAAGCACCATAGAAGATATTGGCATAACAGTCTGGCGAGTCTGTAGCCAAGAGTTTAACAAGAGGCGACCGAAAAGAATTAGAATGTTATAGAAGAAATATCCGTGCGTTGCTGCCTCACAACAAGAACGCCTCGTCGATACGAGACACCCGCAAGGGACATATAAGAAGGAGGATAACATTGTGACGACCCTGCCCCAGGATAAGAAAAAGATTTTAAGAAACAGATTTTAAGAAGATTATTTTAAGAAGAAGATTATTTTAAGAAGATAATTTTAAGAAGATTATTTTAAGAAGAAGATTATTTTAACAAGAAGATTTTAACAAGAAGATTTTAACAATAAGATTTTAACAAGAAGATTTTAAGAAGAAGATTTTAAGAAGAAGATTTTAAGAAGAAGATTTTAAGAAGAGGCCACTCTTTGGCCAAGATAGAAATTACCCTGCATCAGGATAAAACCAGTTGACCGGCGTGTCACGACTTCTTGTTCGTAACATCCACCCTTGAACCGGTGTGTCACGACTCCAAGTTCTCCACGCCTAGTTTTCAGCCAAGAAGAAGTAGCCAGCAAGACGTCGTCAGGACACGTCTCGAGGATTCCGCCCGTGGAAAATTTTGTTAAGTACAGAGTTTGTTTTTTAAGTAATTTATAAACACTTGAAAAGTCAGTATTATTAACAGTTAATATTTAGTATGGAGCCAGAATTTAACACAAAACACAGTGAACACTTCAGACACCAGTGATACATTTGTTTTTATTGAAACAGTAATTTCAAAGAGAGTTAATTTCAAAGAGAGTTAATTTCAAAGAGTTAATTTCAAAGAGAGTTAATTTCAAGAGAGTTAATTTCAAGAGAGTTAATTTCAAGAGTTATTTTCACTGTTATATTCATTATAGAATAATTTTATTTTATGTATCAAACATAATAGTATCGTACCTTCGTGTACATTAGAGTGAAATGTTGTTTACATTTTATATTTTTGTTTGCAAATTTTTTCAAATTATTGAATTGAATTGACTTGCAAATTAAGAGAGAGAGTTTACAGAGAGTTTATAGATTTAGAGAGATACTTGAAGTAATTTTGAAGTCATTTTTTTGAAGTCATTTTTGAAGTCATTTTTTGAAGTCAGTTTTTGAAGTCAGAAGGTTGCACCAAGAGGGTCAACCAAAACAGAGGTTAATCGTCTCCACTTGAATAGAGATCAAGTGCAGTCATTTTCCATTTTCAGTTAATTTCAAGTTAGACAGTTTAAGTTATAGAGATACTTGATTGCATTTCAAGTAAGTCGGTTGCACCAAGAGGGTCAACCAAAACAGAGGTTAATCGTCTCCACTTGATAGAGATCAAGTGCAGTCATTTTCCATTTTCAGTTAATTTCAAGTTAGGTTCAGAATACTTGATAGAGTTCAAGTTAGGTTCAGAATACTTGATAGAGTTCAAGTTAGGTTCAGAATACTTGACAGAGTTCAAGTCAGAGTTTAAGTTCCAAGTCAGAGTTTAAGTTCCAAGTCAGAGTTTAAGTTCCAAGTCAGAGTTTAAGTTCCAAGTCAGAGTTTAAGTCCCAAGTTAGTTTTCAATGCAGTCAATTGAATTCAACTTTTTCTTTGTAATTTAAGAGAATTTAATTTAAGAAAAATGTAAGTTAAGAATTTAATTCAACCTTTTTTGTGCTGTAAAAGAGAATTTAATTCAACCTGAATTGACCGGGTTGCGTCTTTAGTTAACCTTTTTTTTTGTTTGTGAGAAGGAAATTGACCGATTTGTCTTTTCTTTTCATGCCAGTTTTGCGTATATAAATATATAGTTATGTAATTCATTATTTGTAACAAAACCGTTTTTACAAAGGTTGTAACGATTTTGGTAATTATTGTAATATATATGAGGAACATGCCGTCCCTCCGTTTGTTGAACTTTTTTAATTTTTAAGTAGTGTGACAAGCAATCTTTTTTTTAAAGAGCAAAGTGCTCACAAAAAAGACGTAATTGTCAATTTCAGACATATACCCCCCGCTCAGTCACTCAATTCCCCCGAATGTAGTACTCCAAACTTTGTCTTTTTATTTTATTTTATTTTTAACACCCCCAACCCCAGTTGAACCCTGTCAACCAGAGAAATGGTTCAACCATGGTTAATTCCTCTTTGGTACGATGGAGCATAACCTCAATTTAGGTTAAGTGTTCTTTTTTATATTACAGTATATGTTTAGTTCATTATAGTTTATAATTGATTTCTATTTTCAACTTTTATATTTTTTATATTTTTTTATTCGATTAATAATGAGTAATTATCGTAGTCGAATTTAATTAATTGTGTGTCAAAATATCAAATAATTCAAATTCTATCAACATTCAACGAAAGAGTATGATTTTTCTACTTAACATGCAAAAATTATTAAACCTTTTTAATATTTTTTTTTATTATCTAAAAATAATTTTTTATGTCAAATTTACCTGAAATTATTAAAAGAAAAGATTGTTCGAAATGCTTCCTTCCATTTCAATAACTTTTTTATTCTTGGCCGAAACTCATCTATGGCTCGATTTACTTTTATTTTTTTAGAATATTATAAAATTATGTTTAGCTCATTAAAATGCATAATTGATTTATATTTTTAATTTGTATTCTTAATGTTCTTAATTCAATTATCGTACCGATACTTCTGGTTAATGTTAATGGTTATATAGTTCATATACAGCTAGGAATGTTACTAGTCGAATTTAATTCCATCTTCAAAATTCAATTTTAAAACCGTGAGATTTACTTTCATTAATTGTAAGTTCTTCTAAGTACATTTTTTTTTTAATTACCTTATAAGTGTAACTGATTATGTAAAATCTATAATCCTAATTGAATTTTATTACTTTTGACACATATTCCCTGCAGTCACTTTTGCATTAAAACTTGTATGCAAACATCATCATTATAATACATCATAATTATTGCTTACTATATATAAATTCTCGCTCATGCATTTATTCAGTTAATTTAACAATCCTCTCAGCTAATCTGTCTCTCGAAATTATCAGATACAGACTTTGTACCCAATAAACATAAATACACATTTGACCACAGGTCTATACATCATCCACTACGTAATTCGATTTGTACCTACAACAGTCAATAAAAATGCATGTATGCACATTATATATACTATATATATACAGCCATTATGCTAAAATCATTGAATATCACAATAAAACTATTTCATTACGTAAGTGCAAACTATGCTGTTTAGTCTTAATCATTTGTGCTTTCTAATATAGCTTGCTCATGCATTTATTCAGTTACTTGAACAATCCTATCAGCTAATCTGTCCCTCGAAATTGTCAAATACACACTTTGCACCTAATACACCCAAATACACACTAGACCACAGGTCTATACATCATCCATTACGTAATTCTATTTTTACCTACAATAGTCAATAAAAATTAGCTTATAGATTGTACGATTTACATTTTTCCCTTTTATCTACTCTATTCATTATGTACATAATTTATCCCACAGAAAAAAATAAAATTTGGTAAAAAATTTTAACCATATCACTGTTTGTCTAACTTAATTGTTTGTCTAAAATTAAAGTATTAATCTTTGAATTCTTTTATATTATATAATAACTCACTTGTTCTGTATAAAAATTTGTAATGTAAAGAAAAAAATTCGTCATCATCTAATTTGAATTCGTTAGATGTTATTTTCTCAATTGTATTGTATTAATACCATTTTAGGGGGGGAAATACTGTAAAAAGTGAAAAATGAACAATTCCTATACCATCATTATATGGATTCATTGTCTTCATGCAGTACTTATGTTCGTATAGTTTTTATGTTCGAATGTCCATTTTTACATAAGAAACCAAAATCGCCTAAGCGAGTTTTGGATAGAATTTCGATTTATACTTCTTTATTCATTACTGTATTTCTCTAATTCATCTTTTCTAATAATGACATACACTATGACGTCATAAAATAACTTTATTCTCTTTACGTTTCCCATACTTTGTACACTGAATCACGTTCTTAGTATTTGGACATCTTCCGTATTCAATGTATGGTAGATTCTTTAGTAATAAGGTTGTGGTGTTATGTAGTATAAACATTATTATTCAACGATATTCATCCATACGTCACGTTTTCCCGTCATTAATTCCCCTTGATCATTATCCTATATAAATTTTATTAAATATTCATTTTTTCTCATTCGTTCGAAAACGCAAAAATATGTTCTCGTATTATTTTTTCATTTTTATTTTTAAGTGCGTTCACCCCTAAAGATATTCATAAATGCTTAGTAAGTTATTATCAAATTCCGCTCACGACGACAGATTCGAGCGCCTCAAAGATAAAATATCTCCGTTCGCTCTGATTCCAAATTTATAACATATTATAATATAATGTAACACGTTATGTTTTATATAAATCTATATCATGTGTGCCATGTACGTTGTATTATATTTCTAAACATCTTAATTGTCTATTAATATGAAACACTGTAAAAACAAAACAAAGTTATAGTAACTGTTTAATTGTAATTAACTGTAATACTTTAATTTAATATAACGTAATGTACTTTAATGAAACTGTAATTAATAATAACTTGTAATGTACTTCAATGAAACTGTAATTAAATGTAATGATTTAATTTATAATGTAAGAATGTACTTTAATAGAACTGTAATGGACAATCATAAGCGAATGTGAAGTAATCCATAATTGTAATCGTAATTGTAATGAACCAAAATTAATACGTACTCAGTCGTGTACTTAATTTGTACTTATGTGTACTATTACGAAATGATATCGCCTTCAGAAATGAAGATTCGGCAAAAATATACGATTAGTTTTTATTTTTATTTTTTTTATTATTTTTAGTTGAAATTTTTCAAACCATCTGATCATGTGTTTAAAAGGGGGGGAACTTAACCTTCAACTGTCGTCCCCCAACATTTAGGTTTATATTATACATGTACTTGTAAAATTACAGCACTTCTTCAATTAAGTCACTTCAGATTAGTACTTCATTACGGCACTTCATTACGAGCCTCCCTTGTTAGCAGCCTTGCTGCGAGGAGGGCAGAGGCCCCTTGCCTCCTTAACTTTTTTTAGATTCCGGCCTGAGCCATGGTCGAAAGAGGTCGAACCTCTACCCTTGTAAATTCAGAGCACTAACTGTAAATTTTTAAGAAGTAAATTACAGCAAGAGAAAGTTTTTATATTTTCCTTCGAGCCTTGTTCTCTTCAGGAACTTAGTCAGTTAAGTCGACAAGTTATAAAAGAAAAGTCGATAATTTTAGTATCAGAGAAAGTATCAGAGAAAGTATCAGAGTATTATAGAAAGAGAAGAATTAAAAATTGGCGACCCTTTGCCCAAATTAAGAGACAACCCAAGCACCATAGAAGATATTGGCATAACAGTCTGGCGAGTCTGTAGCCAAGAGTTTAACAAGAGGCGACCGAAAAGAATTAGAATGTTATAGAAGAAATATCCGTTGCTTGCCTCCTAACTAGAATCCCCGTCGATCCGAACCACCCCAGGGCCATAGACGGAGGGGTTAACATATATACACGGTTATACGAATATAAAATGCATCTCGGCTGTGTAGTGGTTAACATTGCTGAGAGAGGAGACCAGGTTCGTGGGAGAAAACTAAGGTTAACCAAGGTACTAATATTGTTTCGACTTTTTAATATTTTCTTTTTAATGTTCAAAGGTACCAAAAGTGTTATCTCATAAAACAAAATTATCCACTACATCTGTAAATTATCACATACTCGAGACCTCACTTATATCCAGCTGCCTACGAACACACCAGAAACTGGAAATGCATGAATTTCATAGTGCCAACGTTTTTTACCTGTTTCTGTCAGGAACAGACAAATCTTCTATTCAGTATTGCGAGGGGAGAGAGAGAGAGAGAGAGAGAGAGAGAGAGAGAGAGAGAGAGAGAGAGAGAGTTTATAGTTCATGATCAGTGAAAAAGATTAATTAAAACCTGGCGAATGAGTAGAAAGAGGAGAAAATTAGTGGAAAAGAAATAATTTGGTATCATTAAAGATCCACTCTATAAATGTAGCCATTCAACTTAACAGTTCAAACGTCTTAAGGAGGTATAATTGTAACGATTTGTAGTCAATGAATGCGCGTTTCAAGTCTGTCATTTGGTCTTTTATAATTCTTTTCAGAACTCGTTAAAATCATATGTCATTCACGTAAAAAATAAATGGGAAACTAACAACTCTTGAACAGACAAGAAGACAGTGATACAGTTTACGTGCCTTCCCAGCTCTTAATAGCCGATACTGACAAATGTTACTAATTTTGTGCATCAGAGTTGAGATGCTTATGTAATTATGGTCCTGGCGAGATGTTTTAGGTTTATTATTAATTAGACAAAACTGTGTACAATAAATAGTTAATCTCTGGTCTGACTCTTGAAGATCGCTTCTTTTTTTTTTCTGTTGAGACGTTGAGAGAGTTCTAGTCAATATTTATTTTTTTTTGTCTTCGATCCTAATCGTCTCTTGTAAATAAGAATTTGAAACGAAAAACAATTGTCCGAAATTAAGGAGTGAATAAAACACTATATATATATATATTATATATATATATATATATATATATATATATAGAGAGAGAGAGACAGAGAGAGAGAGAGAGAGAGAGAGAGAGATTGATTTCATTTTACACTCAATCGTTGATGGGCATTCAACCGTTCGATTAGCGAGTCTAAGCAACGTTGACCCTGTTCAGTAGCTGGATGGGTGGTCTCATCATCATTTAACAATTATTTTAAGACGACTTTTATTCATTGAATCAAGATGCAAAATGGATATATACCTTATGCATATATATATATATATATATATATAAAAGTGACTCTTACGTGTATATATATATATATATATATATATATATATATAACTTGGTTGAATTGTTTGTTCTTAGGGAAACGTAGTTTAGCGAGGTAATATGAGGACGAAAAGATGGTATATGTTTACATATTTACAAACGTTTCAGAAAAGTTCAATTTCCATCATCAGTGCTAAAAAGTTTAAAATCAAATAGAAATAAATAAGCAAAATAAGCAAAAACAAACAATATATCAAAATGAACATGCGCCAATAGTTACAATATATATTAAATTAAAATTAAAAGATTAAAAATGAAATAATATAAAGTATAAGAGTGAGGACACAAAGTAAAAAATATAAAATGGTTAAAAGGTGAATCAGAATTAAGGGGGGGGGGGTCTTACCAGGTTGCTAACGTTGTAAAAGACTAATTGTACAAAAGATTGGGGATGGTTTGCTTGTTGAAAAAGTCCATATTAGAAAGATAGAGCCAGGCGGAGTGTTGGAGGATTTCTTTTCTGTATGAGAGTTTATTTGGCGATGTTTAGGTTGAAAGCGGAACTGTAGTCGTTGAGGGTTGGCTGAATACTAAGTATATAAAGGGACTCATTTTGATACATTGTTTGTTTTTGCTTATTATGCTTATTTATTTCTATTTGATTTTAAACTTTTTAGCACTGATGATGGAAATTGAACTTTTCCGAAACGTTTCTAAATAAACATGTACCATCTTTTTGTCCTCCAATTCCTCGCTATATATATATATATATATATATATATATATATATATAATTTAGTGGTGGACAGGATATTCGCATCATTTTTAACATCCGCATCCGCATTCTTATTGTGGATGTTATGCGGATATTACCTCTAATAAATTATGCAATTTACAATTAAATTAGCCTATAAAGTAGCTTATAAGGCTCAGTCATGCACATTTCATGTAAAGTATTAACTATTAATGAACAAACAAATATATAAACCTCAAAACATAAATACCTGGTAACACAGAAAATTGAATGAAACTTGTTTCATTCAATTTTCTGTGGCTGAAACTCTTGAGAGTTATTATTTTTATCATAATGAAAACATTGATATTAATTTTAATTCTTATGCATTGCCTGCCATAATAGTAATATCACGAAATTTGAAAAATTATGTCATATTCATAATTCTATATTATATTGATAGATTAACTAAATATCCGCATCCGCGGATATCGAAATTAAAAATATGCATCCGCATCCGCAGATGTTGAAAACCTGACATCCGGTCCACCACTAAATTATATATATATTATATATATATATACATGCGTAAGAGTCACCTTTATATATATATATATATATATGCATTAGGTATATATCCATTTTGCACCTTGATTCAATGACTAAAAGTCGTCTTAAAATAATTGTTAAATGATGATGAGACCACCCATCCAGCTACTGAACAGGGTCAACGTCACTTAGACTCGCAAATCGAACGGTTGAATGCCCATCAATGATCGAGTATAAAATGAAATCAATAGCCTTTTATTAATCCTTAATGCACATAGCTATAATTTTTCAGGTAAAACACCAACATGAAGTATTGTAATTTAAAATAAATAAAGCGGTTTATATTGTTGGTCTCTTTGCACCTCATACGACTACCAGATTCATCCTCTCAGACAATGTTGCGGAGTCTGGTCTCTTTGCACCCTTACGACTACAAGCTTCATCGTCTCTCTCTCCCTCTCTCTCTCTCTCTCTCTCTCTCTCTCTCTCTCTCTATATATATATATATATATATATATATATATATACATATATATATATATATATACACACATATGTATAATCCATTGGTTAACCTTTTGGTTAGTTTCCGGCCGATTTGTTCATTCTGACCAAAGTCAAGCTTTTCATGCCACCTTAGACCTCCAATTTAACATGGAGTCCGAACCACGTTCCATATCTCTCCAAACCTGATTGCAGAAGTACAGGGTGAATTTTTATTCAAGAACCCTTGATAATTCGAAATTTTTTTTTAATTATTAACAATGGAATCTGTGATGGATGTTTATATTGTTGCCTGGAGAGAGAGAGAGAGAGAGAGAGAGAGAGAGAGAGAGAGAGAGAGCTTTTATTTGAAAGAAATCGACAACGCAAATATTTTGTACAGAGTGTGTTATAAGACAGATTAAGGACTTCATTTAATCTGTCTGCAAAACGTATCCCAATAAGGTGACTGAAAGAGTAAACACCTTTAAAGATCAAAGTGAGACATTTTATTTACGATTATTGCTTTTCGGGGGAATTATTAATACCACCATTTATTTTATATAATTCTTAACCCAAACAGGCCTGAGCGTCGAAACGAATCTATTTGGACCATGGATCGCTACATTATCTGTACACGGAGGACAGTCTTCAATCCAACTACTACCCAGACCTAACGACGCTTAACATCGCTGATCCAACGGGGAGCTGAGTTAGAACGTGGCTACAAACCATGCGAAATACATAGGCTATATACTGTACAATACATTACGCAGTAAAAAATAGCCTAGAAACCCGAATTTTATAAAAGTATAAAAATTACTAATTATTAACGAGTGAAATTTTATTCTGAACCCCCTGAAAAAGTTATAAATAATTTACCGTTCGTTTGGAAAGATTTAACAAATAAATGAAATTAATTTAACTCCAACATATAATGTAAAACATTAAAGAATTTAAGGAAAATATAAAAACTAAAATGCAAAAGTTTTTGTACATTTACTTACACAATTATTTAATACTTCGCTTACCCACCTTAGCTTAAGAGAAGGGCTAAGGTTGAGAGAATGGTGAAGGGACGAGAATGGTGAAAGGACGAGAGAAGCTTATACAAATACATGTTTTTCCTTTTAAATGAATAAAAAAATTCGATCGAGAAATGGGTGTTAGTTTGTGTACAGCATAAGAAAGCACCGCGGTTCGAATATAGGTTAGATTTCCCTTATATTCTTTCTTAGGCTTTTAGATTAGGTTATGTTAGGTTTTTAAGAAAGACCAGACCTAGGGACATTCTCTATATATAAATCTTTATAAACCATTAGTTAGACTCCATTTGGAATATATATATATGAATGTGTGATGTTAATTAAATCGAAGGATTAATGCGAAACAGTCTTTTATATAAAATAAAATCAAACTTCCAGGATTAGAAAGTGGGACAATCAGAATTGTTAGCATTCCGACATCTCTCGTTCCTGGCGTTAGTATAGCTCCCGACTACCAACTCACCTAAATTCTAATGTAGGTCAATTGGAGTATTTCGATTTTGACCATTCCTGAATTTGAACAGTGTGTGTGTGTGTGCGTGTGTGTGTGTGTGTGTGTGTGTGTGTGTTTTACAGTTTATTTTTAAAGTAAGCAACACGTAAGGAGAAAGTTACAGTTTTCATTTCCGCCTCAGGTTAAGAATGTTGAAATCGAGGTTTAGGTATGTACACACTTTTTTATGCAAGAGGAGACGAGAATTCCATTTTATGTACGTACAAATCTAAGAAGAAGTGACGTACATGTACGTCCTTCAATATTAAGGCCGCTAATGTATATAACAAATCTTAATACTGCTATCTCTGCACTAAAGCTTTTCATTTTAATCTTGTTGCAAAATGGTATGCGTTTATTTTGAACGAATTTAGTTTGTATTTTAATTCTTATAATTATCGTCTCACTCTTTCTCCGTCTTTCTTGTGCACGCGCACACACACCCACCACATACATTCCAAGCACCTCCTCTGTGGTACGGTCGAAGGGAGAGAGAATGGGGTACATTAAGACTGAAATTCTTTTGGAAGTGATTTGCTTTTTGAATTAGTTTTTGTACAAATTAAATAAAGTGTTTAGAAAGGTATTCAGTGTATTATTGGGGACATCATTTAATTCAATAATGTTCTTAAAGAAAATTTACTTTATCCGTAAATAGTGTTTCTCGTAGTTTACTTAATAAATTGAAAATTAACTAGAACATCTCTCTCTCTTGCCTTTAATTAATATATAATTAAAGTATACAGTACTATCTGGCAACCCCTCTAAGCATTGGGAACAGAACATCTCTCTTACCTTTAATAAATAATTAAAATAAATAGTGATATCTTATACCCGTTCCATATATAAATAAATAAATTAAATAGTGCTCTCTGGCAACCCTCCATATATCGGGTGGCCACAAAAAACTTTACTTAATTCAAAGTTTAATAACTGCAACAATTCAAAACTTATGCGATTGAGATTTGGTACACATTAACAGATGGTTATAATCTATAATTACTGGAATTTTCAAATATGTAGATTCTATAGTTTTGTTACAGTGAACAATTTAAAAGCATATGTCTAAAAATAGCATGCCGAAGAAAATGAATTTGAACTTAACAAAATTTACTTAAACAAATGGTCAATGTGACTACCTCCCTGTTGGTAAACTGCCCTCAATCGCTTCTTCCACGAGGAGATGCACTTTCGAACCTCATCTAAGGTGATATCCTCCCATGCTCTACTGATTTTCTCCTTAAGTTCATCTTCGGTGAATTTGTCTTTCTGGCTGCCGTAAACCTTCACCATGAGGGAATCCCATACTGAATAGTCCATCGGATTACAGTCGGGAGACTGAGGCGGCCATTCATCCTTTTTGATGAAATTAGGGGTCTCTTGCTCTAGATGATTTTGGGTCGCTCGGCTTGTATGGGCGGGTGCCCCATCTTGCTGGAAAATGTAGGCCTCATCAGGATACAGCTGACGACAATCAGGAAGTAACCCATTATCTAACAGGTTGATGTAGCGCTCAGAGTTAACTTTAGTTTCGTTTGTGGCAATAAAATGAATTCGTGTTTTCCCCTTCCATGAAATTCCCGCCGATACCATTACTTTTCTGCTGAATCGTGAGGTTTCATGATAAAGCCTGGAGGGAGGAATGTCCTTTTTCCTTGAACCATAAACCCTGTCATTTTGCCTGTTTTTGGCCACCTCCAATGTGAAATCCTTTTCGTCTGTAAACACAACTTTTTGCACGTCTTCAGCTGAGTAGCGTTCATATAGGGATTTACAGCGGGTCTTTCTACGCTGTCTTACATTCTGATCACGCCGAGAAACTCGAATTCTCTTGTAGGCCTTCAATTTCAAACGTTTTACAATCCCTTGTACAGAGGAGCGAGAAATCCCAAGGTCGTACGCAATCTGTCTCTGGGAGCGATGAGTTCCTGGTGTATTTTCCTGGGATTGAATCAGTTCCTCCACGGCAGCCTTATTTTCTTCTGTTGAAACACTTTTGGGCCTGCCGCTGCCGGGTTTTCTAGCTGTTGATCCAGTATCCTTTATCTTTCTTATTAAGTTATAAACACTTTGACG
This sequence comes from Bathynomus jamesi, assembly GCA_023014485.1. Classification (NCBI taxonomy): domain Eukaryota; kingdom Metazoa; phylum Arthropoda; class Malacostraca; order Isopoda; family Cirolanidae; genus Bathynomus; species Bathynomus jamesi. The sequence continues at coordinate 750,185 of JAJOZX010000639.1, read as the reverse complement.
AGTCCAGTTCTTTGCGGGGAATTCTCGGACAATCCTATTTCCATTCCAACCTTTTTCCTTGACACATGCTTCTATGATGGCTTTATCACGTTTACTTAACGTCATGCTGGCGGGGTTTTAGCGGAAAAATAAAAGAAAGCAAATTCACATTAGGTTTAGCCGACGCTAGCGCACGTACGTGTCAGATGCACACCAAGCGTGCTATTTTTAGACATATGCTTTTAAATTGTCCACTGTAACAAAACTATAGAACCTACATATTTGAAAATTCCAGCAATTATAGATTATATGCATCTGTTAATGTTTGCAAAATCTCAATCGCATAAGTTTTGAATTGTTGCAGTTATTAAACTTTCAATTAAGTAAAGCTTTTTTGTGGCCACCCGATATAAATAATTAAAATAAATAGTGCTCTCTGACAACCCTCCATATATAAATAAATAAAATAAATAGTGCTCTCTGGCAACCCCCGATATATAATAGATATTGGTACCCTGAGCTCTCATTATGCACCTGGCGGTACAGGTGAAAAAATGGTTTCTCTCCTTCTTAGTTTAAGGTTTACCTCCTTAGGTTAGGATACCACTTTGGGGGATGAGGCCGTCCCACCTTCTCCCCCAAAGCTCCCCCTTCATGCGACTTTGGGGTTTCCCCCTGCCCCTTGTTGCATAAGCCCCTCCCCCATTACCCCCACCCCTTCATGCAACTTGGGGAGGGTTGCCCCCACCCCCTTGTTGAATAACCCCACATCCCTTTGCAATAGCCTCACCTCTTTGCAACATTACCCCCACCCCCATTTGCAACATTGAACAACATTGCAATTGCACTCTACCATTTTTCGGTCATACAATTTAGGCCCAATGCCTACATATTGGATTCTACGTATGGCATTTGTTTTTCCATTCCCGAGGCAATTTTGTAGTTATTTAATACAATTAATTAATAATTTATATTTATTTATAATGAAATAAAGGTACCATATATGATACCATATTATATGCATGTATAAGCCTGAGTTTTAATTTGGCTTTGTTGTGAACTGTAATGTAAAGTGTATGACAGGCATGTATAGTTTTTCCATAGAAGTAAAGTATACCCAACTGGACCCTAAATGAACGCAATATCTTCCACAAAAATCATACGATATCGTGTTTCAAGTTTTTTTTCAATATTATATCAATATTGTATTATAGGTTAGGTTAGGTTAGGTTAGATTAATTTAGGTTAAGTTAGGTTAGGTTAGATTAATTTAGGTTAGATTAGGAAAGTGCGACTCACCTCTCTAAAATAGTGGGTACTGTCTAATACTGCGTCGGTTTTGATTCCGAGTTTATGATCACAAAATTTTATGTTGGTGTACACTTTTGCTCAGCACTAAAAAACATAACAATCTTAGATAATGGAATATAGGTGTCTTCGAACCATGTTCCAATGCGCACCGAAACTTTTGTGCATACACTTTTTTGGCATCTCTATACGCAATTATTATGTACGATTTTAATCATTATTTTATGTTTTCTACAACATTCTTTTTCTTTTATTATGTTCCACTCCTGTAAAAAATGTACTGCATCTTTTTCTGTCTGCAATCTACTATTACGCAACTTTATGAAATTAATTTCTTCATTCATCTTTACTGCAATCACCGGTATCTTAACTGCTTGATAGTAAGTGAGCCTTAACCTAGCAGCTTATGAAAAGGGTAGTGTATACTTTCGAAACAAGATATCGTATGATTTTTGTGGGAGATATTGCGTTCATTTAGACTATAAGTGGGTATAATTTACTTTCTACTTTAGTTAGGTTAGGGTTTATATCTCTTAGGTTTGGTTAATTTCCGCATTTAAGAAAGACCAAAACTGAATTCTGCTCATAAAATTACCTAAAAAAATATGTCCTTTTAAAAAAATCACGAGTAAATGAACAGAGAAGATCCAACCTTGGTTTTGTTTCCGCGCGAACTGTTCATTTTGATGAACGTCAAGCGAGTTGCGTCACCTTCGACCTACAGTTTAACGTGAAATCTGAACCACGAACCACTACGGGTGGTCAGAAAATACAAAGTCCTTCCTGGAATCGAGCTCATGACCTCCCGATCAGTAGCCCATCGTCTTAACCACTAGGCCAACCAGAGTACCCATTTATTTATCAACCTATTTTTTCAGAAAGGATGAACAGCTCGGTAAGCTCCGCGCCACCAGGAATCGAACACGGGACAGGTGAATTCGTAGTGAGCGATGTTAACAATTACACCACCGAGGCGCATATATATATATATATATATATATTATATATATATATGTGTGTGTGTGTGTGTGTGTGGGTGTGTGTGAGTGTGTATATATTAGGGCGGAGTGAAAATGATAATTTACAATGGCACACTGATATTTTATTGTAGGTTTTGCTGAGAAAAACGAATATGATGATACAAATTGTGCCAGATTTCTCTAACCGCCACACTTTTGCAGGAACACAATTTAACAAACACAGAAAATAAAGTTCTCATGTACCATACATCCGTCAACATTACATCATGTGAATAAACCCCATTAATGTCATTATGAAACCACAATTATAAATTTTTATAACTTTAATATATTATTTTGCGTCACTCCCAGATTTAAGTCTTCCTGCCAAGATCGTACTGTATACTTGAACCAAGTTGTAGGCATCGTGTCTTCTAACTCCCCAGGCACCACATTTCGCCTGACAGCCAGCTGCAGTAGTTGTCCCCCAGTTACAAAATCCAGAGGTAAGAAGTTAGTGAGCATACTATGAGAAATGAGATAAATAAATATTTTGTTACACTTGTTACAATGTACATTTGACTGACGTGAGTAAACTGAGTAAATATTTATTGTTTTTCCTTAAGCAATTAAAATTCACTGAAATTTATTTGTTTTTTGTTATTATTTTTCAGTTAATAATTAATTCACCTATAGAAGAGCAGAGATGGAATCAGCATCCCACACACCAGTGTCTCCACAACTGAAACAACATCCTTCTTCACATCAAGCAAGCAACATCCCCTCTTGCAGCAACTCTACACCAACAGCTTTCCATTGCAGCAGCATCTACGCTCTCAAGTTCCCCATGCTATTCAACAAAGAAAAAATTTGTGAGCAGAAGGCATTCTAAGCAACATTGTATGTTTGGAACTCCTGCGAATTTGCCTCATAATCTTTTGCCAACTAATTTACAGGTGGCTCGGTACTTTTTCTATCTCAAAGAAAGGAAAAATGCAGCTAACAAGCCAATCCTGAGACAAATAACTCAGGAGCTATTAAAACTTTGGCAGAAAGCATCAATCCCCACAGTTCAGGAAAAAGCTGTTTCAAAAGGTAACAAGATTCATAGAAAGAGGCGCAACATTGAGTAGATCAAAAACATCAGTAAAACTAAAAAATGAATATATGAATAGTCTCAGTAATTTGTTTGATATGCTGTATGTGCCTGTAAATGTAATTTAAAATCTCGTATAGACATAGGATACAGTGATGACTGTGAAGAAATTCACATAGATTGCATATGTCAGAGAGATAAAAAAGTGCCAAAAGAGGAATTACATTTTCTATTTGATCAGAGGAGTGATCATAAACTGTACATAGGTAGTGTAGATGTGCATGCCACACAAATTTTACAAAAGAGATACAAGAGGAAGGGCTTGGAACAAGTAAAGGAAAGAAAACCACCAATCGTTTCACTGAAGTTCAACCTTTGAGCTTGGTAGAAAATGTTTCAAATGAAGACAATGACAATGGGCAAATGGAAACTGAAGACTGTGGTTTTGAAAATACTGGGAGCCAAATGAGAATGTATTTGCGGCATGTTGCAATGCAGGCAGATAGATTTGGTGTATCAGATCGTGCTATTGCTACTATTGCAAATGCAACTTTGATAGACGTTGATATGACCACTAAAGAAGGTGACCATCTTGTAATAGATAGAAGTAAAGTGCGGAGAGAAAGAGAAAGACTTCGAAAAACATTGAAAAGTGATGAAGTGAATCCTATTACTTCCATATACTTCGATGGTCGAAATGATCAGACTTTAAATAAAATGAAAGTCATTGATAGGTGGTACAGTGGAAAGAAGAGTGAAGAACACTATGTAATGATTGCTGAACCAGGTGGAGGGTATATTACCCATGAGACACCAGCATACACACATACCAAATTCAGTATTATCAGTTATTAAAGAGAGACATCTACAAAATGATATAGTTGTAATAGGCTGTGATAGCACAAACACCATCACTGGTTATAAAGGAGGTGTGATTCATGTTATGGAGAAAGCACTTAGTAGGCCACTTCAGTGGTTCATTTGTGTGCTTCATACAAACGAATTATCTCTGAGACATATTTTTGAAACACTGGATGGTACAACATCTGGGACAAGTACCTTTGTTGGTCCTATTGGGAAAGACATTCAGTTTTGTGAAAACAATCCAGAAGTACAATTCAAACATATAACTAGTGGTAAAGAAATATTATATCTGCCACAACATATTGTTGTTGCTGTTGTTGTTTAGCCGATCAGCCCATCCTGATCGAGCAAGCCGGCGGCACGCAGGTAACCGATCGCCCTCTCCGGAGTGGACCAGAGGTTCAGCGCACTAGTGATGTTGTGTTGTGTTCGTTGTTGTGCTAGAGCGGTACAATCTATCATAATGTGTTCAATTGTTTGTGGTGTGTTCTGGCACAGGTGGCAGGTGTCGTCTGTGGAATTGTCTAGTCTGTGTTTATATGTCTGTAAGTTGGGGTGATGTCCACATCGGAATCGTGCTAAATTAACTCGATTCGATCTACTCAGGCTGATCTCTGACCTGTTAATTGGTGGCGGCTTCGCACCTAGGACCGCATTCGGACCGAGTCGTGTCAGTACTTTGTGGGTTAGGTGTGTGTGTATGTGTTTTCTGTACTGTGTGATGTATGTGGGGCGTGGTATGGAATGGAGTATTTGTTTATAGTGTCTCTCTGGTGTTACCTTAATGGTGCGAGGTGTTGGTGCATGATTGTACATGTAGTGGCAAGGGTGTTGTGGGTTAGTTGTCGCTGCTGCCATGAATTGTGTTCACATCATGTCTAAATGTTTCCTAACTTTCAGTATTTTTATTTCTGTGTACAGGTGTTCTGTTGGTGTTGTTTGAGTGCATCCTGTAATGATACGAAGTGCGTTGTTTTGTATTGTCTGTAAGGTGTTTATGTGTGTGTTTGAGATAATGGGTGCCCAGCATGGGCTAGCATAGTCCATAACTGAGCGAATATATTGTTTGTATATGAGTGATGTTGTTTGCTGCTGGTGTCCAATGTTTGTGCGTTAGTACCCTAAGCGTGTTAAGTCTTGACGTACATTTGTTTTTAATGTCCTGAATGTGGTTTGCAAAAGATAACGATGTGTTGTATTTGACCCCAAGTATTTTGGTCCTGTGAGTGTGTGAAATGTTGGTGTTGTTTAGTGTAAACTATGGAGTTACTTGGTGTTCTTTTGTGTTGCTTGTAAGCAAGGTTATGGTTGATTTTGTGGGCGCTACTTTGAGTCTATTGTGTGTGAGCCAGTCGTGTATTCTGCTTATGTATGTTTGTAGGTTATTTGTAGCGGTGTCGATGTTGTTGTGGGTGGATGTTAGAGTGATGTCATCTGCATATGATGATAAGGTAAGCTTGTTATCTATGGGTGTTGGAATGTCATGCATGTATAAGTTGAAGAATGTTGGTGAGAGAACAGAACCTTGAGGGACACCGTTCGGAAAAAGCTTGTTTTTGGATGACTTATCATTAAATGTGACATGTGAGTCCCTGAAAGATAGTTGCTCAGCCATCTTTTCGTGTTATTGTGTATGTTTGTGTTGAGTATTTTGTTTATGAGAAAGAGGCGTGGGATAGCATCAAATGCTTTACTAATGTCTATTGTTGCTAATAGTCTACGTTGAGCTGGTCGTCTGGAGTTGGTGGCATCCATGATGTGCTGCGTGAAGGTTAGTGAATAATGTCGTGGTTGATTGGTGAGGTCTGAATCCATGTTGAGTAGGTGATCGTGGTATGTGTGGGTTGATGATTTGTAAGATTAGTCTTTCAGTTACTTTGGAACGTGTGCATAGTAAAGTAATGGGTCTATAGGAAGGTGGTTCTGTTGGATTTTTGTTTGGTTTCAGTAGTGTAATAATTTTACCTTGTTTCCATTTGTCAAGAATAATACAGTGTTGGTATGAATATATGCTGATATTTGTGAGAGCTGGTATTTCCTGTGGGCCCAAGTGTTTAAGGTGTATGTTAGATATGTTGTCTGGTCCAGTAGCCTTCGAATTCTTAATGTTGTTGATGATGTTGGTGGTCTGGTCTGTATTGAAGGGTGTAACGGTCGTGTCGAGTCTATAGGTTTTCTTGTGTCTGGCTGTTTGTCTGTCTTAGTGGAGATCAGGAGTACTTATACTGCATTATTTCAGCAATCATAAATGGTACAGTTGATGAACACCTTGCTCATGTAAAACCAGGTCCTCTTAGTCATGCTAGATAGATAACTCTTGCTAATAGGATTTGTAGGCTTTATGTTTCAACAGTGAAACCAATAAAGAAACTTACACAATAACACACTTCATTATGACAAATTATGGTCATAATTGGTTTGACATCAAGTGTAGACCTAATTGCATTGACGGCCCAAGGCATGTATTTTCTGCTATTAATAGAGAATCAGTAGAAAATGTTAAGAAGTATATACCCCGGAATGCATACTTTGCTCACCCGGAAAATATTCTTCTGGCAATGTTGTGTGACTAGGCTGGGGAAAAACGTGAAAAAGCTGTTAGCAAAATCATAGACATGCGAAATGAGACTAGTCAAAATTTAGAATTGAGAGATTTCAAGGTTCCAAATCTTAATGTTGATGCAAAGGACTGGGATGAAATAATTAATTGGAATGATACTAAACTAAACGAGCCACCTCTTACAATGAAGCTAATAAAAGCAGAGATTTTAGTTATCAAAGAAAACGCATTGAACATTCCAAATTATCTACAGATCTACAGAAGCTAAGGCTAACAAAGACCCTAAGATCCACTCTAAGGTTAGCCCGAGAGAAAGAAGAAAGTAAGGGGTTAAAAGAAGAGAATAAGGGGTTAAGTAAGTCGCAAAACCTCTCACTCGTGGGTTAAAATTAATTCAGAAAGAGAGAAAGAAAGACACCATCACCATCCGCCGGCCACTGTCGACAAGTCGGAAAAATAGTCGAAGAGAATACTTCCAGCTGTTGCAGACCAGTCCTCCACTCCATAGGGAGGTAGAGGATGCAGCCCACTACAGAATAGAATAGAATAACCTTTATTAATAATAATAAAATAAATACATTCGTTTGAATTTACAATGACATGAATAATTGTGAAGCTCGACTATTTATTTTATTTAATTTGGCCCTTAAGCTTTAGGCTTTACTGGGCTCTTATTAAAAATAAGCAGCTAGTTGTTATTAATTAATAATGATAAATAAATAAATACGTAAATAAGTATTCTTAATAGTTAAAACATGTATTACAATATTAAACAATATTAATGGACAATATTAAACAATATTAGTGGACATTAATCTTAGATTTTTTTTAGAATGCCATTATTAATCGGGATTTCAACTTTGTTTTATACAAATTTACATTTACAATTTTTTTTATATCGGCATGCGTCATTCCATATTTTCAATCCAATGAAAATGGGTAGTTTTTGAAATGAAGACAATCTAAATTGAGGTATAACAAGCTTTGATCTATTTCTGGTCTGATACGAGTAGATTTCTTGATGAGTTACAAAATATCTATTTACCTACCCATTGCAAATTAATGATTTTGTTCTTACACGTGTAAATAAAAATAAAATGTGCCAGTTTGGTTATATCGTTCAGCTTTAGTAGGTTTAGCTCTTTAAATAATGCACTAGAGTGATCAAGGAAATCAGCATCAGATAATAACCTTATTGCTCGGTTTTGGATGACAAAGATAGCATTTAATGCGTTGTTAGCGGAGTTTCCCAAACAAGGGTGCAGTACGTTATATAAGGAAGAACAAGAATATGATAAAGAGTCAATAAAACTTGTTTAGGGACTACATTTCTAAGTTTAAACATTATAGCAACGCTCCTTGAACTCTTTTTCGCGATATAATTTACATGATCATTTCATTGCAAATTCTTATCTAGCATTACACCAAGAAATTTTGTTACAGTACACTCCTTTCATTAACATTAAGTTCATCAAGATATACATTTCTTTTATTAGTAAAAATCATGAAATTTGTTTTACTCGTACTTAGGAAGAGTTTATTGGTGGTCAACCATTTCATTACACTGATGAATTCTGAATGAAATATATTCTTAGCTGTATTAACATCTTTGCAAGAAAAAGAGACAGTTGTATCATCTGCAAACATTATGAAGCTCAGTATATCAGATGAACGTGGAAGGTCATTTATATATAATAAAAATAACAGTGGACCCAGAACTGAGCCCTGTGGCACACCATATTTGACAAGCGCTTTACTTGAGCAAACCATATTTACTGATACAAAATGATATCTATTGGACAAATAATTTTTAAACGAATCACTGATTGCTCCTCTAAAGCCGTAACACTATAATTTATTAAGTACAATATGGTCTATTACATCAAACGCCTAACTCAAATCCATAAATATTGATATCATTATGTCTTTGTTCTCCTTAGCTATATTTACATATTCCATAAGATTTAAAATAGCTATTTCCGTTGTTTTATTATTACGGAAGCCATATTGATTTGGAAATAATAAATTGTAGGATTCTAAATATCGCTGCATTCTACTTTTTACAATTTTTTCAAAAACTTTGCTGAACACAGATAATGAACACTCCGGCCTGTAATTTGTTGCTAGTGTAGGACAACACCCTTTTAAAAGGGGTGTTATCCAACCAGTTTTTAGCATTCATGGGAATATTCCTTTGGAAATACTTTGATTGATAATCTTAGCCAAAGTTACAGATATCTCATCTTTAACAAGTTTCAATATAGGTACAGGAATGTTATGAATGTTATTTTTTATATTTTTTAATTTATCAATAATATTCTGGGCCTCAACAGAGGTAGCAGAAACAAAAGAAAATGAATTTAGTGGGCTGGGTGGCATATATTCTAGAGGTGAATGATCATTATTTATTAATTGTGAGCGAAGCTTATCCGCTATTGAAGTAAAATGTGCCGGAAAGGGGTGAAAGATGAAAAGAAGTAAGGTAAGAACGCATTACAAACCATGCAACACATTCTTAACTCAAAGAACAACACATTCTTAACTCAAAGCAACACATACCTCCAGTAGTTGCAGACCGGTCCTCTACTCCATAGGGAACCGGTCCTCTACTCTATAGAGAGGTAGAGGACGGAGCCCACTCCGCCGGAAAAGGGTGGAAGATGAAAAGAAGTAAAATAAGAACGCATTACAAACCATGCAACACATTCTTAACTCAAACCCTATCATACCATGCAAACTACAGACATGCAAATAGGGAGAGAGGGAAAAAAATAGTCTAAAGAATAACGAAAAGTGGGTCAGTTTACGCTACTAGCTACATCTAAGTTCGTGTTAGTCTAATTTTTTTTTTTTGGCTGGCATCACACGCTGGCATGTCACAAGCTGGCATTATCGTCAACAGACTCATCCTCGATCACCACCCCCAGAGCTCCTGTTGCTAATTGTTTTATTATATTAAACAACGTTAGTCATTTTAACGAGGGAGAGGGAAAAGGGTGAGGCTCAGAGGGAAAAGGGTGAGGCTCAGAGGGAAAATGGTGAGACTCAGAGGGAAAAAGGGGAGGCTCCGAGGGAAAAGGGTGAGACTCCGAGGGAAAAGGGTGAGACTCCGAGGGAAAAAGGGGAGGCTCCGAGGGAAAAGGAGGAGGCTCCGAGGAAAAAGGGGAGGCTCCGAGGGAAAAGGGGGAGGCTCAGAGGGAAAAGGGGAGGCTCAGAGGGAGAAGGGGGAGGGTCAGAGGGAGAAGGGTGATTGTTTTATTATTATATTAAACAACGTTAATATTTTTGAAATGCCTATCTAAACGGTTCTTAAACATATTAACGCTGGTAGAGTTCACGACGGGCGCGGGAAGATTATTCCATTTATCAATTACTTTAACCGTAAAGAAGTTTTTAGCGATATTAGTAATGAAACGTCTGCCACGCAACTTAAATCCGTTATTACGAGTATTGCTATTATCGAAAGTGAAGAGTTGGTCAAAATTTACGTTATCGATGTTATTACTGATTTTGAAAACTTCAATAAGCTCCCCCTTTAATCTCCTAGTTTCGAATGAATGCAAGTCTAACTCTTTAATCCTATCTTCATAAGGTTTGTTGCGCAATGACGGAATTAGTTTCGTGGCACGACGCTCAACCTTTCTGACCTATCAATATCCTCAAGCAAACACGGGCACCAAAACTGAACGGCATATTCTAAATGAGGCCTGACTAAGGACTTGTAAAGGGGCAATATAATATCCTTCGATTTAAATTCGATATTACGCGCTATGAAGCCTAACATCTTATTAGCTTTAGCGCAAGACTCCAGGCACTGGTTCCTAACCTTTAAGTTCTTAGATACACGTATGCCGAAATCTACTTCTTCGTCAACGCTCGCTAACTCGCTAACTCATCCATCGTGTACGTGTAATTATTGTTACGAGAACCTACAGTATGTGCAAAACTTTACATTTGTCTACGTTAAATTGCATCTGCCACTTATCCGTCCACTTCATAATCATATTTACATCGTCTTGGAGCCTATTTCTATCGTCCTATTATCCCAATCATACCCAGAATGTAGAGCGTTGTATTAAAGTAGTGACAGACTCTTCAAGTTAGATATTTGGGTTTGAAGCACGAAATGGCTTTAGCAGAGCTAGAATGATTTCACGTAGTTTGATGCCAGATGTACAAACCAAAAAGGATTTTCCTAAAAGTTTGCCTTCTTTATTCGAATAGTTAATGTTTTTTGCAGTTACCATTTGTGTACTCATTTGCTGTGTGTTTCTATAATCTATATGTATTTAACAGAGTGGGGTAAATTAAGTTAATTAACTTAACTTTTTTGCCAATTAACCGATTAAGTTAATTAATTTAACTTAACTAGTTAAATTTTTAAAAAGTTTAACTTAACTTAATTGAAATATCTCCAAATTAATTGATTAACTTCAATTAATTTTGAATTAATTTTCCTATAAAAATGCTGTTTTTATCTTATGAGTGAAATGTAAGCCTACAACCAACTCGTGGTGATAGGGTAGTCTGAGGAGGGGATGGGACGATTCATCGCCGCCATCTCATCGCCGTCGACTCATCGCCGCCAACTCAACGCCAGCCAAACTCATCGCCGATCCAACTCATCGCCGATCCAACTCATCGCCAGTATGGCTCATAAAACAACGCAAATAATAGTAAAAAAAAAAAAATGATTAGGAAAGGAAAAGATGATTAATCAGTATATTATTTATTATTTATTAAATTATTTATTTATTATTTATTATTGTTGGCAAATTATTTATTTATTAAATTATTTATTTATTATTTATTATTGTTGGCAAATTTTTCTCTGCCTCGCTGGCTGGAAATATGCTCCATCTTGAAGGGTTTCTGAAGTTTAACAGTAGAAGCTTAACAGAAATATAAGATACTAACATCTTTTTCAAGCTTAAGTAAAGTTGCCAGCTTTCTCTAGAAGAAAAACATGTTAATAAAGTAAAGTTGGTTGGTTTTCCTAGTTATTAATTAATAATATAGAAAATTTAGAGTATAGAATCTTATATTATCAAAATATTCAAAATATAAAATATTTATAATTTCCATTGTGTATATTGTGTATACATCTATATTTTTCTGGTGATGAGTTGACTGACGATGAGTTGGATCGGCGATGAGTTGGATCGGCGATGAGTTGGCTGGCGATGAGTCGGCGGCGATGAATCGGCGGCGATGAGATGGCGGCGATGAAAAGGTACCGACCCTCTGAGGAAGCGCCTATATCTAGATCAACGGTCATTGATTCTGAAAAGAGGAACACAACCACTACACTCATGTCTAAAGCTTCATCACACAAGGCTCAGTCTGCTGAGCAAGTGCTCACACAGCCTCCGCCAGCCAAGCGCAGCCATTTGTTCTCACACTTCTAGTAGTATGGGTGAAAACTGGTAGACTGCAATGCAATGTTGCATATGTTGATCAATGATGTAAAGGGGGAGGGGGATGTTGCAAGAGCTTATGCAACAAAGGGGGGTTATGCAACAAGGGGGAGGGGTTATCCCCAGCAGCAATGAAGGGGAGGGGGTTACGCAACAAGGGGGATGGGTTATCCACCAAGCTGCAATGAAGGGGGGAGAGAGCTTTGGGAGGATAAACTCCGCCCAAAAGGGGTAACCTTAACCTAAGAGAGGGGGAGAAAGGAGAAGGAAGAAGGTCTTTGGGGGGGAAGGTAGGATGTCCTCACCCCAAAGGGAAACCTCACCTAAGCCTTAACCTAAGAAGGACAGAGGGGTGTTCGCCTGGCTCCAGCCAGACCCATAACGAGTTCAACCGAGCGCCTGCTGTCACATAAGGTCCTTATCAGTCAATTGGCTTAGAAGGTTTAATCTGACTTAGAAGGCGTAAATAGCTTGTTCAGGTGTAGGTTATTAGGGTTGAGTTGCCAGATTGCGCTATTTATTTAATTAATGCATATATTCTTGACAGTTGGCTTAGAAATCCGTCACTCGGTTTAGAAGGCGTAACCAGCTATTTAGTATACATATAATTAAATAATTTCGTTTATATATACACCATCAAAAGAATTAAATAAAACACCATTACATCCTTCTGTTTATTTAGACGAATTATTGGAATCAATTTCATGAAATATATAGAAAATAAATATACAATCTTATGCAAATGATGGAATATATATAATAAAAAATAAAATAAAAAATAATAATAGTATAAGAAATACGAATGAGGAATATATATATATATATATATATATATATATATATATATATATATATATATATATATATATAATAGAAAAATGAAATAAAAAATAATATAAGAAATACAAAACGATGAACTATAACCATCAATATAATAGTACAGCAGAAATATATATATATATATATACATAAAAATATACACACAATTATATTAAATAATTAAATATATTGAAAATAAATATACATCAAAATGCATACACTTTATCTTCTACTGCGCTTAACTAAAACACTAAATCGCACGTAATCGAGTCTACAGTCACATCATTATTGCTTTGTACTACGCAGTAAATACGTTTTAACATTATTTCACCGCTCAAGTTATAGGGATACCTATACTCGATGTAAATGGCCTTCATATCGTTCAATACTATTTTGTGCTCACTTTACATTCGGATGGCAAGTTATCCTTAATCAAGGCTAGAATACATTCAAAAGCACACACAAAGAGGTCATCGTTTGCCACATCATTATTAAATACAAGTTTATAAACACTCCTTCCCAATCGATGGTTTATTCTTACCGATCCAAGCTTTTCAATCTTGAACTCATCTTCACAATGTATAGCGGCAGCTGAAATAATCTTCTAAGTCGTAACGACAGCTGCTCATTATGTAAAGAAATAGTTCTTCAGGGTGAACGGTGTAGTTGAGCTCAGCCCTGTACCGCTCAAGTGCTTTGTACCAAAGTTCATGATATTTCAAAGCATCTAATCCTTCTAAATCAGCATCCAGCTCTAGACCATTCTCGCCTTGTTCAGTCTTACACTCGGTAAAACCGTCAAGCAGAGAGGCGTATGCGTATTCAAACAGTATCAAAATAGAGCATATCCGTAACACGCGCGTCTAATATAGGCTTCAGCTTGCCTAAACCGACGATTTCAAACATTCTGTCAAGGATGAAACGGTTTCGCGTAGGGACAAGAACGTTATTGTAAGAAGCATTCTTCCACACTAGTCGTATATCAATGCATGGCTGATCGCAATTTATACACAACGTACAAACAATGTCATATGAGGTGGTATCACTAATCTGCTCTCTTCTTGTACCTACACCTGCAGGAATTTTATAACGGTCCTCACTCCACTTCTCAACTATCACGAAGACTCTATTCATCTCCTCAACCCTTAAATAAACAACATTCCGTTTACCAGAGTTTGTTTGTCTGCAAGTCGTTTCCAGTACATAGTTAATGGCACTGGTTTCACGCCAGAACATACGCAGTGACTTCGTCACGGACACATCGTACACAGCATTGAGAATGCTGCTCAAAGGAAGTTCCATCGTATTCGAGGAGTGCACGTCCACTAGGTTCAAGCTCTGAGTTGACTATGAGCCGCAGGCGAGCGGATCGGCTCGACGGGAGGAGTGAGTCACACCATAAGCTGATGAAGCGTGTACAGCGTTGTTCCAACTTGAACACTTGTAACCCATTATACTGGGTAGGTGTTTTGGGAAATTTCCCGATACATGAAGCAATAACAGTCTTAATGTTTTATCACTCCCACTCAACAGAATACGCACTAGACATTTTCGTTCAATGGGATTTTCACGAACTAAACACATTTTATTCACACTCCTCTGCACTACTTGAGAGAAACATATACCCATGTTTTTCCTTTTTGCATAGCAGACGATACTCATCTCTATATGCTGTTAAAAATTCACGCAGGCCTTTCGCCACAACCTCACTACAAACCTCGTCATGATATATATTAATGTAGTGGTAAAAATACTTAAGATTCTCCATGATGACGAGATTTACATTCTCAATCGCAGGGTACGAGTACTCTGTTACTCTGTATGATGCAACATGACATAATATCGCTTGTCGCATCACTCATCAACAAGACTAACTAACCATAACCGTTGTTTCTCTTATGCACGTGTTGTTTCTTCTACTTCACGGTATATGTAAGTTTCATAAAGTTTAGTCCTACAACATAGTTGAATACATCACTTGTACCACAAAATCCTGCAGTGCTCTCGCCAGAATACCCGTAGAGCATTTGTACCTCTTGTTCGTTCGCACGATTCAATGTAGCCTTAAAAATAACAAAGGAGGGTGGAATAGGGAGCCATTCAGTAACCTTAACTTCTCACTTTGCTGAATACCACTTCATAAACGTCGAACACGCAATATTAAAGGTAGCCATTACTATTTTTCGTCTACGTGGGGAAATGCGCGTCTAAGACCCAACGCTTGCAGCTGTCAACTGAGCATGCAGGGAAGAGATATGCCCAGGTAGTAGCAGCAGTCACGTGACCGATCATATAGGTGGGCGGAGCTTAGAACTTTCTCCTGTACATACGCTGGGCGGTGCTTAGAATTTTCTCCTGTACACACACACACACACACACACACAAAGGAGAAAGTGAAACGGTAATTGAAACACGATTTATTTAATAAACAAAATATTCAACTTATATATATACAAATACGTGTAATAAATAAAAATATCGTTAACAATAGACATATATAACAATCAAAGACTATGGTATTCAAAGTGTACGGTATCATTCGTAGCAGGCACCTGGTAACGTTTCCAATAGGTGTTACAGCACACCTTTGTACCCCTAAGTTCCTTCACGCCCCCTAGCTTCTGCGCCCAAAAAATGTGGGTCCCTACAATTAGTTGGGATGGCTGGTCACCCTCATCATCATCCATGCCTAGTGGCTCCTTCAACGAAATAAAGTTAACGACCGGCCGATTCCCCTGGTTGAGCGTGATACCCTTAGCCTTCAAGATATATTTCATATCCTCCCCACCCTCACCCGTACCCCATAAGTTTTTGGTCTTGTTGAGCCAAAAGAGTCGGCGTATACGATGTCTCCATACTCATCCTTGATCTCATCAGTTAACACTCAGAGGAATTCACTAATATGAGGCATGTATTCATCCTCCCTCTCTGTGAATATCACACTATCTGTATCGGCGTACAAAACACTCCACCCAAGAGAATTCAATAGGCCCCAAAGTTTGATGCGTACGTCAGCCGTTGTAAAGCTGACTACAGGTATGTTTCTTACCCATGAGGTACCTGTGGTCAATTCGGTATTGTTGTACTTTATTATGTAAGTATTACCTACATTCACGATCTCCATGGCCTCTTTATCGGGAGCGTTGGCATAATCCCAGACTTCACTATAACTTTGTGCCAAATGAACGTTCCCTTTGCCAGTATTCTGTGCAAATTTTCCCCAAAGACTGTTTAGACACAACTTTGCACTAAAGCGCTTGCCTGGGTTCTTTACAATTTGGGAACGGTCAAGCTGTATACCTTCACGGTCACGGTAACGTTGAATATAAGCCGATTTTTCATCTTCGGTATCAACTCCTCGCGGATACCCTGATGCTTCTACCTTATCCTTCAAAAACGTTTATATATGGCGTGAAAAGGTTGGGTAGCTTCTGAAACCTCCACACCTCATGTATCTTCAATATTCTGTAGCCATGGCGAACGGCTAGATCCAGCTCAGGGCTTGTATATACACCTCTGATCTTACGCTGGTTGGTTGTGTGATTACATCCCCATTGTTCTCCTCTGCGCACTTCACGCACAGGGGAAACATGAGCTTGTGATCTATAACGACGGGTAAGATCCATAAATCGCGTGGGGGAGCATCTACGAAAGAAAGGCCGAAATAGTACCCGTTCAAATTTGTGAGAACACCTCGATGGTGGCAGGTCAGGTCCCACCAGTTTTCAGGTGCACCCACGGGGTACGGATTGTTCTTCATCACGTAGGGATATAAAGAACAGAAGTCGTAGTAATGGAGTTTCACACCCTCCGTAGGCGGAAAGTATAGCTTGAAGGGATTTGTACGCCCTCCGAACAAGCTATCACCGCATTTGAGAGGATCCAGCACCATTGAACGCTTGATCGTGTTTATTTCTTCACGGTACTGTCCATCTGTTTCCATCCGTGCATCATACTCATCTCATGCTCCCACAAGACTTTGTGAGTGAACTGGGAGCCTATAAGTTGATCGCGGGTGCGGGTCCACGCAAGACTGTCGGCAGGAGATCTACCGTGGATATCTCCTACGATTCCACACTCAGGACGGGGGCATCCGTGCCACCAGCAACCGTTAAAGGAGTACACACGTCTTCTCACCAGTGGCACGGTTTTCGCTTAGACCATCAACCCAAAAAAACGACCATTAACCTTAATGGGTACTTCCCCGTGTTGCGGGCATGCTTTATGTATACACCTGTCTGCTGCTGTATGTGTATGCCATAACTTTGCGGGGATTGTTTCTGTGAATACGGCTAAGGTGTCTTTAGGCATGAAGTTATTCTTGAACACCGTAAAACATAATGAGGCGATCGTGGTTGCGACTTGCAACGGATCGCATTTGAAACGGCTATGTACATCCTTCTAAAGGCCTGGAAACATATTCTAAGCACGCGCACATCATTCACGCAATAACGCTCACATTCACCAGCTATATTATAAGGATTAGACTCATTAAAACTGTTGTAGTAGCGGTCAAAATCTTCACGTTCATCTGTACTCATACATTCATAGTTCAAATAATGTTTGGGTGGAGGTAGTCCTACGTAATTTAAAGTTTCGCTAGTGAGGAATGTGTAAGGGAAATATCCTTTTGAAACTTCAGCGGCTACGCTCATGACCTTGGGTAGCTTTGCTAATTTACAAGGTGTGAATAATAAAGTGTCTTTAAACTGTACATTACCTCTTATTTGCATCTGTATACGTTTGTTTCCTCTTTTCAAGGGATCACCTGTAAATATCTCAGATGACTCGTGCTCAAGCAGCTCCTTATAAACTGTGTGTCAAATTTTGCCCCGTTATGGGCAAGAATATACAGTTATTTTTTTGAACTTGACAGCTAACTTGACAATATAGGACACAAAGAGTTTCACAGGGCCATCGTGTGCAATCGTTTTAAAAACGTTTGCCCGTTTCCCACATTTGTGATACTTATCACACTTGATCTCCATACACTCATCACAGATAGTCCGGCTTACAATTAAATGTGGAATAACCTCTTCGATTTCAGCGTTCGTGTATGTTTCTATATCGTAGTACACAGTTGTACAAGGGCTATTTTTAGGCAGAGCGTCTTTCATATAACATATATACCTTACTCCAACCGCCTTATATTTCTCATGGCATGTAGTACAGTGAATTTCATCACATTTATGCTTGAAATTCCCCCAACTATCCATCATATGAAAGATACCACATTCACAGATTCTCATTTTCCTGCAAGTGCCAATTATCTTATTGAGCCCAAAACAGTTATTATTGAAAAATGTGCGTCTACACACATCACAATCCCTCTTCTCAGCTTCAACTACACGGCTTTCACATTTGTAGCTTTTACACTGCTCACATACCATGTGGCAATCTTTACAATGTTTCAATATATCATCCGCAAACTCGATACACCCCTTACACAAATCATGATGTCGTCCATATTTTCGACTTTTATCATAACTCGCGTCCCTTATATTACGGATGGGGAGATACGATGTTCCTGACAGTCCTAAAATGAGTAGGGTTCTTGTACGATCCCTCACACAGTTTTTAAAAATATACAGTCCTACGCCGATCATCTATTCCAAACACAACTATACGAACATTCATTTCCTGTTGTACCCTTCTCAGCTCTTCAGAACCCATATTACAGTCAAACTCAAGTTTACAGTCTACAGCTAGTTTACGGGCACGCTCCACTAAAGTAGGCAACCAAATTTTTGGCCCCTTGTATTTAGTACGGTAAACATACGAGCTAAGACTACTGCTATAAAGCCGCAACTACGATCGACATTTATATGCCGCCTGTAAATAGCCTGAGAATTGAAGTTAAGAGTATAAGGTGTGGCACTATGACCCGCAACACGGAATACACGGTCAATATTTACCGTGAAGTTGTCCATATTGAAGGCTATACTACTTTGAGAGGCCTGCATTATACGGCCTAATATATACTCTATATCTACAGCTGCCAAGCGTCTGAATGGTATTACTACCCAAAAATCATCTACATCTCCGTCATCTGACCCGAACCCGAAGGACAGCCTCGTCCTGACTTCACGTTCGTCGCGGTTCTGAAGGGCAAACTCTACAATACGTTCAACTACGCGTCGCAGTCCGTGTTCAACACCATTGCTATACATGGATCTAGGATCAACCCTGACTATATACCGATTTCTAGTCAAGGCTGGGGTGGGGTAGCGGTGCGCACCAACTCGAATGTTATGCCATCCTCTACAGAACGAGAAGCTGCTGCTGCTGTGGAGGATGTACCCGGAATTGAACAGGAATAAGGGGTATATTTGAGGAAGGTACTATTGTCGGGGTTGTGCCGTAAGACGTAGAGGGTTGGGGCTCTATTACTGGGGGTCTAACAACCGGCGCAATCCTGGCACGCTTTATACCTGACGTGGAGGGTTCTTCATCATGCTGCCGCTTTGAATTGTCGCGTGCTACAGGTATCGTTGGTGTGGACTCGGCAGTGGGGATGGAGTCTGTGATCACAACTACACTGTCGTCAGGGTCATCTGTAATATCGATGAAGGGGTGCTGTACCTCATCGTCATTCACGGTTCTGTAGGAGAAGAGAAAAACAAGACTGAAGAATGTAAGGATCATCACTTAAATATTTATTATATTTTGTAAATGACCCACTTAGGAGTGTGACGTGTTAGAAATGGATTCTGTAGAAAAATTCAGGTTCACGAGCCCATCCACATGTATTATATCTGGCCCTACAGGATGTGGTAAAACTGTGTTTATGCTTAAAATCATTACAGAAAAGGGAGAGATGTTCTCAAAATTTGTGCATAAAGTTATAAGGTGCTATTCGGCATATCAATCAGTGTTCAACGAGTACCAAGATGATATTTTGTTCCACAAAGGTGTATATGACGTTAATTCGTTAAAGGGAAATGAACATACAGTCAATGTAATTGATGATCTCATGTTGGAGATGGATAAAACGTTTGCCGAGATATTTACAGTATTCTCCCTCCATCTTAACAAAAGCGTGTTCTTCATCAATCAGAATCTATTTTTCAAAAATAGATACATCCGAGATGTGTCGTTAAATACACAATATCTAGTCTTATTCGCGCAACGTAGAGATGTATCACAAATTGGGGTTTTAGCCTATCATATGTTCCTGAATCAGTGTAAGGAGTTTTTGGAAGTTTATAAAGAAGCTACAAGCCAGCGTTATGGACATTTACTTTGCGATCTTCATCCGCGAAACACGTTTAGGGTGCTTCTAAGAACGAATATAATTCCAAACGAGCCTGAAACGGTGTATATTCCAGAATGACAAAGAGGCTAAGGAAACACCATGAATTAATAAAAATCTCTCATCGACTGCCCCGGGCAATGCAACAGATGTTTGCTAAAAATATCGACTCCGACTTTTAAAATGCATCTGTGAAATCTGTCGTAACGTTATAAATTGCAATGTTTCAATGAAACCCCCTCAGAAGGCTCCCCTACGCCGTTACAAGAACATAATACATACACTCGCTCGTAAAAGTCAAACTGTGGGGAAGAAAAAACGAATTATTGTACAAAGAGGAGGGTCATTACTCCCCATCTTATTTTCAGTTTTGGGTCCTTTACTTACTGGATTAATATAATGAAGAAAGTGGTAGTGATTCCACACTAGTGTATGCTTCACTGCAAAGTTCAAAGAATCCAGACACCGTTCTAGAACCCAGTAAAAGCAGGCTTAAAAGATTGGCATGGTGACACAGGGTCTGTGTCCGACGAAAGAGCTGACCAACCAAAGATTAACGGGTCGGCCACACAACATATCGAGCATGAATTAAAAAGCACCCTCCTACATTCATTAACGAATAAAGGTTTAAGTCTTTATAATCTATTGAATGAGGATCCCAGCATACAGTGGACCGATACAGGTGAGATCATTGTGGAAGGAGCAAAGGTACAGGGATCGAATATCGTAGACATCGTCCATCATCTGGTGAGAAAGATGGATAGGCCTTCACCATCAGGATGGAAGCATATTAAAGCAAGACTACAACAAATAAATGTCCCCAAAACAATGATAGGAAATCTGAACAGGTTAAAAGACTTGGAACATGCATCGCACGTGACACAATTGAAAACTCCATCACCCCCGGCGGTAACACCTCTGAAGAAGAGAAAGAAAAGGATAAACAACGATCAACCGTACCCACGTGCCTCTAAAATACGCAAATGGCTAACATATTAAGAAGACGCTATTATGATATTTCTAGTCCAGCCTCCTACGGAGGCGTAGATAGACTGTACAGAAGTGCTTACAATGCTGGAGTAGGGGAAAAAATGTTGAGAGGTTTCTGCGAGAGCAGGACGCTTATACACTTCATAAACCTGTGAGAAAAAAGTTTGAAACAGCCAAGACAACAGCTGCTTCGATTGACTCTTATTTGACAAGCAGATTTAACAGACATGCAAAGAGATTCAGTTTATAACGATGGTTACCGCTACATCCTATTCATAATAGATGTATTCTCTAGATATCTGTGGCTAATTCTTCTGAAAAATAAATCGCCTAAAACAGTTGCTAAAGCCACCAAAACGTTGATATCCGTAATTTTGTACGGATATGGGGAAAGAATTTATAGGCCGAGCTTTCCAGAACATGTTGACAGAATTTAATATAATCTACTACACTACCAATTCTATACATAAGGCATATTTAGCTGAACGAGTTTAACGTACCATAAAGGAACGCATGCACCGCTATTTTACACTTAAATACACATACAGATTTCTAGACATTCTGGAGTCATTGGCCTCATCCTACAACAGCTCACACCATCGCATGATTGGGACAACACCTAATGAGATTTTAGAAAGAGGTACGCTCCCAGAGCCTGATGTGAGAAGAGATGGAACACCACCACACTCTGCGCGTTTCAAAATCAGTGATTATGTAAGGCTGTCGTGTTCGGGAAATAAATACGCGAAGGGATTTGAGCAAGGCTGGACAATTGAGATTTTTAAAGTTAGGGCTATGAGACCTGAAGGCGAGATAATGTTGTATTACGTTGAAGATTTAAATGGGGAAGAAGTCGCAGGAGCTTTTTACCGCGAGGAGTTGAAGAAAGTGACATTTAATTTAGGAAAAAATGTGTTTAAAATTGAAAAAATTTTAGGAAGCAAAGATTCAGGAAAGAGAAAAATGTACCTGGTGAAATGGCTAGGGTACCCAGAAAGCTTCAATACTATATAAAAGCTGATGCAATAATGAAGCTTCAATAGTATGCAACATGGCGCCTATCCATTTTTACCTCATACTACCGTCCTCCTCGTCTCTCTCTGTACATCCTAACAACAACCTGGCCAACTTTGTAACAGAACTCCATGGACCCATTGAAATGAATCGTGATTCGTATGAGGTGGGAATATGCAAAATTCAACTGGACACCCTTTTTTAAATACTGATTATAAAGACCCCATTTCTGCGATTCTTAGAGACCTTGATGAGTGTGAAAAAGCCGGGGTACTCGGGATGAAACAATACGTATCTCCCGGACTGGGGATGCACGGTATTACAGTACAGTAGTAACACTAGGTCTGGGGTGTTATGGTGCGGATGAGGATGTTGTAAGAGACTTAAACCTAAGTTTAAAAATCTCAAACCTTATGGCTGATTTAGTATACGAAATCCTAAACAAAGAAAACCCTGCACATACTCTAATCTTAAAATCAAAGGCTAACAGAAATATTAAAGACAAAGGGCTGTTCAAAATTATAACCGATGGGCGATATCGATCAGCCTTCCAAAGTGATACCTTTCATGAGGTACAACATAAATTGTCCAGCTTAATGTATCAGATGAAATTGGAGAAATTGGTTGCTGGCTATACGCCCCCAGACATATGCTATATTTACAGTATTATAGTGGGGCACAAGTTTGTTGGGGATACACAAGCACGCCTGCTACGCATTGCTCACATTCCCAACCAGAGAGGGAAGAGCTTCAGTATTACATATGACAGGCCCCATTATGTGAATGTCGCAACTTATCTAATAACCAATATCTCAATATATATAGGAACGATTAAGGGAAAAATTTTCCCATTCGGTGATGGGAGCTTAACAGTGAATCTGCACTTTCGACGCACTGAGTTATAATGGACAGAAAGCCTTTCACACTCTATCGAGGTGTGAGATACCAGCGTCGTAGTGGACTTGGATCCATTTTTTCAACCATACTGCGTACAGCTGTCCCCTTGCTGAAGAGGGATGTCAGATACCTTGTGAGGAAAGCGCTACAATCAGGTATTAACACAGCAGAAGACATATTGGCTGGGGCTAAACCTAAAGAAGATCTAAAAAAACACAAAGCGTACACGGGACGAAATCTTCATAAATGCAAAGAGAAAAATGCGTGGTGGTGGGAAGAAAAAGAGTGCTGTCCGGAAGAAGAGATTACCACCACGTGGCATTAAACGTAAAATGATATCAAAAAAGAATTATAAGTGAATGAAACCTGTGGTTGACCATTTTTTTTATTAATATAAGCTAAGGACATTGATCTCATGAATCATAGTTTGTTTACTACTTGTCGAGAGAGGAGGCACTATTTCTAACCCGTCATAGCACGCTTCATCCATCTGTGTAGTTCACAATGTTGTAAATCGGAGCTGTCCCTCTTTGACTTGTCCCCAACTCAAGTTTCTATTGAACACGGTGACTTTATTACAATTAACCCTTATAACAATTAGTTCCCGGAGTGCTCCAATAAAATTCGTGATACCCAGCACAGGCCCTTACTTTTTGACCCAAGCTGTGTGCACATATACGCTAAACTACATATAGCCCATTCTGATGGAACGGACTGCGATGACACATATGCTGTGTACCCTGAAACAAACTTTCTGCACTACATATTCAACTACGAGCCTATCTGGAAAATGTGCTGAACTCTTCCAAAGAAGCGAAAGATACCTTTTTAAGTTCCGAGGGCTATTATCAAGCTAAAGACGAAAGTATCAAGTCATCCCATAAGTAATGTCGTTTTTTAGATCGGAATTTGAAGGACAAAAAAAAACTCAACTGAAACTTTTTAATCTAGTATATATTTTCCATCGGAATCAATGACACCCTGCCAACGTCCTACAAGCTTTTCAATGCCATGTTTATAAAATTCAGGCGGTTTTGAGGCAAAAAACGTACAAAGACTGGTGTGCAGATGATAATCTGAAAGCGCAAGGTCTGGAGAATATGGAGGATGTGGAAGTTTTTCCACCCAAGCTCTTCAATTTTTGAAGAAGTGATCCGAGCGGTAGGAGGACGTGCGTTGTCGTGGTGGAACACGATTCCTTTCCGATTAACCAAAGTAGGTCTCTTTTCTTTTAGTGCAGTGTTCAATCAATCCAGTTGTTGATAGTAGACTTGAGCGGTGATTGTTTGGTTGTGTGGTAAGGTTTCAAAGTGTATTACACCACTTTTATCCCACCAAACACTAAGCAACACCTTCCGAGGGTGAAGATTTGGTTTTGGCTGTGGTGTCGCTGGTTCTCCGGCACAAACCCAGTGTCGACGGCGCTTAACATTCTGGTACAGTATCCACTTTTCATGACCAGTCACTAAACGGTGCAAAAACGGATCTTGGAGTTCACAGGAATGAAGAGCTGTGCTAATGTTAACCCGCACCCTCAGACTGTCGACCGACAATTCATGTGGCACCCATTTTCCTAATTTAGGCACTTTCCCGAGTTGTTGCAAATGTCGATAGATGGTGGACGGGGATGAATTGAGTTTCTGGGCCAATTCTTCGACAGTTGTTGAACAGTCTTCTTCAAGTGCGGCTAACAGCAGGTCATCATCAAACTCAGCAGGGCGTCCAGAGCGTGCTGCATCTGTCAAACAGCAGTTACCATTCCTAAACTTTTGAAACCATCTTTGACATTTCCTCTCATGCAGAATATCGTTGTCATAGACGTCCTGAATGTTTCGCATTGCTTCAGTAGCACTATTCCCTTTTTTGAACTCGTAAAGCATTATATGCCTGATATGCTCTTCTGATACCGCCATGTTTATGAGGGGTTCACAAAGCAAAACACGTCTTCACTGGTCAAAGTCTGTAAAGTATGTAGCGAAACACGATATATCTCCTCTTAGATATGACCTTTCGAAAATTTATCCTTAAGCCGAGTAAGACTAGTTTAAACTTAATCTATCGTAAAAAACGACATTACTTATGGGATGACCTGATATTATAAATGACAAATTAAAAAATTCTAAAAAGAAGATATATGAGTGTTTTGGACGCCTGCATACAGACTTCACATTCCAGGAGAAGTTGCTTTTGAATGGAATGGATATGAAAATAAAGCTCACCCGCACGAATCCTGAGATGTTTAAATCTGGGAACTGTTCAGGAAGAGGGAGCAAAACCCGTTGTGATTCACATTATGGAGACATACCTCCGCGTACGGCGAGTGACACTGAGTTCACCTATACAAATAGAAATTGAGAAAAATTTACTACACGCCACAGTAAAATACCCAATTAACCACACAGATCAAATTATACACGGTGCCAGCAGGTTTGGCTTCGAAACTGATAGAAAACATCGCTCTGTGAAATCTATCTGAAAGGATATTAATTGGAATGCAGGAGCATGCTTCGGTGAATGGAAAATATAAGAGTGCCTTTAAATTCGAGAATTTCAGCCTTAAAAATATAACTCTATAAGTCAATCGCTTTCCGGTTGCGTTGCTTTGGATATGGATTATTCATCAGACGCTGTGTTCCCGGTTTGCGCGAGAGCATATGGTAATCTGGCCCATATTGCAGGTGCTTATGATGAGCTCGGCTTTTGGATAACGCAGAAAGAATTCATCGATCAATTTAACCTTTATCCGTTTGACATCACACCTGACTTATCTTCTAGGGTAAATACACACTTAAGCCCACAACAGTGTGGAAACATCTCAGTCAGATTGGAATAAGACAAACAACGAAGTTAATAAAATATAAAAAGAGTTATATACAGTAAGAGGAAAACAAATTGAAGGAGTGAGCGGTGGTTCCTCGTGAGTGTTCTATCACTAATCAGGTGTGAGTTTTTATGCGTATCGAGTTTACCTCGATGTACATTTTTGTCTAAAGATGCTTTCAAAGAAAGGATTGACAAAAATAAATAGACACTTTCGGAGAATTTAGTTAAAATGTTTATTGTTTTCCTTTTATATATATATATATATATATATATATATATATATATATATATATATATATATATATATATATAAAGTATGTAGTTTTTGTTTGAAATTAGATTGAAAACAAATGAATAAAGGATTCTTCTTCTTTGATTTCGCCGAATTTACTTTATGAAGGTATATATTGACTTCTCATTTAATTCTTTTATCAATTACTTTGATTTCGCTGAAATTTATTTATAAAAAAATATAGGTGTATAGAAAAAATTGTCAAAAGTAAATAGACACTTTCGGTTTGGCTTTATAGTAAATGGAAGAGATTCAGGACTCTCGAGTTATAGGTAAATTAAATATTATTCTTATAGATTATGTTATTGGAATATGTACAATATAAAGAATCCTGTGTATTTCTTTTATTATTAATATTGGTGTTTTATTTATTTCTTTTGCTAAGCCATGGACTAATTGTATTTCTTTTAAATATTGGGATTCGTCTATTGTTTGGCAGTGTAAAGCTTTCGCTTAGTTAACAGAGAATGACAAAAGTAAATAGACACTTTCGGAGAAGTTAGTTAAAATAATTATTGTTTTTCTTTTTTATATAAAAAGTGTGTACTGTTATTTTGTAGGCATTTTTCTTTTATTGTTAATTAAATAAATAATGTGTTTTAATTAGTTCGACCAATTTAAGGAGAAAGTTTCTCTTGCCTTTAATAAATAAGTAATTAAAATAAATGGTGCAGCCCGGTGACCTTGCATATAATTAAATTATATTGGAGTCTCTGGAAATTCATCTATAAATAAATAATTAAAATAGTAGTATCTGTCAACTCCTTATAGAAATAAATAAATAAATAAATAAGTGGTAACTTGCAACTCCAGACCCTCTATATAACAGATGCTGGGCCCCTGGACTCTCATTATGCGACGGACTCCGGTGGAATAAAGAACTCTCTCCTCTCTCCTTCTTAGATTAAGGCTTAGTTTAGGATTTCCATTTTGGGGTTGAGGACATCGCACCTTCTTCCCAAAGACCCTTTTCCTCCTTTCTCTCCCTCTCTTAGGTTAAGGTTACCCCTTTGGGGAGGTCATCCTCCCTTCTTCCCCCAAAGCTCCCTCTCCCTTCATTGAAGCCTGGGGATAACCTCTCCCCCCTTGTTGCATAACCCCCCTTTGCAGCATTGACTTGTTGCATAACCCTCTCCCCGCTTCATTGCAGCTTGGGGATACCCCTCCCCTTGTTGCATAACCCCTCCCCATTTGTTGCATAACCTCTTGCAACATTCCCCCCCTTTGCATCATTGACCAACATTTGCAAAATTGCATTGCACTATACCATTTTGCGCCCACACTACTCCTCTGTACCACCTCTGCCTCTACTCCACCTACAACAACACTCTCATGTACTAGAAACTTGCTGCAGTCAAGTACCCACATCTTGCTCCAGTTGCCTAGTATTATTTGAGTACCCCTTCGTCATCCTCTCCAGTCGAGCGACTATTTTCAGTTGCCTGCAAGATATTTCGACCAGAAAGTAATATAGGCTAAGAGATGAAAGGTTTGATAACCTCATCTTCTGTAAAGTTAACAAGCATGTTTAATTTGTATGTGAAGTCTATATTTTATGTGTTTAATTTGACTATTGTTGGTAAGGAATCTGGATTATAAAACATACAGTTCAGAAAACAATTTGTTATTAAATTCATTTTGCCTTCATTTTTACAATGGAAAACTATTGTATGCCTAAAAGTTGAGACTTGTTGAGAAAAGTTGAGTTGAGAGCATAAACAAATTTATTT
This sequence comes from Bathynomus jamesi, assembly GCA_023014485.1. Lineage (NCBI taxonomy): Eukaryota > Metazoa > Arthropoda > Malacostraca > Isopoda > Cirolanidae > Bathynomus > Bathynomus jamesi. The sequence goes on along the minus strand of JAJOZX010000639.1, from coordinate 722,185 downwards.
GATTTATAAGAAACAGAAAAATAATAAAAGCTTATAGAAAAAATTATCCTTATGTCTTGCCCTGTACAGGGTGTCCCAGAATTAACTATCTATTTCAATGAAATCGGACATGGAGCACCATGTCATTATGCTCTAATTGTTCGAGAATACCTCAACAGACGCCTTCCGAATCGGTGGATTGGACGTGGAGGACCTCGACCTTGGCCTCCGCGTTCTCCGGATTTGACACCACCCTTGGATTTCTTTGCATGGGGTTTCATAAAAACAAAGGTTTATCGCCAAAAGATCAATGCTTCTTGTTGAAACACAACATTATCAAGAATGCCATCATCAAGAAGCTGTGGTTCGAGAAACTGCTGAAGCATATCAAGGTAGACGGTACCTGTTACAGTTGCTTCCGCAAAGAAGAATGGGCCATAAATTTTGGATTTGGTCATTCCAAGCCACACGTTAACTTTTGGAGAGTCTCTTTGCCATTCTAAGACTTCAGACGGTCTTTCATTGGATCAGATAATGAAAAAATTATGAAAATAAAATTATGAAAAAAATTTAGAAATTTATACATTTTTAACACATATTAAACATGATAAACATAAATAAAAGTGTGTTTTTAAAAAATTTGTCCGATTTCATTGAAATACAGTAGATAGTTAATTCTGGGACACCCTGTATAATATGTAAAAAAAATACATATAATTTATCAGACATTGACAACCACACATACAAGGTGATCCCACATAATTACTGGTTCATCATTACCTTAATTAGTTATATATCATGATGATTCTACGGACTACTTCCAAGAAAGAAAATTTAATTGATAAACTTAATTGATTAACTTTCAAATTGCATTAACTTAACTTAATTGGTAAGAATCTCAAATTAACTTAACTTAACTAGTTAATTTTGGAAGTTAATCGACCCAACCCTGGTGCTTAATAAAACAAATTAAAAAAATGGTTAATTTTCTTACTTTGTTTCTTTATATTCCTTGCAACAAAACACTAAATTCGAGAATATCATTAATCCAGAAAAGAAAAAGTAAATAGAAATTCATTAAATAACCTGAAAATTATTTGCAGAAGATATATTTTTAAGTTTTGTGTGGGTTATATCTATTTGTTTCCCCCATAACATAGCCAAGGATCAGTTATAAACCACCGTAAACCCAGTTACGACACCCATTTCATATTTTGGCGAAAATGGGGCAGTTCAAGATACTCCAGAATATTATTTAAGTTTTCTTTGTGTTTCCGAGTTAAAACCACAATATAATTTCAGGGTGCCTAAAGGGAAAGAAAACATTTGTCTGGTTTCACTCCGTCCTAATATATATATATGTATAATGTATATGAGCTTGAGATTTATGTGAGTTCGAACGACTGTTCAGGATCGACCTGCCTGGCAGGTCGATCCCTCTGCAGCATCCCGCCTCATTTGCGAGATTTGGTGAAGAAGGGGATTGCTGTCTGATCTACTCCTGCCCTCTTAGCCAGCCACGCATGGCTAGTAAGGGACTTTGCAAAGAAATCTGTCTAGTTGGTTCTTGAAGTTATTCAGGTCGGTGTGCTGGAGATTCCTCACTTCTTTTGGTAGGGCAATGAAAAGCTTTGGGCCTCTTATTCTGAGGGTTTTTTCCATCCTCGTTTTCATGGCCCATTTTTACACCGCAGCTGGAACAGTACAAAATCTGCCTCTTCTTTCATTCAAATTTGTTTCTATTTCATTTCTAAGGTTGGGAACAGTGCATTGAAGTATTTTCCATATGTATATTATTGTGTGCCGCTCGCGTCTTCTTTCGACAGAATAGAGTTTCAGGGGTTGTAGTCGAGACCAGTAGTGTTCACCTTCCGTTTCCTCTATCTTAGACGTAAAAGTCCTTTATATATATATATACATATATATATATAACTTATTATTCTGGTCTAAAAAGTCTTATTAACTAACCCTATTGTTCTCTAAACTAATTGGTTTCTTATACAAGCTTCATTAACTTTAAAGGATCATATTTCGAAAGACAAAAGTCGTATATTTAAATTTTACGCCAAAAAAATAAAATAAAAATAATACAAAGAAAATAGAATAGAATGTAAAGAAAAGGAATCTTTGGAATTTTTTAAGTGCCAATTAATTAATTGATTGATTATAAGAACATACTGTAAATATACTCTTCCCCAACTCTTCGGTTTTTTCACACCAAAGTTTCACACACACACACACACACACACACACACACACACACACACACTGTATATATATATATATATATATATATATATATATATATATATATATATACAGGGCGTCCCAAAAAAATGTATACACACTTTAAATACTTATAAAGGCAGTGTTTATTAAAATACATTTCATTTTCAAAATGTAATAGAATCTACAGACATTATTTAATTGTTTTGTCAACGCCTGTTTTCAAACTGACGTCCGTTCTGGTCCAGGCACTGCTGATAACGCGAAGCAATGGAATCGCAAACATCACGAAACATTTCGTTTGGTATTTGTGTGCATTCTCGTTCAATGGCTGCTCTCAATTCAGCGACTGTTGCAGGTTTTATAGCGTAGACTTTGTCTTTTAAGTATCCCCATAAAAAAAAGTCTAGTGGTGTGAGGTCTGGTGAACGCGGAGGGTATTCTACGAAACCCCTTCGTCCAATCCACATCCACATCGTGCCAAGTACCACTCGCAATACTCCACTCTTCGGTCCGGATCATCTTCATTAATAGCATGGACTAATCTTGGAATGTAACTTTTCCATTGACAGCGCTTCAAAATGCGTTGGACAGACGATTCTGAAATTCTTACCTCACGACTCGCTTGCCGCACAGATTTTCTTGGACTTTGGTGATACGTTTCCAGTACTCTTTCTTGCTTTGTGGGGCTTGTCGATGTCCGTGGTCTTCCGGAACGCTTCTTGTGGACATTCTGAACAGTTCCATCGGCTTCAAACTTATCTCTAATTCGAGTGATGGTAAGTCGCGTTGGTGGATCTGTTTGAAACTCCCTCCTAAACTGTCTTTGCACTTCAACTGCGTTTTCACACTTCCAGTAGCATTTTAGAATGAATTTCCTTTGTTCAAAGCTTAGTCTGACTGCCATTATTAATTCTAGTGCTGTTCTTATTTGGGCTTAAATTTAAAATTTTGCGTTTATGAATGCACCCTCGAATATTGTGCGAATAGCTATAAAAACTAATCCTGTAAAGTTTGAGAGCGATCGCATAATTTTTACTACTTCCCCCGGGTACTTTTGTATTCTCCCCCGGGTGAATCATAGGAGAGTGTTGTACTCCTCCAGCGCCTGGACGACAGCGTCCACCATTGCTTGACCAGTGCCGGTGGCGAGCTTTGGGACAGCGAGGAGCTTGGCCACTCCTTCGCCAGAGAAAAGGATGGGCAGCCGTTCGACCTTGTCCGCGCCTCCCGTCACGTCGGCCACCAGCTTCCCGTCCCAGTGTACGATGAGCGGGATGTCGGGCGAAAATGCCCGCTTGATGACACGAAGCTTGGGGCGAATTTTGGGACGCCCGAAGCGATCGAGCAACTACGTGCGGACCTACGTAGGATAGGAAAGTGGTCCGAAAAATGGCAAATGCCGTTTAACTTGGGTAAATGCAAAGTTATGCACGTTGGCTAAGCCAATCCCAAGTCGGATTACTCCATGTTGGGGAGTAATATCGAGGCCACTGATTTGGAAAAGGACTTGGGTGTGCTAATTAACACCAACCTTATGTTTACCAAACAATGCGTAGAGGTGGAAAAGAAAGCCCAGAAGCTGTTGGGTTATATCAGGAGATAATTTCGATTTCGGAACAAGGAAATTGTGCTCTCTCTGTACAATTCTCTGGTTCGGCCGCACCTGGAGCATGCTGTGCAATTCTGGTCGCCCACCTTCAGGAAAGATATTGAGAGGCTGGAGCGAGTCCTGCGAGAGCCATAAAATTATTTCCTTCTGTTAGGCATATGGGCTACCATCGACACTTACACACCCTGAATTTGTTTTCGCTTGAAACTCGGAGGCTGCGCGGTCAACTCATTGAAGTTTTCAAGCTCTTACACGGGTTTGATGATGTCGAGTTTAGAAGCATGTTTAGTTTAAACGATAACTCAACTCGCAACAATGGTTGGAAGTTGGATTTGAAACGGTTTAGCACTAGTGTGTGTGGGAATTACTTTACCTATAAGATCTGTGACACGTGGAACAGGCTACCTTCAAAAGTTGTGAACAGTTCCTCTGTGGATCAGTTCAAGAAAAGGTTAGACCGAATCTTGCACACTATTTGAGGATGTGTGTTACCGTCTTCTGGGGTGGCTGTTAGAGAAGCTAGCTGTGACAATGTGTAGGAATTATTTCCCTGGCACCCGTTGACATTGGTACCTCCTCGGTATGGGCCGTAATGGCTTTTGAGGTACTTCTTTTCCTTGTAACTCCTTGTAACTCTCCCTCTCTCAACCTTTGCTTCATATATAGTCACTAACCATTATATTAAAATAATTATTGTCGCTCATCACTTCATTCGAAATCCTTCAATAAAATTAATTAAGATAAATAAGTATAGCTTAAGTATGCTAATTAAGCACATCTATTTTTCTCGCATGAAACTTTTACTGTAAATAAATACAGTATCGCATTCGGAGGTTTCACTTTTTGGTTTTACTTATCTTTCATTTGAATTTCAATTCACAATTTGTTAAATATCTAATATATACTTATATGCATGCGTGTGTGTGTGTGTTTTATGAAGCAAAATAAGTCACGGAATAATAAAAATTAAACGAGTTGCCCAGAACTTTGGCTCAGCAAACAAACAAATGTTTAGAGCTTTAGTAAAACCATCTAGCAGAACATCTTTATTAATTTACGTTTTCCGAGAACACTTAAGGACAAGCTATGATCGTATCATATATACATTATTATTATTATTATTATTATTATTATTATTATTGGTTAATAAAGCAAATAACAAATAGTAATGATACAAACTGAAATAATGATAATTAATTAATTAAATAAATAATGTCGATAATAAATGAAAATAAAATAAAAATGTACAGTATGTACTGTACTATAAATAAAAATAGTAATGCCGAGGTTAAGTGGTGTTCCAGAAAAACGTTTATATACCAAGAAGTCCATGTCTTAGATAACATTATCCAGGGCTGCTGAATAGCTTGCATAATTAGGGTCGCTAATTTTTTAAGTCTCACATTAGACTGTACTGAACACGTCCTGTTACCTCCGGGAGGTTCGACACATTGTGTTTAACAAATATTTGCAAGGCTGAGTATCTCGGTGTATCTTATTCAGTAATCTAAAAGACCTATTATAAAAGAAATTAAAGGTTCTGTAGGAACCTTTTCTTTTATTCTTATAATTAACCCAGAGTTGCTACCCATAAATAGTGCAGCAAGTACAAAAGTGAGTATCTTTAGCTTCTCGCAAAACACTGGAAGTTACTTATAATTATATTTGTTTTAACCCATCAGTGCCGAGCGTCACTTTACTGATTTTGTTTTGGCTAACGCCAGACGATTTTATTCAGTCTCGGGAAAGACCTCTCGGCACGAATGGATTAAGCAAACATCGTTTAAAGCAAAGTCTTCGGTATTGTCTTCTTACACATGACTCATTACTCAAGGGACTAGTGATAATTTGATCAAATATCAAAACACTTGCATGTCCTCTATTGTTTCATATCTCATTTTGAAACTATTAGCTGACTGATTAAAGTTTCTGGGATGGAATTGCATACATTTAGCTTTTGTAACGTAACCGTAACTCGGACAATACATTACCCTATTTAGTTGAAAAGGATTGGGTGGGATATATATATACACACACACACACACACACACACATATATATATACAGGGTGGGCCGTAAGTTTCCATACATAGGAAAAATAAACATTTTTTTATGGACAACCATTTTTATTTATATAATATGCTCTACATGGTTGCCATTGTTTTGAAAACACATTTCAATACGTGTTCCCCACTGTTGATGAACACGCATTAGCACAGTTGACGTTATGCTTGTAATGGCGTTGGTGATACGTTCCTTTAGATGATTTATGTCTCGTATCTTTTCCTGATACACCATGGCCTTCAAGTGCCCCCAAAGATAGAAATCAAGGGGGGTGAGATCTGGGGATCTGGGAGGCCACTCCACAGGACCACGCCGACCAATCCAAGCATCCGGAAACTGCTGATCCAAATACCGACGCACGAGAAGACCATAATGAGGTGGAGCTCCATCTTGCTGGAACTAAACTGGGAAGTTACCTTCCTCGTTTAGCAGGGATGGGAAAATCTCTTCTTGCAACATGTTAAGATACCTTTCGGCATTAAGATTTCCACTGACAAAAATTGGTCCAATAATTCTGTCACCCCATATCCCGGCCCACACCATCACTTTACCGGCACCTTGCATCTTCGTCGGACTCAGCCAGTTAGGGTTAGCATTACTCCAATAACGTATGTTTTGCCGATTAACCTCTCCATTGACGTAAAAATTTGCTTCATCAGTAAACAAGATCTTACGTCAAACGCATATTCTTAGGGTATCTGAAACATAAAAACAAACGTTTAATTTTTCCTATGTATGGAAACTTACGGCCCACCCTGTATATATATATATATATATATATATATATTAGGGTGTCACTTAAATGCAAAGTTTGAAATTTTCATGCTGACACCCCGCGAATCTATTCCATTGGTAAAACAAACATGGTGACTGAAAAATCTTTTTATTTGAATAACTATAAAAGGTCGCCCCCGCCTTCCAAAGTTTAATGCTTGCGCGGCGTCTCCATAATCGTTCATTAGATATCTATATATCTCTATATATGTGTGTGTATCTGTGTGTGTCTGAATATCTGAGAAATAAAGTGAACAATACTTAACGATTCACCGTTTCTCATTTCAGCTACGTGATTTCTGGTGATGGAAACCCGGAAGTGTATATACCTATTATATACCTGTTAAGATACCTTTCGGCATTAAGATTTCCACTGACAAAAATTGGTCCAATAATTCTGTCACCCCATATCCCGGCCCACACCATCACTTTACCGGCACCTTGCATCTTCGTCGGACTCAGCCAGTTAGGGTTAGCATTACTCCAATAACGTATGTTTTGCCGATTAACCTCTCCATTGACGTAAAAATTTGCTTCATCAGTAAACAAGATCTTACGTCAAACGCATATTCTTAGGGTATCTGAAACATAAAAACAAACGTTTAATTTTTCCTATGTATGGAAACTTACGGCCCACCCTGTATATATATATATATATATATATATATATATTAGGGTGTCACTTAAATGCAAAGTTTGAAATTTTCATGCTGACACCCCGCGAATCTATTCCATTGGTAAAACAAACATGGTGACTGAAAAATCTTTTTATTTGAATAACTATAAAAGGTCGCCCCGCCTTCCAAAGTTTAATGCTTGCGCGGCGTCTCCATAATCGTTCATTAGATATCTATATATCTCTATATATGTGTGTGTATCTGTGTGTGTCTGAATATCTGAGAAATAAAGTGAACAATACTTAACGATTCACCGTTTCTCATTTCAGCTACGTGATTTCTGGTGATGGAAACCCGGAAGTGTATATACCTATTAGGGGCAGCGGTTGATGAGGTGAAAGGATGCAAGCTTCCTTCCTACAGGCAAGCATTCGGTTACTTCCTTTACCTTCACCATGAAAAGAAAATGACAATACGTGACGCGTTGAGGAAGTCACTTCGAGCAGTGATGTCCTTCTGGGAGAAAGCTCACATTCCAACCAGACTCGAGACACACTGCGTCAGCAAACTGGATAAAGTCTTCGAGGAGTGGAAAGGACTCAAAAAACACGCCTCAAGGACGAGCGATTCACACAAGACGAAAGAAAAAGAATTCATTGAACGCCTCGATCGTCTCTTTGACATCGCCCACGCTGATTGTTAGAAATTGGTCAAGTACCCAGAGGATTGGGAGTTCCTTCAGCAGCAGCGCCAGAAAGGACGTCCAGGTTCAATGGCAGGTTTGGACATGACCCATCAGCGCCAAGTCAAAGATTGTACTCGACGTCGGGAGGAAGAGGAGAAACGAAGAAAGCGATCAGCAGCTGAAATGGAGGCAGTATCCAACGAAGCGGTTTTGGAGTCCTCATCCTCCAGCTCAGATGATAGCGAAGAAAAAGGAGCATGTGGTGGTTCGTTAGCGTCTAAACAAAGAGCAACGAAGAACATCATGACATCGGAATTGGCGGCAGCGCTTGATCGCACGCAACTCTCGTCAAGAAAGGCCACATATCTGCTGTTTGAGGCAGCTTCCAGCTTAGGGCATGATGCTAGCGACTACAACATCAATCGTGGATCCATTCATCGTCAGCGTGAAAAATTCCGTACCCTTAAGGCTCGGCAACTGAAGAGCGAGTTCCAAGGCAATAGTCCGTTGACTGTTCACTGGGACGGAAAACTCATGCAAGATCTGACGTCACGAGAATATGTTGACCGCTTACCTATTCTTGTATCTGGCTCCGGGACAGAGCAGCTCCTCGGGTGCCAAAACTTCTGTCAGGAACCGCGCTGGCACAAACAAATGCCATCATAGATTGCCTGAATGAATGGGGAGTGACCGATCATGTCAAATCTATGTGTTTCGACACAACCGCGACAAACACAGGCCACCGTGGAGGAACTTGTGTTCTTCTGGAAGAAAAAGTTGGACGTGACCTGTTACACTGCGCGTGCAGACACCATGTACTGGAATTGGTGCTACAGGCGGCATTCGCAGCATCGCTAGATTCAGTATCTACCGGTCGAGAAATTCTGCTTTTCAAGCGCTTCCATGATTATTGGACCCGCATTGACCAGCAACAGTTCCAAACTGCGGACACAGATGCGTTCACCAAAGCAGCTATTTTTAAGCATAGAACGGAGCTCATTGAGTTTGCAAAATCACAAGCACTTCAAGTTCGTGATGACTATCAGGAATTCCTCGATCTTTCCGTCATCTTTCTTGGAGGAGTTCCATACAAGGGACTAAACTTCCGCGCCCCTGGTGCTATGCACCGGGCGAGATGGATGGCTAAGGGGCTCTATGCCATCAAGATCTGGCTCTTCCGAAGACAGTTTAAACTGACGAACACTGAGGAACGCGGAATTCGAGATATCTGCCTCTTTTCTGTTCTAGTTTACATGAAAGCGTGGGCAACAGCTCATCTGTCCATCGAAGCTCCGCTGAATGATTAAGAATTGATGAGGACGCTCCTTCGATACCCGCACAAGAAGATCTCTGATGGTACCACCAAGAAGCTGTCTGCGCACCTGTGGTACCATTCGGAGGAGGCAGTGGGTCTGGCGTTCTTTGATGAGAGGATATCGATGGAAGTGAAGTGCAGCATGGTTGCAGCGTTAGATCAAGAAGCCCCTCACATGCCGCCAAAACGACCTTTGGTTCTTGATACTATGTTCCTCAGTGACAGCAAAGGACTGGAGCAACTGATCACAAAGAACACCCGAGGATTCTTCTCAAAACTTCAGTTGCCAGATTGCTTTCTGCTCCACCATCCCAGTTCATGGACGTCAAACTCTGAATACGTGCAAGCTCGGGATGTGGTCTCCAAACTTGCAGTGGTGAACGACAGAGCAGAACGGGCCGTGGCTCTGGTGAAGGAGTTGAACGGAAAGTTGACAGTGAAAGAAGAACAGCTCCAGTTCCTCGTTCAAGTTGTCACTGACCACAGAAAGCAACACCCAGCTCCGAACAAATCAGCATTAGTGAGGACGCGAAAGAACTAATCACTGATCAGCGTACGAGCACCAGTTATTCTGCTACTGTATATGTATTTTATTTCTCAAAGTTTTGCTTTTGTTGCTTCTCCATTTTGTACCATTATTCGCCAAATTATGTCTTCTATTTTGATTATATAATAAACTGTTTGTATTCTTTGCGTTTTTAAGTGTCTTACTTTCGTTATTTCACCAAATTGCCTTGTTTTTTATTATCTGGTTCGGCCCAAGCTGTGAACACTGAACAGCTTGTTGACGTCAACAAATGGGTCTTGTTTTCAGTGACGAGGGCGACCTTCAAATGATGACCAATCAGGACCAAATTTCTCTTCCGTATGTTTTACACCAAATGGAACAATTTTAGGGGGTGTCATAGGAAAATATCCATCGTTTAATTTTCCCCCTATTACCTAGTGACACCCTAATATATATATATATATCAGTGGCGGCTCGTGGTAATTTTACTTATGCATGCAGTCACATGCATTACAGTGTAGTACATATTAGATAAACTGTATTTTGTTTTTTATTCTTATGAGTTATGTAGTAACCGAGGATAGAACCAATATTATATTAATGCTATGACTTCAGTACAAAGCAGAGGAATAATTATTATGAACAAATAATGTTTGAGAAATTTATGCCCATATCCCAACCATAAAACATTGACAATTATGACTTACAAGATACCACCAGTTTATTAAAAACATGAAGCACTGGAATATACAGTATTAAATTGTATATTATTGGTTTAAAGCATTTATTTATTACTTACCTTGTTCAATTCCTAAAATTATTTAAACTGAAATTCGGCTCTTCTTGTTTTTCTGCAAAATTGTTCACTGACTTTGTTATAAAAGTCTTCTCTTTTTTCCATTTGTTTTTTGAGGAAAGACTTTTCAATTGAAATTAAGGCTAAATTCGATAACCTTGCCTGCTCTTGCGTATTTCTTAAGTAAGTTTTTATTCTTTTTAGCGCCGAAAAAGATCTTTCAACGGACGAAGTTGTAATTGGCAAAGTTAAGATTAAATTTATAAATGAATGTATCTCCGGAAATACTTCAATCATTTCATTGTTCAGTAAATATTTGTGAAGTTCATGAATATCATTTTGACCAAAAAATTTGTGAGAGAATAAGACAGTTAATTCTGATTTCAGGAGAACAAAATCGAAAAAGGAACTGTAGTTACTTTTCAAAGATTGATAAGCCTTTTCCGGAAAATATAGTTCATAGGGCTTTACTTTATTGGGAGCCAAAAGCTCTAAGAATTCCATATTTTTAAGGGACTTAAATCGCTCTTTCATTTGCTCAATGATATTATCACAAAGTTCAAAGTAGACTTGTCGGTAGCTCGTCTCTATTGGGGTGCTACTTTTTTTTCTTGAGGAAGGAAAACCAAAATCTTCAACAACGGTTTTCCATATTTCATCGAACATCGAATCTCTAATTTCTTGAATTTTGGATATTGTGATTTCAACCGTATTCGAGCCAAAAATGATGTTCATAGATTTGTTTTGCAAAATTTTAAACAAATACTCAGTTAATGGAAAAATTTTAGAAAACACTCAATAAAAAATTGAAATCAAAAGAGTCCAACGCTACAGATAAACCTCTTGCTTCATTCTTTGTTTTATCATCAAACATCTTTGGATTTTCTTGAATATAATCGAAAAGACTCTTTAAACTTTGTCTATTCTCTTTGACAGTTTCAACTAATCTAGAAGAGTAATTCCACCTTGTCGGAGCAAGCTTAGGAAAGCGTTTGCCAACTATACTATCAAGCAAGTTTGTTCGCTTTGTAGAGCTGCTAAAAAAATGATGATAAACTGGCTAACATTGAAAAGAATGAGTTACATTTAGAAATGTGTGAAACTGCTTGGCTTAATACAAGGTTAAGCTTATGAGCGTAACAATGTATGAAAAGAGCTTCTGGGGCAGAATCCTTTACCTTTTTTTGAACACCATTAAGTTCGCTTGCCATAACTGCAGCACCATCGTATGATTGCGCGACTAACTTTTTTAAACAACCCAACTCATTTAATTCCTTCAACACCAACGCGGATATATCGTTAGCACTTCTACCTTCACTTACATTAGTAAATCCTAAGAATCGTTCACAAATGTTTCCATTCGCATTGACGTAACGCACAACGGTAGAAAGTTGTGAACAACTAACATCGGAAGTTTCATCCAAAAGAACTGCAACATGCTTGCATTTTGCAAGCTCATTTTTTATTTCATGTAAAAGTACAGAACTTACTGAGTCTATTATATCATTTTGTATTGTTTTAGATAGTCCTTTAAAAACTGTAGCACCCTTTAAATGCGTTTCCAGTTTTTCATCATACTCAGCTAAACAATGGGCAAACTCGATGAAGTTTCCTCTATTTTCAGATAACTCACTTTCATCATGACCACGAAATGCAAGTTCTTGTGTCCCTAATAAACACGTTATTCTGATTAGTCTCTTTAAAATTTCTCTATTTTTCAATACCTCTTCATTGTGTTTACTAATAGCAACTTCCTTTTGTTTGTCAAGTGCCAAGTCAATTCGACTTATTCCCAATTGTTTCAAATCAAAATGTGCTTGAATATGACTTACTGCTTTTTCGTGACGTGAAATTGCCGTATGTATGTTATTTAAATCTTCGTAGCCTCTATTCACTTCGCTCCACACAGAATTTTCTCTTGAAAATAATATACATGGCCAACAGTAGAGTTTGTTTGTTGAATTACTACCACACAACCAACGGACACTATCATAAAGTTGGTAGTTAAATTTTCTTATAAATCCTTTGTTCACTTTGGTCAAATTTTTTTGGGGTAGGCTTTCCATTGCGTATTAGAAGCTTTTTTTCATCAAAAGTGAGCGTTTGAAATGGTTTCGTTTTCAATTCATGAATTATATCAAAATCTGGATCGTCAGCCATTGCTAAAGGGGTAATTTATCATCTAAATAAATAATTTATACAATTAGTCACTTACACAAATATTTGCATCACTGTACGTAAAAGATAAAAAGTTAATACGCTATCAACAAAGATTAATCACAAATTCACAACTTATCATTAAGCCTGAAGTAAAAATAAGTTGGAAAATTAAACAAATGCGCTAATTGGTAACTCTACAATCGAAAATGATGCCACTTTTTGCAGATTTGATTTTCAAACTACAGTCACCATGCAATTATAGTTCTTATAAATAAAAGCATAAGATTCTTTTTCCATTGTTTTATTATTCGTGAAATCACTACTCAGATTGATTACGCCGTCAGAATGTGATATCATTAAAACGTGTTAATTTATTCATTTTCATGTAGAATATTACTAATATTAATGCACTTTTACATTCATAAATACAATTTTAATAAATGCATTCCAAAAATGTGAAAAATAACGGAGAAAGTAATTGTTATTTCAACTACTTGTACATAAAGGTCAATATTGCTCGTCCTTTTGCTCGGGTTACGCCTTTGTTTTCTATTTCGAATCGGTGATTTTTACTCCTGTGGAAAATAAATACTGTATTCAGTTTAGATTTTCAGTAAATAAATTCATAAAAAAAATCTTTAAGCTATTTTTAATGAAAACCTAAACTGAATATTTATAAAAAAATCGACTAGAACACATTTAAATGATGAACTTAAATAATAATTGCCATCAAGAGATTAAATATTAAATAATAATTTTAACTTTATTTTTTTAACTTAAATAATAATTTTAACTTTATTTTTTTAACTTAAATAATAATTTTAAATTCAGTGAGTATTTTATTTACGCATGCATTGCATGCATTGCATTCATTAAGAAGCCGCCCCTGATATATATATATATATATATATATATATATATATATATATAATCTTGACATGACCTCCTGTCTACAAAATAACAAAGGTAGTTCACATATTTGACATAGGTAAATACGACTTAAAATTCGCCAAAAGATCGCGTGTCTAAGCTTTTATATTTTTAATATCCCTATTTAGGCTTCTTATAATATCCAGCACGTTATACGTTATATAGATCTTCAACATAACCACCCTTCCTTTAGGTTTGATAGACCTAACTTTAAAAATTCACTAGTCCATCCTTGCTCAAAACCTTTCTTGAAAAAATCCATGGGTAAGTAGGGTTAGTCCTCTCCGTCAGTTCTTCCTGGTTTTAAGTTAGATGTGCTTGATATGTGCAGTATGTATACCGTTGCTGCATTCTTGTCTTAATATGTACCCATTCTGATGGAGTTGGTTTCTCCTACATTCTCACCAAATCATGGGTAGTATCAATAACGTTTGAATCTTCAGCAATAACTTCACCTGTGTCAGACCATTGTATAATTGGATCACCACTCAGTACATTAAAAGGACTTAATCCTTTTTACCTCATTGTATTAGGAAAACCTTTTTAGCACTTGTTCCAGGTGGTAGGTGCTCCCACCATTGTCTTCGGATTGTTCACCTTTAGTCTCACCAAGCAGAGTATCGTTACTATTAGTCCGTGAGCCAGACCCCAAATTTTGACCAATCGGTACCACTAAGACGAACCAGATGAAACAATGCTTTTTGGAAACCTTATAATTTGTATTTCCAAATATGCTTGCTGAACATCTGTATCTGGTAGCGTTTTAGTGTAAATCTTCATCAAACTTAAGCACTTAACATTTTAATATTGGGCGCAAACTTAAAATGCTGATAAACAATAAAGCTACTTTAGTGAAATATCCAGCAGGCATTATTATCATCTACTTAGCATCCTTCATCATTGGTATGAGGGACGTTTGGTTCCCCCGAGTAGTACCGATCAACCCTTCTGGCCCACGGACTATATGTTTGATAACTATGGGTAACTCCTTAGTTTTCTTCTAGTCTTCATAGTCTTGAAGAAACTTCTGAAGGGCTTCTTGATATAAATTCCTTTTTTCATCAGGATGTATTTGAAGAAATGGTGGCCGTTTACTGTAGGTTTCCAAAATTCTTGCTTGATAGCGTTACCATATGCCCTAAAATGACGCAAGTGGATGCCAGTAGTATGACCGCAAAATGTTAAAGTGCAATGCAATGAGTGCCAGTGCCAACCCCCTCCCCCTTGTTGCAAGACTCCCAGTGCCAACCACAGGGCAGAAGGTGGGACGGCCTCGCCCCCCAAAGGGGTATACCTAACCTAAGAGAGAAAGGAGAAGGAGAGAGGAGTGTTCGCCTGGCTCCTGCCAAGCGCATATTGAAAGTTCATCCGAGCGCCCACTGTCTTATAAGGTCCTAATCCGCCAGTTGGCGTAGAAGCCAGTGCTTCCAGGCTTTATCAACCAGTTGGCACAGTGTATACAACGTTTGCACAGCCAAGAAACGTACACAAACGCACGTACACTCCCGACTATACGCCCATAAAGCCCCTATTATTTCACACACAACAATATGCACGTTCACAGATTATATGCACCGGGTTCGAGACCCGTTGACGGCAACGGTGCGCAGAAACCGTTCATCCTTCCACTCAAATGGTTGGTAGATAAATGGGAACCCTGGGTATCCTAGTAGTTAAGACGCTGTGCTGATGGATTCCGCGTTAACCCATTAGTGCCTGGTGTCCTTTGAAACGGACGCTGAAAAATGTGCATTACTTTCTGTATGTATTTAATTTTTAGAATATTTCATTATAATAACACGATAATTATTGTTTTGTGATTGCATTTAACAAAAAAAACCAACGATCATCTGGCAACATTTCTTTCACTAGCATCATAACATCAAGATGGCTGCCGCGAATCGGAGTATTTTTACGAAGTTAGTAAAAACTGAATATTTTGTTAGTTCTATAATGTAGTTTCAGTAGATAGTTATATACTGACACTAAGTTCATAAGTTGCTCTAGATCAGTGGTTCCCAAAGTGTGTTCCGCGGAACCCCAAGGTTCCGCGAAAAAATTCAGGGGTTCCGCGAGCTAAAGTTTAAAATAACAAATATTTTATTTAAAAAAAATATAAATTACTCATTTTCAAAAAAATAAGTCTAGCGAAGAAAATATGAAATTTTGCACGAAGGAAAATAAAGCATAAGTATGGTTTGAGCGAAATATTTAGAAACGGCAATAGGCTTGAACGAAACATTTCGAACGTAACAGCAGCGCCCTCTGTAAGAGTTGCCAATTTTTTTTTGGCCATACTTATCATGTTTTGCGTATTTGATTTACTTTTTAAAAGAAAATTTCCATAAATAGCAACTAAATTATCATTAATGGAAAACATTTATTAATATTAGTACATAATCTGCATGTAAAATGATGTAAACTGCGTTTGGAGACGTAACCAACATGTTTTGAACTTGTCATAATCTATTTCTATAGTAGTCGAGGTACTCGACTCGAGCGTGTGTTATCAGTTTGTTTTGTAAGCTTTGGAAGTGAAGTGATCTGAGGTGGTTATACAAAAGGACTTTATTAACTGCAGCAGAATGCGCAGTAAAAATATCAGTATTTTCCTAATGTTTACATGGGATATTGTGCATCTGTTTATTATTCATTTTTCGTAATTGTAATATTTCAAAATTCGTGAAAATTAACCCTTCAATGGATCGATGGTTAAAATATGGGTTTCGTAAAAAAACTGAAATTACTAGTAATGCAGAAACTAGTGAAACAAAAGCATCTATAGAAGATACAGAAATTGCAGAAGCTGCACAACCACCAACTTCTAGTGTGATTAATCCACAAAAAAAGAAATCTGCTTCCTCCGATTCTGTGCAGACATCTATGAAAAAACGTAAATATGATCCTAATTATTTGTTATATGGTTTTACTAGTATTGGTGACGAAGAAGCCCCAGATGCCCTTTGCTTACTTTGTAACAAAATATTAGCAAACAGTTCTTTAGCACCAGCAAAGTTACAGAGACATATGGAAACAAACCATCAGACTTTTAAAAATAAAGATATTTCTTTTTTTGAAAGAAAACTTGAAAGTCTGAATAGCTCTAGAAGTGTCTTATTAAAAAAATGTAAAACAGACAATGAAAATGCAACAGAAGCGTCATATAAAGCATGTTACCGCATTGCTCTTGCTGGTGAGGCACATACTATTGGTGAATCACTTATAAAACCTTCATTAAAAGATATAATATCTTGCGTGTTTAATGAAGATTCTGTTCAGAAAGTTGAGGCTGTATCTCTTTCCAACAATACGGTGTCAAGACGTATTAATGATATTGCTAATGACATTCAAAATGAACTTATTTCACGATTGCGTGTATGTGATGCTTATGTATTACAAATAGATGAGTCCACAGACGTTGCTGGACTAGCAATTTTACTTGTGTTTGCTAGATATGACTTTAATAAGAAAATTGAAGATGATTTGCTTTTTTGCAAAAGTTTAGAATTGCATACCACAGGAAATGATATATTTAATTGCATTGGTAATTTTATGAAAACGCATGATATAGGCTTTGAAAAATGTATTTCAGTATGCAGCGATGGAGCAAAGGCAATGACAGGAAAATTAGCTGGCGCTGTAACACGAATCAAGAATGTTGCAAAAAACTGCAACAGTAATCACTGCATTCTTCACAGATATGCATTAGTGACAAAAAGGATTTCAGCTTCATTAAAGATAGTTTTGGACGAAGCAGTGCAGATTATCAATTTTATTAAATCTCGGCCATTGCAATCACGAATTTTTAAGGCCTTGTGTGAAGATCTGGGTAGTCTTCATAACACTCTACTTTTACATACAGAAATTAGGTGGCTCTCACGAGGAAATGTTCTTGTGAGAATGTTTGAATTGAGGAGAGAATTGTTGTCTTATTTTATTGATCATAAATTTAGATTATCTGACAGATTAACAAATATGGCATGGCTAGCAAGGATTGCATATTTAGCAGATATTTTTTCAAAATTGAATGAAACATGTCTATCTCTGCAAGGGAAAGAAGTAAACATTTTTCAAGCGCAAGATAAAATGGTATCTTTATCACGTAAATTGCAGTACTGGATCTCAGATGTGGAACAAAATACTCTTGACTGTTTTCCGCTTCTTAGTGACTTTCTCCAAGAATCCGAAGTGGAATTAGATGTAGAAATCCTCAATGATATTAAAAATCATCTCAACAGCTTATCAGAATCTCTGAGTATTTTCCAAATTTGAAGAACAAAGACCATTACTGGGTACAGATACATTCAAAGTTAAAGAAAAGCCAACAGGATTTCTAGCAGTGAATTATGAAAATTTAATAGAAATTACTTCAGATACTCAATTAAAGGCCAAGTTTGAAGAAGTTCCGGTAGCTATTTTCTGGGGAAATTTAAGTGACGAATATCCGGAATTATCAAAACGAGCCATACGAGTGCTATTGCCATTTGCAACAACATATTTGTGTGAATCAGGATTTTCAAGATATGCGAGCACGAAAACAGAATATCGCAGCAGACTGGATGGATGCTGCACCAGATATGAGAATTCAATTATCCAACATTAAACCAAATTTCCAGAGGATACTGGAGTCTAAGAAGCAGAAGCATTCTTCCCATTAGGTATTCATTTCATTTTTGTTAAACTAATTATGTACAAATTTACAAAAATTAAGGTGTTTTTTATTCGAATTTTTTTATTTATTTTTTAATATAAATAAGTTCTCTTTTTATCTCACAATTTGTGGTTTTTAATATTCTTGAATATAGGTAGGGGTTCCACGCTTTTTTAAATAATGTCAAAGGGTTCCGCGGCAAAAAAAGTTTGGGAACCACTGCTCTAGATGATGAAACCACATAATATCGAATATGTCTGTTATATTTTCTAAATAACTTGTTCAAAAATCAGTGTCAGTTATAACGAACACTCGGCAGTAGAGTGCTGTGATGTTTCACCTTCAAGTGTCCATTTTCAATGAACTCTAGAAAAAAACGTTTTCTGTGTTAAATTTTGCGAAACTAAATTGATATTTTGTTTATTAGTTAATTACTATTTTGTTTATTAGTTAATTACTATTTTGTTTATTATTTATTTATTAGTTATTTGTTGATTTTTTGCCTTTTGTGACATTTGCAATTTTTTTCTTTCAGACTGATAACTGCTTATTCTAGAGGACCTGGATACAGGTGGTAATGTTTACATGGGACTTCCCAATACTGATGAATTGTGAGATGGTGACAGTGACCATTCAGATGATGAAGCCGCTGGCAGTTCAATCCGTTTGAAGAAAGGAGTCTTGAAAGCTAATGTGGAAATTTTTCATACTAGATATTCAAATGATCAAAATGTATTAGATTCATACGATGAAAGCACATCTGATTTAGTAAAAGAGAACCCTCAAAAAAAGATAATGATTAGAAAATGGAGGAAAATTAAACCTGCAATATCCCTCACAACTGATTGTCAACCGAAAGAAATATCTGAACAATCAAAAACTTGTTCTTCGCCCGTCGAATTTTTTGAGCATTTTTTTTGACAAAGATTTGATCAAATTACTAACTGAACAAAGCAATAGCTACGCTGCTCAAAATAATCGTAATCTAAATTTATCAGAGTCTGAATTATTCATATTTATTGCAGGTTTATTGCTCTCTGCGCAATGCCCTCTCCCAAATAAAAGAAAATATTGGTCATCTGAGGACAATGTACCGAAAGTATTGTCCAAACATATGAGGAGGGATAGATTCAAAGCAATACTTAGGAACATTCATTTGGCTGACAATACAAACCAAACTGATGATCGAGCCTATAAGCTCAGGCCATTGTTTGATCATTTGCAAGAAAAGTTTCTTCAGCATGGTGGTTTAGAAAAACATCTATCTGTAGACGAGAGCATGATACCATATTACGGTAAACACTATGCAAAACAATTTATCAAAGGTAAGCCCATCAGATTTGGCTTCAGAATGTGGGCCCTGTGTTCAAAGAATGGATACTTGCATTCTTTTGATATCTACATGGGAAAGAATTCAAATCAAACATTAACAACTGACAAAAAGATTGGCGTTGGTGGCAATGTTGTGTTGCAGCTTGTGTCTGAAGCTCGTGTGCCTAATGATGCTGGTTATAAAGTGTTCCTTGACAATTACTTTACTGGTCTTAGCCTCATTGATGAGCTATCTAAACCAGGTATTTGTGCATCGGGAACTTGCAGAGAAAACAGAACAGAGAAGTGTCCAATGAAATCAAAATCTGAAATGAAGAAGGCCATACGAGGCTTCTCTGATTACAGAGTATCAGATAACTTGATTATTATAAAGTGTAAGGATAATAATGATGTCATTCTGGTGTCGAACTTTGAAACTGAGAAAATAAGTTCAACAAAAAGATGGGATAGAATGGAGAAGAAATATGTTAAAGTGTCACAGCCTGAATCCATTCAAAATTATAATAAGTACATGGGATTTATTGATCAGATGGATCAAAATGTTGGCACATACCGAATTCGGATTAGACAGAGGAAGTGGTGGCGGCCGATATTCTCCTACATGATATCTGTTTCCGTAAATAATGCATGCATTTTGATGAACAAAGCCGGACACAATCACTCTCTTTCAATTTATTGAAAATGTAACCCTTTCTCTAATGAAGACACACGGTACCCCAAAGCTTCAAGGTAAAAGACTGTCCTCACATTTGGAAAATATAGGTCGCTATGAAAACACTGGACACTGGATAGTATACATAGAAAGAGAAAGAAGACGCAAGCATTGCGCTGGAAAAAGTCACTTTCAGTGCGAAAAGTGCGACATAGGGCTTCACCCAAAATGCTTCAAAGCATATCATGTCCAGTAGCACAAAAATGATACTGATTACTAATTGAAGCTAATTTCAATATCATAATAATAAATAGCCACTGCATTTTGTGTATGTATGTATTATATAAATATATTTTTGTGGGCATAAATATCAGTCACTGCATTTGGTGATTTCAGTGTAATAATTTTTATGAACAGAGAATTGTAACGTCTTCTAAGCATAAATGACAACTATTTAGTTCCTATCCGCCTAGTGCAGGGGTGGGGAACCTGCGGCCTTAAGGCCGCATGCGGCCTTTTGGGGTACTAGTTGCGGCCTTCTGAAGGATTTGAAGATTTTGAGAAACATTACTTCACACTGAAACTAGCTTTCCAACCACACCTGGTTGATGTCTCCAAAGCACCTGAAGATTTACAGATGGAGTTGATTGAGCTATTAGAAGATAATATCCTTAAGTCTCTATTTGATACTAAGAAGGATCCTGTTGAAATATGGAAAAATGCCGTTGAATACCCACGTCTGCGCCAACATGCTCGTCGAATGTTGTCTTGTTTCGGCACAACCTACTGTTATGAATCAACGTTTTTGTATGTGACTCAAATCAAAACGCGCTTGAGATCTCAGATGACGAATATTCACCTGTAGGACCAACTAAAACTACGGTCAACGATGTTGGAACCAAATGTACGACTCCTGTCCCGCAATAAGCAGTCACAAAAAAGTCATTAAATGGTTTATCACTTTTTCACATAATATTAACATCATTTCACTTAATATCATTTTTCACTTAATATTAGTTCTATTGTCAATTATTCCCCCCAGAAAATAAATGCACTTGCTGAATTTTTTATTTATGATAAAAACCCTCACGTATTATCAAGTTTGATTTAAAATTAGTAAATATGTAGATTGTAGACTAAAATATGACATTTTGTTGTACTGTATATGTTAAATTCTCAGCATGCGGCCTAATAGGGTCTTGGTTAAATGAAATGCGGCCTTCCAATGAAAAAAGGTTCCCCACCCCTGGCCTAGTGCCTGGCGTCCGTTAAAACGGACACCTTATATCTTGGTAACTAATAAAGATTTGAAAAATAAAACTTTGTGTAGTCACATCCCTTTTATTAGCCTACGTTTGAATTTTCAGCAAAATCATCCCAGTAGATCAACTTTCGGCACTAATCGGTTAAACAGTAGGTCTAATGTGGAGTGACAAACTTCACCTTCGTCAGAATGAGCATTTCGGATGGAAGCTAACAAAAGGTTAGCCATTGGAAAGCCTATATATGTACAGTTCCGGAAAAAGTTCTTCTAAAAAATTCTGAAAACTATAAAAAATTACTAAGTAGTACAAGAAGCGTACACAATCGCATGTCTCATTCTAAAGTTGTAGGGAGGGATACTTTTGGGCACACACACACACATATATATATATATATATATATATATATATTATATTATCACAGGTAATAAATTTTGACCATAAACTTTAAACCGATATGATCTCCCGGTCACGGCCAGTTAATTTTTTTAAAAACTATTTCCCAGGTTTATGGTGATTTATTTTTCAGAAGAACTAGCCACAGATATCTACAGATGGGTGTAAATCCCTCATATATGTGTATATATATTGTCACAGTTGAGGCAATAAATGGATACTTATAAGCGATCTCTGGATACCATAAAGTTTAAAGCGATGCGATCTGTTCCCGATTTCGAATTTTAATTTCTGATGTTTGGTAAATCCCCCATATATATATATATATATATATATATATATATATTATTACAGGTAAGGCCATAAACTAGATGTTTATAATGCATCAGCCCTCTCCGTCACGGCCAGTTAATTTTTTTAAAAACTATTTTCCAGGTTTATGGCGATTTATGTTTCAGAGGAACTAGCCACAGATATCTAGAGATGGGTGTAAATCACTTCATATATATATATTTATATATATATTGTCACAGTTGAGGCAATAAATGGATACTTATCATAAGCGATCTCTGGATACCATAAAGTTTAAAGCGATGTGATCTGTTCCCGATTTCCAAATTTAATTTCCAATTTTGGTAAAAACTCCATATATATATATATTACAGGTAAGGCCATAAACTAGATGTTTATAATACATCAGCCGTCTTCGTCACGGCCAGTTAATTTTTTTAAAAACTATTTTCCAGGTTTATAGCGATCGTAATTCCCTCATATATATATATATATATATATATATTAGCGCAGGTAAGGTAATAAAAGGATGTTTATTATACCTTCAAATTTTACTTCCCCACCCATCTCATCGGCGTCCCAGAAAAACACGATTTATTTTACAAACAAAGCGTTTCTCTCTCTCTCTCTCTCTCTCTCTCTCTCTCTCTCTCACTCTCTACGATTCTAGAAGAAATCTACGGATTGGGTATGTTATATCTGACACGTTCCAGAATTCACGGATCAGCCAATTACAATACAGTGGGCGGAGCCCCATGACTTCTGGTTGGTGGATGGCAGCACTGACACGTTAAACCACCCAAATTTCACCGACGGCCAATAGGAAACTCGTTATTCGGCCATTAGGGGTGTTTGCAATTAGGCCCCGTCCACATGAGGGAGCATTTTCATTTGGAATCTACATCAGTTTCATTTATCAACGAGTACTACAGAAATATATAGCCATGAATCATTCACAGCAGCTTTACATCTCCCTGGACGTGTTTGAAGACTGGGATGCCGCAGCACTGTCTACAATTCATCTTTTCGGGGCGACTGACCGGAACGCTCTACTTTCAACGCAAACTGTTGCAGAAATTTGTGACGGAAAGAAAGATTTTACCGTTGATGAATAAATTGAGATGTAAGTAGTTAATTTAATTTGTGAAGCATGTGATGTGTAGCACATCCAGCTGATCTTACTTTTGAAAACTGTCAGGATATCTGCTTTGTGATTATAATTTTCTGGACGTCCCTAACCGGGCGTAATATAAACTAACCTGGCATAATATAACCTAACCTTCCGCAACCTAACCGGGCACAATATAACCTAACCTAGCGTAACCTAACCAGGCATAATATAACCTAACCTAACCCAGTTTAACATAACCGGGCATAATAGAACCTAATCTAACACAACTGAACCTAACCTGACCTAGTTTAATAATCCGAAATTTGTATCCGTACTCGGTAGAGGTGTGATATCTTTTAAGATTTCTTATAATACGCAAATTTAGTGGACGTTCAAAGTTACTTCGCAAGATCTTAATGGTGGACTCTTTCTCGTTTATAATTTATTTAGTAAGCTCATTTTATCCTTTTTTTTAATTTTTCTTGACCAAACTTTTTCTACACCGAAAAAATTATGAAATGTAGAAACTCTTTCCTTTATATGGGCGTCTATTTATTAATGCTAGTCGGAACGTTTTGTTTTAAAATTTGACAGTTACGATCTGTACTGCGTTAATTTATGTCGTAGGTAACATCATAACATTCGCTCTCTATTTATCAACCGGTTTTCGGATTAACAAATTCGGTTTAATATTTTCTTGCGTATTATTTTTCTTATGTTATTCTAGCTAACTCCAGACAATTGTATTGAATCTAAGGGGACGTGTATTTGTGATTAACGGTTAATGTATACGGTAATATAAACAGTCTGTATAAAGTAACGCAAGTAAAGAGGAAAATCCGATTTGAGCTGATTTATCTAGTTTCAACTTGTCTTTTAAATTATTGTCCATGCTGTAAAAAGATTCAGTATGGACTATTCATGTTAATTTCTCCTTAAAGGACTGATGCGGAACTTGATCGTGTTATAGCTACATTTTGCGATAGCTTTGATAAAAGGCAAATAAATGACGACGATTTGGAGGCTTTACCGCGCAGACAACCCAGTGACCTGAATACCGAGGTCGAGGTATTGGCGCACATCCGGTCCAATGAATGCCAGGTCATCGAGGAACTAATGTAAGTATTTTTTGTGGTTAAGAACAAAACACGTATTTTCTTTCAATTTATTAAATGGTAGAAAGTATGTTTTGGTACAAAACAGCTTACAGAATTAGCGTCCATTAAATAAGATTAACATTAATGGAAACATTTTACAGTTATAATTATATATACACGTAAATCTTTACACAATATAGTTACAAATATATATACAGACGTAAAACTTTACACAATACAACGAGTGCGTACAAATGGGAACCTTCTTTTCATCTGTCTGCACACCGTTTCGTCATTCATCTCAGTGTCGCACAAATCGAATAAATTTTAAAAATTTATAATTCCTTTCCCACGTGACATGTGCAGGAGAAATGAAAGGCAATACATGCCAAAAGTATTACTAAAATATCCTTGGAAACGGTAAGGATTCCAGACAAGTTCAGGGACATGTATTTGTTGGATAAATTGTACAACCACATGGTCATTCCACGGCTGAGTGCCGAGTGAATCAAAATAGTACATTCTTTCCCTATTTTTAAAATAGAATGCAGACCAATGAATTCCCACACTACCAATAACATCTATGTTCACGATAAGCATATAACAATCTTTCGTAGTTGGAAATTTCATTGTTTCATCTTCGCAAACACACTGATAAATTTGGAGCGTGTAATTCGGTCGCTTTTCATTACACTCTGGAGTGTATTCGCGTCCATTTTAAAAGTCTGTGACAACGTTCCGGGAGCGGTCAATTTCTATTAGAGCTTGTGAGTCGAGGTACACGAGTACACTAGTAAGTGCGTCTATAGGGTTGGCGAATTCCAATCTGACTGAGATGTTCCCAATTTGTTTTGGACTTAAGTATGTATTTACACTAGCAGATAAGTCGGGGGTAATATCAAATGAGTAAAGGTTAAATTGTTAGCCGAATTCTTTCTGCGTTACGCCAAAACCAAGCTCGTCACAGCCACCGGGAATATGGGCCAGATTACTATAAGCTCTCGCGCAAAGCGGGAACACCGCGTCTGATGAGTAGTCCGTAACCATAGTCCCGTCGAATGCAACGCCATTTACGTATAGAGTTATATTTTTAATGCCGAAATTATCGAATTTAAGACGCTCTTTTTATATTTTCCATTCGTCAAAGCGTGATCCTGCATTCCAATTAATATCCTTTTAGGTAGAACTCCCAGGGCCACGTTTTGCAGCTGCTTCGAGGCCAACCCGGCGGGCATCGTGTATAGCTTGATCTGTACTCTGCTAATTGGGTATTTTACTGTTGCGTGTATTAAATTTTTTTCAATTTCTACATATTTCGGCGAACTTAATTTCAGTCGCCGTACGCGGAGATATGTTTCCATGATGTGAATCACAACGGGTTTTGCGCCCTCTTGTTGAACAGGTCCCAGATTTATGTAGATCTCAGGATTCGTGTGGTTGAGTTTTAGCTTCATGTCGATGCCGTTCAAAAGCAGTTTCTCCTGGAACGTGAAGTCTGTATGGAGACGTCCAAAACATTCGTATAACTTTTTTTTAGAATTTTTAAATTTATCATTTATACTACTTTCGTCTTTTGTCTGATAATAGCCCTCGGCAGTTAAAAAGGTATCCTTCGCTTCTCTTGAAAAGTTGAGGACATTTTCCAGATAGGTGATAATAACCCGTTCCTGCCGAGATGTTAACCTGATTTAAATACACCTCACACTGGCTGAATATGGAGTGTAGAAAATTGGTTTCAGAGTATGCAGAGTAACTATCATCTTAGTCCGTTCCATCTGAATGGGCTATACGCAGCTTAGCGTACATGTACATGCAGTTTGGAAAAAAGGTATGGGCCGGAGCTGGGTATCACAAATTCTATAGGGGCACTCAGTGAACTAATTGTGTTTAATGGGTTAATTGTAATAAAGTCGTTATGCTCAATAGAAACCTGTATAGGGGGCATATCAAAGAAAGGACAGTTCCGATTTACAACATTGTGAGCTACACGGATGGATGAAACGCGCCATGACGAGTCAGAAATAGCGCCACCTCTCTCGACAAGTAGTAATCAGCCTATGATTCGTGAGAGTAGTGTCCTCAGCTTATATCAGTTAAAAATTGATCAGCCATAGGCTTCATATGCTTAGAACACTTCTTTTGTTGTGTCCTTTCACGTTCAGCGCCACGTGTTGATAACCCCTTCTTCCGGACAGCCCTCTTCTTATTCTTTCCACCACCACGCATTTTTCTCTTTGCATCTTTGATGATTTCGTCCCGTGTACGTTTTAAATGTTTTTTTAGAGCTTCTTTAGGTTTAGTATCACCCATTATATCTTCTACTGCGTTAAAACCTGATTATAACGCCTTCCTCCCGAGATATCTAGCACCCCTCTTCAACAATGGGACAGCCGTGCATAGTATGGTTGAAAAAATGGAGCAAGGCCACTCCCACGCTGATATCTCACACCTCGATAGACTGTGAAAGGTCTTCGTGTCATTATAACTGAAAGCGACGAAAGTGTAGCTTCACTGTTAAGCTCCCATCACCGAATGGGAAATTTTTTCCCTCAATCATTCTTATATATATTGAGATATTGATTAACAGATTAGTCGCAACATTCACATAATGGGGCTTGTCATATGTAATGCTCAAACTCTTCACACTATGGTGGGGAATGTGTACAATGCGCAGCTGGGGCGCCTGGGTGTCCCCAACAAATTGATGCTCCAAGATATTGCTGTAAAATAGGACATGTCTCGGGATGGGTAGCTTTCACCCATTTTCGCCAATTTCATCTGATACATTAAGCTGGATAAGTCATGTTGTGCCTTTGAAAGGAGGGCTGCACCATATCGACCCTCGGCAACAATTGTGAACAGCACTTTGTCTTTAATATTTCTACTAAGCGTTGATTTTAACTTCAACGTACATGCAGGCGTGTCTATGTTTACGACTTCAAAAAGTAAATCGTTTGTCAGGTACGAGTTTTCAAGACTTGTTTAACACCGTCACAATGTCCGTGGTTGTGTCATAATGACCGGTTCCTAGTGTTACATTTGTACTATAGTACTGTACCTCACCGAACAGGACTGATCGCATAGTGTTGTCTAAGGTTATGCCTAATTTTTCACACTCATCGACTCTTCTAAGGATCAGAAATATGATCTGCTCATTTTCAAGAGTTAAAAATTTGGTGGCTAGCTGTAATTCACAAACACCAACTTCGTACGAATCACGTTCCAATTCAAAGGGGCATATGGAGTTCTGTTACAAAGTTGGTTAGGGTGTTATGATTTACAGACAGAGAAGAAGAGGACGGGAGTATGACACAGAAGTGGTTAGGCGCTATGTTGCATAATATTTAAGATTCATTATTGCAGCAGCTTTTATATAGCTGTTGAAGCTTTCTGGGTACCCTAGCCATTTCACCAGGCACTTTTTCTCTTTCCTGAACCTTTGCTGCCTAAATTTTTTTCAATTTTAAATATACTTTTTCCTAAATTAAATGTCACTTTCTGCAATTCCTCGCGGTAAAACCCTCCTGCGATTTCTTCCCCATTCAAATCTTCAACGTAACATATTATTATCTCGCCTTTAGGTCTCATAGCACTAACTTTAAGAATCTCACGTGTCCATCCATGCTCAAATCCCTTCGCAAATTTATTTCCCGAACAAGATAGCCTTACATAATCATTGATTTTGAAACGTGTAGAGTGTGGTGGCGGTGCTCCATCTCTTCTCACATCTGTGCGCGTACCTCTTTCTAAAACTTCGTTAGGTGTTGTACCAATCGTACGGTGATGTGAACGGTTGTATGAAGATGCCAATGACCACAGAACATTTATATATCTGTATGTGTTTTTATGTGTAAAATAGCGATGCATGCGTTCCTTTAGGGTACGTTGAACTCTTTCAGCTAAAGAGGCCTTGTGTATAGAACTGCTAGTGTAGTAACTGATATTAAACTCTGTCAGCATGTTCTGAGAAGCACGGGATATAAATTCTTTCCCCATATCCATACAAAAATAGCCAGGAACCCTGTCTTCTTTCAACATCAACGTTTTGGTAGCTTTAGCAACTGTTTCAGGCGATTTATTTTTCAGAGGAATTAGCCACAGAAATCTAGAGAATACATCTATTATGAGTAGGATGTAGCGGTAGCCGTCGTTATACACTGAATATCTTTGCATATCTGTTAAATTCGCTTGCCAAATATATTCAATCGAAGCCGCTGTTGTCTTGGTCGTTTTAAACCTTTTTCTCACCGGTTTATGAAGTGTATAAGCATCCTGCTCCCGCAAAAACCTCTGAACATCTTTTTTCCCTATTCCTTCATTGTAAACACCTCTGTACAGTCTATCAACGCCGCCATAGGAGGCGGGGTTAGAAATATCATAATAGCGTTTTCTTAATATGTTAGCCATTTGCGTATTGTAGAGACACGTGGATAAGGTTGGCCGTTTGTTCTCTTCTTTCTCCTCTTCAGAGATGCTACTGTTGGGGGTGATGGCGTATTCAGTTGTGACACATGCGAGACTTACTCCAATTCTTTTAACCTATTCAGATTTCCTAGCAATGTTTTGGGGACATTTATTTGTTGTAGTCTTGCTTTAATATGCATCCATTCTGTTGGTGAGAGCCTGTCCCATTTTCTCAACAGATCATGGACAATGTCGACGATATTGGATCCCTGTACCCTTGTTCCTTCAACAATGACCTCGCGTGTATCGGTCCACTGTATGATGGGGTCCTCACTCAATAGATTATAAGGATTTAAGATTTTATTCCTCATTGTATGTGGGAGACTGCTTTTTAATACATGCTCGATGTGTTGCGTTCCGTTATTCTTTGGCTTGTCATCTCTAACGTCGGGTCCAGGTCCTATGTCGCCATGCTCAGTGTTGTTAGTGCTGTGCCTAATAACCACAAGGAACTCTGTCGGATACTTATAATCTTCGTACTCATGAAGAAATTTCTTTAGAGCCTCTTGGTACAAGATCTTTTTCTCATCAGGTGACTTTTCACGGTTTACTAGGGCGAACAAATCGCTTTCCATTCTTTTATGCTTACTTTTACGGGTTTCTAGAACAGTGTTTGGAATATTTGAACTTTGCAATGAAGCATACACCTCGTGCGGAATCACTACCACTTTCTTCATTATATTAATCTAGCCAGTAAAGGTCCCAAAACTGAAAATAAGATGGGGAGGAATGATCCCCCTCTTTGTCAATAATTCGCTTTTTCTTCCCCACAGTTTGACTTTTACGCGCGAGCGCACGTATTATGTTCTTCTTACGACGTAAACGAGCCTTCTGATGGGGTTTCATTGGTACATTACATTTTATAACATTAAGACCGATTTCACAGATGCTTTTTAAAAAGTCGAGTCGATATTTTTAACAAACATATGTTGCAGTATCCGGGGCAATCGTTGATAGATTTTTATTAATTCACGATATTTCTTCAACCTATTTGTCATTCTGGAAAATACACCGTTTCAGGATCGTTTGGGAATATATTCGTTCTTAGAAGCATCCTAAACTTGTTTCGTGGGTGAAGGTCACAAAGCAAATGTCCGTAACGCTGACTTTTGGCTTTTTTATAAACCTCCAAAAACGCCTAACACTGATTCGGGAACATTTGATTGGCTAATAACCCAATTTCTACGTTGCACGAATAAGACTACTGTAGATATTGTATATTTAACGACACATCGCGCATGTATCTATTTTTGAAAAATAGATTCTGATTGATGAAGAATACGCTTATGTTAAGATGGTGGGAGAACACTGTAAATGTCTCAGCAAACGTTTTATCCATTTCCAACATGAGATCGTCAATTACAGTGATTGTATGCTCATTTCCCTTTAACAAATTAACGTCATATACACCTTTGTGGAACAAAATATCATATTGGAACTGGTTGAACACTGATTGATACGTCGAATAGCACCATATTACTTTATGCACAAATTTTGAGAACATCTCCCCCTTATCTTTAATGATTTTAAGCATAAACACAGTTTTACCACATCCTGTAGGGCCAGATATAATATATGTGGAGGGACTTGTGAACCTGAAGTTTTCTACAGATTCCATCTCTTACACGTCACACTCCTAAGTCGGTAATTTACAAAATATACAAAATTTAAGTGCTGCTCCTTATATTCTTGTGAATGACGATGTACAGCCCCCCCCCATCATCGTCATCGATATTACAGATGAACCAGGCACGTGCCGTGAGTAAATACTCAGGGTAGGCAGACTCAACGCGCGAGCGAAGCGAGCGGCTCCAAGCTAGGGGGTCTGGGGTGGGCGCGAGCTCCCCCAGCGGGTTCCGGGGCGGAGCCCCAGTCACCAACGAATTTTAAGCATAATTAACCCCTTCCGCACCATTTGTGCTAATTTTTGGTGAACAACAAATATTTACTTACCGCTTTATTTGTAGATGAATTCCATTCTTCTCTCTTTGTTAGTAACAAAAATATCTGTAATTTTTTCAAAGAAATTGTAAGTGGGATTTTGCTCCATTTTAGTCAATCTTTCCTTTTCAATTGAAATTAGGGCAAGTGATGAAAGCCTTTCCTGTTTCATTCTATTCCTGGTGTAGCTTTTAATTCTTTTCAAAGCTGAAAATGACCTCTCAACAGAAACTGTTGTAGCTGGAATTGTTAAAATCAATTGCAACAGCTTCACCGCTTCAGGAAACGTTAGTTCAAGTCCATTTTGAAATATGAAAGCAAGCAAATCTTTAATTGATTTATCCCTGAACACTTGTGCACTATAAATTCCAGCTAGATCAGTTTTCAATCTTATGACATCGAAGAAGTTACCATAATTCTTCTCTAAACTTTCTAGTGCATCCTTATCAATTTCTGTAGCTAGTTTTAGAAACTTTTTACCAGGGCCGGATTTAGGAGTGGGCAAAGTGGGCAGCTGCCCATGGGCCTCCACATCTTGGGGGCCTCCACACGTCTAAATCCGGCTCTGCTTTTTACTATCAACTGATGAAATAAATTGTAAATTTTTGAAGTCACTGTATCTTGCTTCCATATGCTGCAGTATATCATTCAATATTAGACAGAATATTCTTTCTCTTTCTTTTTTAATTGGACCTTTTGTACGACATTTTGATTCAGTCAAGTTATTTTCTTTGAAACATTCTTCAAACTTCTCATAGATATCATCAAAATTTTTGCGCAGACCCTCGAGGGAATTCATTGTTTCATTGATTCTTTCAATGCAATATGGAATATCTATAATTTTAGTTTGTAAGATATTGAAGAGTGTGTCAGTTCTAATGAAAATCTTATCATATACCATGAGAAGAAAGTATGTTGAATCTTTCGTTAGCCAATTATAAAATCCATTACTCCTCACTAAAGTATCTGAGTCCCACAATAAAGGATTGCTGTCAATGTTGTTGAAAAGTTTACAAAGGTCACTATGATAGTGTAAAATAGTTTGCACTAGCTTTGAGTTAGAACTCCATCTCGTTGGTGCAGCCTTTGGAATGCGTTTATGTACTATTTCATCAAGAAATTGCGTTCGTTTTGTAGAGTTATTGAAAAAGGCAGCAAGACCATCAATGGTCTTGAAAAAGATTGTACATTCAGGTATAAATTTCGCTGACTGAGATAGAACAAGATTCAACTTGTGAGCGTAGCAATGGGTAAATAACGCTGATGATGCCTTTTCTCTTACTTTAGCTTGAACGCCATTTAAATGCGATGCCATTACCGATGCTCCATCATATGTCTGTGCTACAAGCTTCTCAGCACAGTTGTATTTATCTAAATTTTTAAATATGCATTCTGTTACACCAGTAGCTCTTCTGTCTTTAAGTTCGTCAAATCCTATGAAAGCCTCTTTAATTTCAGAATCCAATACATATCTTAAAACTGTGGAACATTGAGCTGTATTTGAAATATCAGTCGATTCATCCACTTCTATAGCAATGAGTGGGGATCTTGCGATATCTTTAATATTATTTTCTACAGCTATGCCTACTGCTTCAATCAAGTCATTTTGTATCTTGTTAGAAACGCCAGAAAACACGGATGAAGTCTGTAAATGTTGTGCTAATTTTTGGTCAAATTTTGCAGTGTAGTTCAGTAACTCAATATAGTTTCCACGATTTAAAGAGGATTTATCTTCATTATCACCACGGAAAGCAAGTTCTTGTTTAATCAAAAAGCAAGTAGCAGAAATTAATGTTTTCAGTATGTCTCTGTTTTCCTTTACCTTTTTATTGTGAATTTCAATGCTAAGTTTTTTTTGCTTATCTATGCTCAAGTCGATTCGTGTAGATCCAAATGTTTTCAACGATATTTGACTTTCATAATGCGCAGCAGACCTCTCGTGCTTACTTAAAGCATTAGTCAAATTATTTAAATCACAATATCCTGTTCTTATCCACACACTTTCACTAGATACGGAAAATAACAAGCATGGAAAACAAAAGAGTCTACCTGTTGTAACACAACCACACAACCACTCTTTCTTGCTGTACCACGTCGTTTGAAACGTTCTGATTATTTTTGTTCCTTTACGCTGTAGCAACTGTTTCAGTTCCGGTGTCGGCCTACCATTTTTAATCACATTCAACCTTTCTTCATAAGACAGTTTAGAAAAATTCTTAAGATACTCACTGTCCATATTTGAAAAGGGTTAAATTTTGAAATAAAATGTCTAAAATTTAGTTCAATCACCAGAGGCAAACGACAACACAGACGCGCGCACAGCCACACACCCGACCATGTGCCCGAACGGCAAAACACTGAGTGAAAAGCAGAACTAAATCTGCTAATATAGCGCAGTATTTGTCACAGCTTGGAGCTCCACTCACGGCACGTGGGAAAATTTCATTGTCAAGCGTTAATATATATAGAGGTTGAAAGGCACGGGGAAATTGTGCTTCTAACACAATATTATCCATTTACAAATTTATACATTGAATTTCATACATTAAATTAACATTTATATAATGAAGTGAAAATCATTTACTTTTTATATTTAATATTTTTAGTTTTATTCAGGGTAGGCACTGCCTACCTTGCCTACCCAGAGGGCACGTCCCTGAGATGACCCAGATGACCGTGTAGCTACAGACTCCACCCCCGGTGACGAACCATCACCAGCGATAGCTGTAGCACCCGATAATTCAAAGCGGAAACATAATGAAGGACCCTCCACGTCAGGTATAAAGCGCGCCAGGATTGCGTCGGTTGTTAGACCCCCAGTAATAGAGCCCCAACCCTCTACGTCTTACGACACAACCCCCTTCCTCAAATATACCCTTTATTCCTGTTTAATTCCGGGAACTTCCTCCACAGCAGCCGCAGCAGCTTCTCATACTGTGGAGGAAGGTATAACATTCGAGTTGGTGCGCACCGCTACCCCCACCCCTGCCCGGACTAAAAATCGGTAAGTGGTCAGGGTTGACCCTGGATCCATGTATATCAACGGTGTTGGACTGTGACGCGTAGTTGAACGTATTGTGGAGTTTGCCCTCAGAACTGTGACGAACGTGAAGTCCGGACGAGGTTGTCCTTCAGGTTCGGGGCAGATGACGGGGCTGTAGATGATTTTTGTGTAATAATACCGTTCAGAGGCTTGGCAACTGTAGACATAGAATATATCTTGGGCCGTATAATGCAGGCCTCTCAAAGTAGTACAGCCTTCAATATGGACAACTTCATGGTAGATACTGACAGAGTATTACGGGTTGCGAGTCATAGTGCTACACCTTATACTCTTAATTTCAATTCTCAGGCTATTTACGGAAAACATATACACGTCGATCATGGTTGTGGCGTTATAGCAATAGCAATAATATCTGGCTACCTACGGTTGTGCAGTGTGCCCATAAACTGACTTCAGATTTTAAGCTTGAGTTTGAGTGTAATATGG
Source organism: Bathynomus jamesi (assembly GCA_023014485.1). NCBI lineage: Eukaryota > Metazoa > Arthropoda > Malacostraca > Isopoda > Cirolanidae > Bathynomus > Bathynomus jamesi. The sequence goes on along the minus strand of JAJOZX010000639.1, from coordinate 687,832 downwards.
GTCCTGAAGAGCTGAGAAGGATCGAGCAGGAAATGAATGTTCGTGTAGTTGTATTTGAAATGGATGTTCGTCGTAGGACTGTGTATGTTTTTGAAAGCTGTGTGAGAGATCGTACAAGACCTCTACTTATTTAGGATTGTCAGGAACATCGTATCTCCTCATCCGTAATATAAAGACTCTCTACGCTAGTTATGATAAAAGCCGGAAATATGGAAGGGATCATGATTTGTGTAAGGGATATCTCGAATTTGTGGATGATATAGTGAAACATTGTAAGGAGTGCTACATGGTATGTGAGCAGTGTAAAAGCTCCAAATGTGAAAGTCTTGTAGTTGAAGCTGAGAAGAGGGAATGTAATGTGTGTAGACGTATATTTTTCAATAATAAATGCTTTGCGCGCCATAAATCAATTGGCACTTGCAGGAAAATGAAAATCTGTGAATGTGGCATATTTCATAGGATGGATAATTGGGTTAAGATTGTGCATAAATGCGATGAAATTCACTGTTCTACATGGCATGAAAATTATAAGGCGGATGGAGTGAAGCATGTATGTTATATGAAAGATGCTAAGACTAAAAATAGCCCTTGTATAACCGTGTACTACGATATAGAAACATACACGAACGCTGAAACCAAAGAGGTTATTCATCATTTACTCGTAAGTCAGACTACCTGTGATGAGTGCATGGATGTCGAGTGTGATGAGTGTCACAAATGTGGTAAATGGACAAACGTTTTTAAAACGATTACACACGACAGCCCTGTGAAACTCTTTGTATCCTATATTGTCAAGTTAGCGGACAAGTTAAAAAAAATAACTGGTATATTCTTGTTCATAACGGAGCAGAATTTGACGCACAGTTCCTTTATAAGGAGTTATTTGAACACGAGTCATCTGAGATATTTACAGGGGACCCCACGAAAAAAGGCAACAAACTAATACAAATGCAGATAAGAGGTAATGTTCAGTTTAAAGACACAATGCTGTTCACACCTTGTAAATTAGCAAAGCTATCCAAGGTCATGGGCGTAGCCGCTGAAGTTTCAAAAGTATTTCCCTTACACTTTCCTCACTAAAGAAACTTTAAACTAGGTAGGACTGCCTTCCCCCAAACATTACTTTAACTACACCAGCATGAGTGAGAGTGAGCGTGAAGATTTTGACCGCTACTACAACAGTTTTAATGAAACTATTCCATACAGTATAGCTGATGAATGTGAGCGTTATTGCGTGAATGATGTGCGCATGCTTAGAGTATGTTTCCAGGCATTTAGAAGGATGTACATAGCCTGTTTCAAATGCGATCCGTTGCAAGTCGCAACCACGATCGCCTCATTATGTTTTACAGTGTTCAAGAATAACTTCATGCCTAAAGACACCTTAGCCGTCATTCACAGAAACAATCCGCGCAGTTATGGTCACAAGGCTATTTACTGGCTCATACACCTACAGCAACAGACCGGGGTATACATAAAATACGCACGCAACATGGGGGACGTACCCATTAAGGTCAATGGTCGTGTTTTTTCGGTTGATGGCCTAAGTGAGGATCCAACCACTGGTGTGAAGACTGTGTACTCCTTTAACGGCTGCTGGTGGCATGGATGCCCACGCCCTGAGTTTGCCGTCACAGGGGGCCCCCATGGAAGATCCCCCGCCGACAGCCTCGCATGGACCTGTAACCGCGATCAACTTATAGGCGCCCAGTTCACTCACAAGATAGCATTGGAGCATGAGTATGATGCACGGATGGAAACAGATGGCCACTACCGTGAAGAAATAAGGGCCATCAAACATTCAATGGTGTTGGACCACCTCAAATGCGGTGACAGCTTGTTTGGCGGGCGTACATACTCATTCAAGCTATGCTTTCCGCCTACGGAGGGCGTGAAACTCCACTACTACGACTTCTGTTCTTCATATCCCTACGTGATGAAGAACAATCCGTACCCATTAGGTGCACCTGGAAAACTAGTGGGCCCCGCCATGCCAACCATCGAGGAGTTCTCAGATAACTTGAGTGAGCACTACTTTGTACTCCCTGTCGTAGACGTGCTCCCCATCGCGATTTATGGATGCCGATCTTACCCGTCGTTATAGATCACAAGTTCATGTTTCCTCTGTGCGTGAAGTGCGCAGAGGAGAACAATGGGGATTGTAATCATACAACCCATCAGCGTAAGATCAGAGGTATATATAAGCCCTGAACTGGACCTAGCTGTTCGCCATGGATAAAAATATTGAAGATACATGAGGTGCGGAGATTTCAGAAGCTATCCAGCCTTTTCACGCTATAAATAAACGTTTTCTTGAAGGATAAGGTAGAAGCATCGGGGTATCCGCGAGGAGTTGATACCGAAGATGAAAAAGACTTATATTCAGCGCTACCATGCCCATGAAGGCATACAGCTTGACCGTTCCCAAATTGTTAAGAATCCTGGCAAGCGCTTTTGTGCAAAGTTGTGTCTGAACAGTCTTTGGGGGAAATTTGCGCAGAATACTGGCAAAGGGAACGTTCATTTGGCACAAAGTTATAGTGAAGTGTGGGATTATAACAACGCTCCCGATAAAGAGGTTATGAAGATCGTGATTGTAGGTAATACTTACATAATAAAGTACATCATCGAAGTGGCCACAGATATTTCACGGGTTACAAACATATCTGTAGCCAGCTTCACAACCGCCTACGCCCGCATCAAGCTTAGGGGACTACTGCACTCTCTTGGGTGGAGGGTGCTGTACGCTGACACAGATAGCGTAATATTCACAGCGAGGGAGGGTGAATACATGCCTGCTATTGGGGAATTCCTCGGAGAGTTAACTGACGAGATCAAGGCTGAGTATTGTGATGGTGCATACGTTGACTCATTTGTAACAACAGGGCAAAAAACTTATGGGGTACGGGTGAGGGTGGGTGAGGATATGAAATATATCTTGAAGGCTAAAGGTATCACGCTTAACCATGCGAACCGACGAGTCGTTAACTTTGACTCGTTGAAGGATCTAATGTGCTTGGAAGATGAATGCAACCATCAGCCCCAACTGACTGTGGGGACCCACAATTTTCGGGCGAAAAAACTGTGATGTGTGAAGGAACTTAGGGGCACGAAGATATGCCGTAATACCTATAGGAAACGTTACCAGGTGCTTAGTACCTATGATACCGTACCCTTTGGATACCTTAATCTTTGATTGTTTATATATATATGTGTATGTCTATTATATATATATATATATATATATACACGTGTGTGTGTGTGTGTGTGTGTATGTGTTAACGATATGTTTATTTATTACGTATATTTTTTATAATTAGGGCTTAATTTTCTCCTTTGCGTGCGTGCGTGTGTACAATCCTAAGCTCCGTCCACTGTAAGATCGGTCACGTGTCTCCTACCACTACCTGACCATATCTCTATCCCTGTGTGCTTAGTTGGCCGCTGCAAACCCTGGAGCTCAGACGAAAAATAGTGATGGCTACTTTTCATATAGCGTTCGACGCTTATGAAGTGCTATTCGGTAAAGTCGGAAGATGTGGTGAATAGTGAAAGACTGCCTACCCCCCTTTCCCTTGAGACTTTTAAGGATACATTGAATCGCGCGAGGGAACAAGATGTTCAAATTCTCTATGGAGATTCTGGCGAGAGTATTGCCGGATTTCGCGGGACAAACGATGTAATGAACTACGTTTTAGAGATAAACTGTATACAAGCGTACATATACCGTGAGGTGAAAGAAACAACGCATGCAAAAGAGAAGCAACGGATATGGATAACACTGGTCTACAGCCTAAATGCTTCGGAAATAAAAGTAGTCAATCTTTACTAATTTTGAGTCACTGAATACGAAAATGATGCCTAGATTTGCCAATTGGCTCTATTTATAAAGATATCATGCAACCCTGCACCCTACTAACTGGGCTGCATCTGTCGCGTAATATGTAGACGCCTGTGACACATCGACGCATTGACTCTACTGCGCATGCCCGTAGTTATATTTTTTATTTTAATAAATTAATGTAAATATATATATATATACAATAAAATGTAATTTTAAATTTATCTATTATATTATGTATTTGTAAATTATTTATTAAAAAATAGATTGGATCATTTTAACATATTGCTTCCCATAATGTTTTTGATATTAATATAAATGAAATACTAACCTAACTTAACCTTACCTAATTTAAAATTATTAAAATGCAATGTAATTACATTAATTTATTAAAATAAAAAAATTATAATTGCACGCATGCGCAGTAGAGTCAAGGCGTCGATGTGTCACAGGCGTCTACATATTACGCCACAGCATCAGTTCATTCGCGGAAGTCGTACAGTGCACCCTTGTCAAACTCTTTTTAGTGTTTGCTTTTGAAACTGAATTTTTTTCAGCCTAATTTGAACAAAGATGCCTCGTAATTGCATGAACAGTGTAGATAACTTCTGTTATGTTTGTGGAGAATTGACTTTTGCATCACAAAAGCGTGCTATAACCGCCGTGATTAGGAAAGACTATCACCTTTATTTTGGCTGTAAGATTGGAGATCAGGACAAGAGCTGGGCCCCACACATATGCTGTAATACTTGTGCAACAAACCTTCGCCAGTGGTTGAATCGGAAAAGGAAATCTATGCCTTTTGCAGTGCCAATAGTGTGGAGGGAACCAACAGATCATGTCAGCAATTGTTACTTCTGCATGGTGCCTCCAGTCAAGAAAAGTATTTGCAAGAAGAAAAAGTGGATTTTACAATATCCGAATATACTCTCTGCTATACGCCCGGTACCTCACGGCGAAGGACTATCCGTTCCTGAGCCCCCACACTCATTCTCCCTGGAGTCAGAGGACGAGGAGAATGAAGGAACCTGCGAAACTTGTGAGCCTTCAACTTACAAGACCCTGAATTTGTTTATAACTTGATATCTTCTAAACCGCACATGATAACTCAGAATGAATTAAACGACCTTATCAGAGATTTGGAACTGCCAAAGAGTAAGGCAGAGCTGTTGGGCTCCAGATTGCAGCAGTGGAATCTCCTCGCTGAAAATGTTAGAGTGTGTAAGTTTTGTGACCGTCAAAAAGATTTTGTCCCATTCTTCATCATGGAAGGTGACTTTGTAGCTTGCAACGACATCGATGGTCTGATGGCAGCTCTCAACATTATTCACAATCCTGATGAGTGGAGACTGTTCACTGATTCCTCGAAGTTGAGTCTAAAAGCTGTTTTGTTGCATGTTGGCAACGTATTGCCATCAATTCCAGTTGGTCATGCAGTCCACATGAAGGAAACATATGACAACATGAAACTGCAACTTTAGAACTGCATAAACTATGACAAACATCAGTGGCAGGTTTGTGGTGACTGACAAGTTGTAGACAGATCATGGACTGCAACCGGGATACACTAATAACTGCTGTTTTCTATATGAATGGGATTAGCCGAGCATATTAAATTTAATATCTTCGTAACATGATACTGTTTCGCCGGCATTTTCTCTAACTCTGCGAGGCTAAGGTCTAACTCTGGCGAGGCAGCCATAAGATGAATTTGGCCCGGCATTATTAATATTATCTCTTTATATGTAAATTTAGGGCTTTGCGGTTATACTACTAATGACGTATAAGGTAGAAAAAGTTGTAAAAAATCGCTAAAGATATTAACAGTGACGTATCCGGTGATATTTTAAACTCCGTGACGTCAGAGTCTTTCTTATTTCTTACCGGAAATGAGTAGTAAGGCTACCTAGACTTAAGGATTTTTCTGTCTGGATCACATCCGGTCGAATTATAATATATGTTTTGATGACGTCATAAATCTATTTTTAGTAACAATTGTCGATGCGATGGATTCGCCTATGTAATACTAAGAGGCGAATCCGACACTTGGGCCACTGACGTCATTGAAAAAATTTTCTAAGTCCACAAAAATTACAAAGGTAAGTCCCATCATGCCTGGGTAGCTGATAACTATAAAATTTAATGTAAGGGATAATAAGAAAAAATAAATCATATTAATGTATTAGACCAACAAAATCTTTAAGAACAACATAATAAGTAGTTTTAATATAAAAATCAAGGTAAACATTATAATCACCTACAGGGATATCATTATTAATAATAAATTGACCAAACTGTACTGCAGTATCTTCAATTGAAAACCAAGGTTGTTTACGATTAAAAATTGTAGCCTTACTACCATAAGCAAGTATTTGATACTTAATACCAAGCTTAGCATATCTACTAAATTTCTTCCAAGGTAAGTGAGTACAGGTACGAGGATTTTCCTTCATTGCCGCGAGATTATAAAATAAGCCAGGATTATTATTGAACATAGTAAAATAGCAAGGAGCGTTAACAGAATGCAACCCACGTTGCTGGGGATTTTCACGAAACACTTGGCTAGTAACATTAGTACAAGGATAAAAATCATATTTAACAGCACAACTACGATGAAATCGCCAAGATTTAAAAGCACATAATCTATTTTCACCAAAATTATTAAGGGCAATCATTAAAACTTCAGGTTCATGATTCTTGTCGCCTCCAGCAAGCTGGGTAGAGATCAATTTAAGCATTTGCAGGTTCCCGGGCCTTGTTCTCCTTGTTCTCCTCCACAAGTGACGGCTGGGACGGCTGTGGACTCGGCGGGTAAGTTTCCGACGAACTCCAAAACGCTTTCTTATCTTTCGAACCATTAAATTTGTCTAATACAATAAATTGCCAACGCTTATCACTAAGAGCACTTCTGTCCGGCTATAAGTTCGGGAAAAAAATGACGGGTAAGGGATTGAACAATCTTTTTATACCAGAATAATTGCCTGAGATGGTGAAACAATCTTATAAGGAGAGATCCAAATGACCAACTGTTGTGGACAATCCTGATTTCGCTTAGCTGTTCCTTGATTCATCGAAGTTGAGTCTAAAAGCTGTTTTGTTGCATGTTGGCAACGTATTGCCATCAATTCCAGTTGGTCATGCAGTCCACATGAAGGAAACATATTACAACATGAAGCAACTTTTGAACTGCATAAACTATGACAAACATCAGTGGTAGGTTTGTGGTGACTTGAAAGTTGTTGCTATCGTGCTTGGACTGCAGCCGGGCTACACTAAGTATTGCTGTTTTCTGTGTGAATGGGGTAGTCGGGCTAGGACTTATTACATCAAGAAGGATTAGCCACTCCGACACTCATTGGAACCTGGAACAAAAAATGTTCAGTATCCTGCACTTGTAGAATCGAGCAAGATTTTGTTACCACCCTTACACATCAAACTGGGTGTCATGAAAAATTTTGTTAAGGCTATGGATAAAAAGGGGGCAGCTTTTAAGTACCTCGGTGGTAAATTCCCAAAGCTCAGTGAAGCAAAAATCAAGGAGGGTGTATTTGTTGGTCCACAGATCCGCGAGCTTCTTAGAGATGAGGAGTTCGACCGTATCCTAGGTGGTGAGGAGAAGACAGCGTGGAATGCTTTCCGGTTAGTAGCAACCAATTTTCTCGGAAATACCAAAGCTGACAATTACAGGGAGCTGGTAGAAAACCTGCTGTTGTCCTATCAAAAAATGGGCTGCAATATGTCTTTAAAGATACATTTCCTCCATTCGCACCTGGAATTTTTTCCGGCCAACTGCGGAGCAGTCAGCGATGAACATGGTGAACGTTTCCACCAGGATATCTCAGCGATGGAGAAACGCTACCAGGGGAAATGGAGTCCATCATTGTTAGCAGACTACTGCTCGACAATAACAAGAGATGCTCCAGAAGTTGAATACAAGAGACAAGCAAAGAAGCGACGGGTTGAATCAATATAAGTGACTGCATTATACAGGTATGTTACTAATATATGGTATAGATTTACGCAAAATGTGTAACTTAAATTGTCTTGGAAACTGTAGCCAATTGACTGTTTTTACGGTCATATTCGTTTTCAGCACCCCAAAATCCATAACAAGAAACACATTTTATCTCCGAAGCACAAACTTTTTCAAAATTTGTAGACCAGTGTAATGAGTCTTGTTGATGAGTGGTGTGACAGGCGGTATTATATCATGCTGCATCATACCGAGTACGCGTACCCTGCGGCTGGGAATGGAAAACTTGTCATCATGGACAATCTAAAGTACTTTTACCACTACATTCATATACTGTATATCATGGCGAGGTTTGCAGTGAGGATGTGGCCAAAGGCCTGTGTGAGTTTTTGATAGAATTTAGAGAGGAGTATCGATTGTTAAACAAAAAGGATAAATACGGTCAAATAGTGCACCAGATTGTGAATAAAATATGTTTAGTTCGTGAAATTCCCCCTAAGCGAAAATGTCTGCTGCGTATTCTGCGGAGTGGGAGCGATAAAACTTTAAAACCGATATTACTTCATGTATCGGAAAATTTCTCAAAACATCTACCCAGTATCATAGGATACAAGTATTCACGTTGGAACAACGCCGTACATGTTTCATCAGCTTATGGTGTGACTCGCTCTTCCCGTCGAGTCGATTTGGCCACCCGTGGCTCATTGTCATCTCAGAGCTTGAACTGACTGGACGCGCACTCCTCGAATACGATGGAACTTCCTTTGAGAAGCATTCTCAATGCCACGTACGATGTGTTCGTAACGAAGTCATTGTGCGTGTTCAGGCGTGAAACTGGTACCATTAACTATGTATTGAAACGATTTGCAGGCAAGCAAACTCTGGTAACAACGTTATTTATTTAAGTGTTGAGGAGATGAATAGAGTCTTATGACAGTTGAAAAGTGGGGTGAGGACCGATATAAAATACCTGCAGGTGTAGGTACAAGAAGAGAACAAATTAGTGATGCCCCCTCATATACCGTTGTTTGTACGTTGTGTATAAATAACGATCAGCCATGCATTGATATACGACTGATGTGGAAGAATGCATCTGATAATAACGTTCTTGTCCCCACGCGAAACCGCTTCATCCTCGACAGAATGTTTGAAATAGTCGGATTCCGCAAGCTGAAGCCTATATTAGACGCGCGTGTTTCGGATATGATTTATTTTGACACGGTTCTTGAATACGCATGCACCGCTCTGCTCGACGGATTTATCGAATGTAGGAATGAACAAGGAGAGAATGATCTAGAGTTGGATGCTTATTTAAAAGTTTAGAGTCTTCGAAATATCCCGAACTTTGGTACAAAGGACTTGAGCGGTGCAGGGCAGAGCTCACTTACACTGTTCTCCCTGAAGAGTTGTATCTCTATATAATGAGTAGCTGTCATTACGACTTGGAAGATTATTTAAATTGCCGCTATGCAGAGTGAAGAAGAGTTTACGAGTGAAAAGCTCGGCTCGGTAAGAAAAAAAACCGATTGGAAAGAGGTGTTTACAAACTTGTATTTAATAATGATGTGGTGGTTAATGATACCCTCTTTGTGCGTGCTTTTGATTGTATTTTATCCGTGTTTAAAGATACTGTAACTTGCCAACCGAATGTAAAATGAGCACAAAAATAGTATTGAACGATATGAAGGCCATTTACGTCGAGTATAGGCACCCGTACACCTTGAGCGGTGAAATAATCTTAAATCGTATTTACTGCGTCAATAATGATGTGACTGTAGACTCGATTACGTGCGGGTTTAGTGTTTTGGTTAAGCGCAGTAGAACAAATGTATTTTGATGGATATTTATTTTCAATATATTTGAATTTAATATAATTGTGTACATATATATTTCTTTACTCTACTAATATGTTGATGATTATACTCCATCGTATTGTATATTATTTTTTTTCAATATATTTAATTATTTAATATAACTGTGTATATATATGGGAATGAACTCAGAATGGTTCCCTGAGGTTTATTATGATACACACAGACCGTTCATGGAAAAAGGAACTCTTCTAGCATAATTAAATCCACTATAGTCCAAATAAGTAATGGTAAATGACAAATACCATAGTTTTTCTTTTTCATGATGCTAGCCCGACGTGGGCAACGGGTCACTCGCAAAGAGGTCCCAAAAATATAGCTTCCCTCCCCAGCTATCTGCAAAGCAGATAGGATTCAGCTTTTGGACAGGATCTAGGGTTTAAAGCAGCCTAGCCCAGCTACATTTAGAACTTCAATATAAGCAAAAGACTCGCTGCCTTCACGTCAGATTGAATACATCAAAGAAAAAGGGGTAACTATTATAGTTTTAGCCAAAAACCAAAACTTAAACCTCAACTGGCAGAATTGAGCGTCCACTTTTTCAAGGCACATAACATGTCCGGACTAGCATCATGAAAAAGAAAAACTATGGAATTTGTCATTTATCATTACTTATTCGGACTATAGTGGATTTAATTATCCTAGAAAAGTTCCTTGTTTTGTTCCATGCACGGTCTGTGTGTATCATATATATATATATATATATATATATATATATATATATATATCTTTCTTCTGTACTGTTATATTGATGGTTATACTCCATCGTTTGGTATATTATATTTTATATTTTTTTATTTTTTTATTATATATATATTCCTCGTTCGTGTTTCTTATGCTATTATTTTTAATTTTATTTTTTTGAGCATGTATATTCTATCGTTTGTATAGGATTGTAAATTTATTTTCTATCTATTTCGTGAAATTGATTCCAGTATTTCTTCAAAATAAAAAGAATGATGTAATGGTGTTTTATTTAATTCTTTTGGTTGTATATATAAACGATATTATTATTTAATTATATGTATACCAAATGGCTACTTAGGCCTTCTAAAACGACTGACGGATTTCTAAGCCAACTGTCAAGAATATCTGAATAGCGCAATCTGGCAGATGAAAAGTTATTTAATATATATACACCTGCCTTATAGGTCTTCTACGTCAACTGGCGGTCTAAGGAAACTGGTGGATTCAGCCAGTTGTCGGATAATGCCGACTGGGGGAAAGCCACTGTCAAGAATATATGCTTTAATTAATAAATAGCACAATCTGGCAACTCAACCCTAATAATGTACACCTGAACTAGCCATTTACGCCTTCTAAGAAGCCTTCTAAACCAACTGGCTGATTAGGATCTTATAAGACAGCGGGCGCTCGGATGAACTCTCAATATGCGCTTGGCAGGAGCCAGTCGAACACTGCTCTCTCCTCCTCTCTCTCTTAGGTTAGGTATACCCCTTTGGGGGTGAGGCCGTCCCAGCTTCTCCCCCAAAAGAGGTCAGGTAGACTCCCCCAGCAAGCTGGGGGAGTTCCCCTTCATTGCAGCTTAGGGGATAACCCCTCCCCCTAGTTATAATCTCTTGCAACATTCCCCCTCCCCCCTTTACAACATTGATCAACATTTGCAATTGCATTGCACTCTAACATTTTGCTGTCATAATACTGATGCCATTCCATCAATTTTCATCCGATTTCGTTCGTCTTGGATTTGACTAAATTGTACGTGCCTCTACTTTTACTGTGCGAAACAATGACAACTAACGTTCCCTTCTTATTTGCAGGTGACTGATCTCAACCGAAGGTGTGCACTGTAGATCAGAGATGGCTATTTGCGTGGTGTGTTCGGAGCCAGTTAACCTGAACAGCCCTAGGATTAAACGAAGTTGACGGAAAAAGGCTGTATTGGCATTAATAACACTAATAGACTGCGCAAATTAGATGTTCCAGACATCATGTACACTGAGAACTGTTGCCTTTTCGTACACAAAGAGTGTCAAAGTAAGCATATTAACCCAAAAGCAATCAAGACAGCTCAAAAACGCGGCCATCTACAGATATAGCTAAAAAAATACCTTCGCTCACATGTTACAGCATTCGAGTTCAAAACTCATTGTTTTCTGTGTGGTAATCGTGTTGACCAGGATGCACCATACAAACATCCACACAGAAGTGTACTTCAGTTCAGCTGTGTGATGACGTTCGAGTTCCAGGTAAACATCGCAGCGCACTGTGCCCAGAGGCAAGATGACTGGGTCACAATGGTACAGTCACGTTTTGTGCCTATACACGCCCTATCAGCTGAGGAAGCTATCTATCACCATGATTGTGATAAAAATTTTCGAGGAGGGAAGAATATTCCTGCAACGTACACTAAACATGTGGAGGCTCCACCGAAGAAACGGAAACTTGGACGACCGAAATGTATGTTCAAGATGGCGACATTTGAGATTGCCATTGAATACTTGGAAGAGAATGATGATGAGACGATTACGTTAGATAATTTGAATCTCATTATGAAATTGAGGAATGGGCTGAGCGATGATCATCTCTACACTGCAGCTCAGCTGAAAAGTAGGGCTAGGCATCCGGGATCCCGTGATATTATTTCACCCTATACTCAAGCGAAAACTGTTTTTAAAGTTTATAAAAAAGGTGAACGAAAACTTCAATTGTGAAAAGCCTCTGCATGAAATAAATATACCTCATAATAAAACTGTTTAAAAGTCTTCCCTGAAAATAGAATACGGGGAAATCCCGGGATCAAAATCCCAGGAAATGAGCTGCCTACTTCACTTCCTCCGGGATCCCGGATGCCCAGCCTTATTGAAAAGGGAACTAGTCAATCACTATGGGGGGAAGGTATCCATAACTACTAGGGGCACTCAATATATTTTGCCCCACCCTTTTTTCTTAGCTAAATAATAGGCCATGGGGCTGAAATGTCTTTTGGGCCGCAAGTTTGAACTTTCTGCGCTTCACATAACCAGATTTTTCCATTTTGAAACTTCCCTCCTTCTATAAAACCGCTTTTAAACGCCCTTGAATAAAACTAATGGTTAACGCAGTTCCGAAAATGGCGTCTGACAGTTATGTGAGTCGTAAACAGATAGCCGTTATCGAGTTCTTAACCGCAGAGAAGGAAACAGGTGAAAATATTCACAAACATCTACAAAACGTTTACGGAGATGCTGTTGTTGATCGAAGCACAGTTGGACGCTGGTCTAAACGTGCGAGATCATCGGAGAGAGGGAGAGCCAGCCTCGATGATGAGCCACGCAGCGGTCGCCCTGCATCGGCTGTGACATCTCATACTGTGCAACGTGCTAACAGCATCATTCGATCAAATCGGCGCGTCACATACAAGGAGCTATCACTTGAGCTAGGAATTAGTGAAGGAAGTGTGAATACGATAAATGCAACTGGGATACTCAAAACTGTGTTCACGGTTTGTTCCTCTCGAACTGACTGAAGATCACAAAGCCCAAAGAAAAGAAATTGTTTCTGAGTCATTGGTTCGATACGAGACAGAAGGGGATGACTTCCTTTCACGAACTGTGACTGAGGATGAGACATGGGTACACCACTTTGAACCTGAAACAAAACGCCAATCCATGGAGTGGCATCACGCAGAATCCCCACTCAAGAAAAAGTTCAAAATGGCTCCCCCTGCAGGAAAGGTTATGGCCACCATCTTCTGGGACATGAATGGGTGATTCTGGTGGACATTATGAAGAAAGGAAAAACAATCAACTCAGAGGCATATATTGCTATCCTACAGAGACTCCAGAGATGTATAAAGCGAGTTCGACCGGAGAGAAAACTGGAAGACGTCCTTCTTTTGCACGATAACGCAAGACCACACAACAGTTTGCAAACAAGAGAGGCCATAACAAAAATGCGCTTGACTGTGTTACCCCACCCTCCATACGGCCCGGATCTGGCACCTTCAGCCTTGCATTTGTTTGGGCCAATGAAGGATGCTATTCATGGAAGAAAGTTTTCGAGTGACGATGAGGTTGTTGAAGAGGTTAAGAGGTGGCTCCAGCGGAACCCAGCGAACTTTTACCAGCAAGGAATAAAGATCCTTGTTTCGAGGTGAAAGAAAGCCGTAGAAAAAGATAGAGACTATATGGAAAAATAAAAACTTGCAAAAAATGTATGTAACTACTTGTTTACAAAAGTTTTGGAACTTACAAGGAAACTTGGAAAGAAAAAAAAAGGTCGGGCAAAATATATTGAGTGGCCCTTGTACAATCAAGCAACAGCCTAACATCGTAACTCTTACGTCGAATGTGAAAAACTCATACAAGGGGCACATGTAAATGCTGCAAAGATCGGCCAATCCAGCATGGACGGCTTGATCAAAGTCGTGGGAGAATACATCCGTACGGAGATAAAATGTATGGAGAAACACGACAATGTATATCTGGACACTGAGCAGATGAAATCGATTGACACAAATCTCGATTACCTCCCACTTTCGTTACACATCCTCCTCCAAACCATCATCAAGAGTCGAAACTTTAAGATCCATACTGCGTCATTTGGCCAGGCAATAATGCAGTCAACATGTCCCCATTCATTTCTGCCTCCTCTACAAGTTGGGCTCAGTGTCACACTGAAACACAAATATGGTCATTGTGATTTAGTGGATATGATTGGCAAATTCAGCTTTTGCTTTTCATACACTGAAGCATCGAAGTATAGAAAAAATGCGGCGACCACTCAGGGTGTTGACCTAATTAATGAGACTGCAGACATGTTCTGCCAATACCAGGCTGATAATGTAGATAATTCAAGCAAAACGTTTGACGATACTGGCGCAATCCATGTATGGGCAGATGCGTGGGAGATGCTTAAAGACCTCACACAGGCAGTACTCAAGCGCGATGCCAGAGATCTACAGTCCATCGTGAATTATCTCAAAGAGAGAAAGCCATTCTCGAAGAACACTAACGAACTCCGGAGCCTGTCGTCAGGAGCCATAGCAGAAGGGTTGGTCAATGTTGACTCTGCTGAGACTGTCGGTATTGCTATCCTGGAATCTATTGTGGGAATTTCAGTTTCAAAACACAAATTCTCTAAAAAAGAACACCTTTCATACCTGATTTTCGTTTACTTTTCATGCCACAAAAAAACACTTGTTATATCTCCAGAATGACTAAACTCTCATAAAATTTGATGGTCTCATTTGCGCCCATACGGCATGAAAGGGTTAATAATCTATCTTCCTCGGTGTATGTGTCCGTTGACGGTGAGAAAATTGAGATCGATCCTCAGCAACTGTACCAGCGCCTCCTTGTCACAGGCATCGGCAATATCGAACTCCAGACACTGTTCCAGTATGACCTGTGCTCCTATCCCTCATCCTTATTGGATCCAAAACTTATGCGACTTGCGGATAAGGCTGATCTCCAGAACGGTCTAGTCAAGAAGGTACCGGTTTGTGTTATCAAGGAGTGTCCTATCAAGGTGTGGCCTATGTCATCGATGGAGGGGTGATACTACAGTGCCTTCCCTGGCCCAAGTCCACATTGTATGCCACTCTCTGTCAACTATATATTCAGTTCGTAAGCAATCACTTCCGCAATGCTCTCATCGTGCTTGATGGCTATGGCAGTGGCCCTTCTACTAAGGGTAAGACTCATCAGAGGAGAACTGACATTGAGATAGGAGTGGATGTGGATTTTACCCAAGATATGCTGCTCAAAATGAAGAAAAACCCGTTCGTGGTGAATCCAAGAAACAAACAGAAATTCATCGATCTGCTGGGGTCTGAGATAGAGAAGGAGGAGGACATTCAGGTCAGACACTCACCCGGGAATGCTGACTACGATACTGTAATGTCTGCCTGTACCATCGCTCTGACGAAGCCTGTGGTAGTTGTAGGGAATGACACCGACCTTCTCATTCTGTTGCAACACTACTTCACACCCGCCGACCATGATACCATCTATCTTCAGATAGCACGAAGCTCATTGATATATCATATCCTGCAGAAGACTCTCGATCCTGACCTCAGCCACTCCCTGCTCTTTATTCATGCATTGTCGGGGTTTGACACGATATCGAAGCACTGTGGCATAGGAAACCTCTCAGCTATGGTTAAATACCGTGACCTCCAGGAATTCTCAAAGTTGTTCATGATGGCAGATAAAAATAACGAGGATATCGAGCAGCTAGTAATTAGGCCCTTGCGACCCTCTATAGTTGTATGCCTGTCTCGGATTTGAATTTCGAATTTGTGTCTAAGTACTCCGAGAAGGTGGTTTCGAGCTCCTGCTGTCTGCCCCCTGATCGTCTTCCACCAACATCTGACGCTGCAAGATTCCACAGCCAGTGGGTCTACCTCCAGGTGCAGGACTGGCTAGGCGACAACATGGAGGCGACAGAATGGGGCTGGGTGCTCCACAAGACAGCATGGGTTTATCTTGAAGCCACACAGAATGGAGCAAGGTGCCGCACTTGTATCTCTGCTCAAGATCATTAGATGCAACTGCACTGGAAAGTGACAAAAACACGTGTTTGTGTAGGCAAAATGGACTCCAATATACTTTGGCATGTGGTCAATATAAAGGGATAACATGCATAAATGGGGGAACTCATGATTCCTGTGACACCACTGATTAATCACGCGCTATTTTCATTTGCAATGTCAGATGAGATAGTGTAGTATGAACTTTAACTTTAATCTGTTCGATATTTCAATGTCTGTCGCGTCATATCCGGCAATTAAAGTGCATATATATCAGATGATATTAAGGCCATCTTGAGTTTTAGGGTGACAATGACATTATATTTGTGTCACAAACATTTGAGTATGCCAGCGGTTTGAATATGGTGTTGATAGAGTCATCTAACTACTTTCTAGTGTCATTCGTTACATAGATATTATAATTTTGTACTTTTCGTCAACTCTGGGGGCCATTTTTGAATTTTTAGATACCTTAAACTTGAAAAATACATTCCATTGCATTTATCTTTTCAAGCTGATATGATTAGACTCATCATACATGTTTTTATCTTGATTGGTTCCATATTTATGACGTTTTTCCACTTTGGTTCGTTTCGACGATGGCCATCTTGGATTTGACCTATTTTCAGGTAGTTCTCCATGTCAGACTTTGGCAAACTATTTTTTTTTATTAAAGTAGAGGTATCAAAGAACTGAAATCGGTCGAGAAACCCTTTCCGACAATTTTGTTGAACCTCCACTGTTTAATTACTGGACTATATACAGTAGACCAGGGGTGGCCAACCCCTTGCCCGCGGGCCAATAAATGGCCCACCAAGGCTGTTAGGGTTACCCGCCACCATCGGGTGGCAAATTTGGATCCACTTACGTCTGCGAACAAGCATTTTCCTCAATGAATTTTATTAAGAATAAGTACCGATCAGCTTTAACCGACGCTCAAAACAGGCTCAAAAATCACTCTAAAGTTCAGCTAATGTAGTAAATAACATTTTTTTCAGTGTTGGAATTTTCTAGTTTTTCAGGGTTCGATTTTTTGAACGATTATATTACTTCTATTAGTGTTTGAGCATATTTTTACATATATGTGTGTTTGTATTTCAATAAAAATTTCAGTGTACTTGAATTATTTTTTATTTTATCTTATTATTCTAGGCATCAGTGGAAACCACAAACATTATACGACTAGGCGTGTGAGCCTGGTGCGTCCACTAGTGTCGACGTGAGACGGACGTGACACCTCCAAAGAGTTTTTTTTGGAGTTCTCGTAACCCAAGAGTGACGTTGTCCCTCATCCTTCGGATATAACTCCGACTCCAACGAAGAGGACCACTTCCGGAATTCATAGTCCATCGTCGTCTTCCATTCGAGCGACCGAAAGGGAACCCGCTCAACATTGGCGGTCCCACCGAGACGCGGAGGACCCAGACCCCCAGGACCCGGTGAACAAAGTATTGCCCAATTCGCCCCGGGCCCTCTCTCTCCTCTCGGACGAAGTCACGGTTATAGATGACGTCACCGCTCTCCCTTTGTCTGCTCAACTAACTGCCACTGCAAGTAACCTTCAAATCGAGAGAGACGTCAGCTGATGCCTCGTTGATGCTGCCTCCGTTTTCTCTCTCGATCCACCTCACCCAAACGTTTTTTGACGTTTGCTTGATTGAGTTACGTAATTATTAAGTATCACTGATTTACTCTTAACCTAATTATAATTTTAAATTTTGACGTTCGTGGAATATTGCTAAATTGTATATATATACACTAATCATTAATAATACTCCTTCCACAGTAATAATTCACGGTTGAATGGTAACTAAACAATTTTTTTTTGTAGTACTTCTAACATTTTTTATTTTTTTCTTCGAGTGAGTGGGACCAGTGAAGTGATTTTACCTACTTAATAATTTTCTTGGTTATCGTACTTTCTTTTAATTAATAAGTAATTTTAATTAAATAATGGATAGTGTAATACGCTATTAATTTGACTTTGCAGTCATTTATTTATCTCTAATATTTTAAATATCTTTAATTTTTTTAATTATTTTTAATTATTTAATTATTTAATTATTTCAATTATTGTAACGTTTTTTAATTATTTTAATTTTTTTTAATTATTGAATTACCTTGGGTAATACTTTTTTTTTAGTTGAATAGGTTAGGTAGGGTTAGGAATTTTATTTTTTATAATTTTATTTTTACTTTGCCTACGGGAATTACGCTTGTGACGTAACTTACAGGCCATAGACGTGGATACAATTGGGGCTCGACTAGTGGTACTTCCTTGCGGACTAAGACTGAGGGCTGGATCAACCATCGTTGGAACCCCAGATTTTTCCAGTTCATGATCAAGGACACGGGAAAGGACTTCGTGTGGGGCTCTTCATCCATTGGTGACCAAAGATCCGATCTTCCGATTTACAAGTAACCTTTTGCTATCCCAATCTTCATTCTTCCCATATTCTTTTTTATTACTTTTATATCACCAATTTTATTAGAATTACAGAACAATGCTGGCATAATTTTTTTTTTCTCATCAATCCCGTCATTCCTCAAATACTTTTTTTGGATCAATCCCAGAATAGGCACCTGAAATCATTTTTAGGTGCTTAATCTGGGATTGAGGCAAAACACAGGTGCTTAATCTGGGATTGAGGAGAAAAAAATATAAACAGTTTTTAGAGATATAATTTCATTGTTTTTATCAATATTTGAAAAAATCAACTCTAACCTAACCTAACCTAACCTAACCTAACCTATATCTATACCAATTTATGTGGCAAGATAGATTTGCTTCAATGGATTCAGAAACATTCGGGCTCATATTGCAGGAATTTATAATATCTAAAATTTTTCTTTATTCATTAAACCACTTTAAACCTTTTATAACTTTGCCTTTATTACATTTGTAATAAACTTTGTATAACAATAAATTTTGTAATCATCAGGTTTTTTTTATTTAATTCCTTGCAAGGTGCCTATTCTGGGATTGAGGTTGAACGCAGGTGCTTCATCTGGGATTGAGGTACATCAGGTGCCTATTCTGGGATTGACCCCTTTTTTTTGTGTTTTACTTCATTGTTGGAGGTCCCTCGATTGCTTTGCGTTTGATTAAGTTAACCAAACTTTTAAACTTCTTTTTTTTTTAGAAATTGAATAGTTAATAGTTTGCTGAATTTGAATTTCGGGAATGTACACTACTTAATTACATTAACAAATTGTCCTTACCCTTCTGCAACTTTTTTCCAATTTTTGTTTTTGTTTTGAATTTTACTTTAGAATTATATATATATATATTTTTTTTTGTGTACACAAGCCGATACTATACATACTAGGACTACACTGCAAAATCACACTTTATTTGTATATTTTCGCGTGCGACGTGTATGCCACATTCCGATTCCGATTCCAACCGGATTTTTCTATTACCACTTACACCTCCACGTCCGTCCTTCCCTAAACGTCGCCGAATTCCAAATACCAACATGGCCGACACCAACAATACTACCTCCACTGCTGCTGCGCCTGCCGCGAGTGTACCAACCACAAATGTTACGGTCTCCAGGGTACTTAACCTGCCGACGTCCGTTCCAAAATTTAAAAGAACCGTCGCGGGAAAGGCCACCGGGCCACTTGTTCAACACTGGCTCAACAAACTGCATACTTCGACAATGAGAGGGTCACCGCGGACAAGGACAAAATTTCTGAATCACACGATTTATTGACTTCACAGAGATCAGCATCCAAGTTTGTTGAAACTGACCCCGAGATACGAGAATCCACTTCGTGGATCCGGTACCGACAGATTTTCTTGGAAAATTTTAAGGATGTAAGCGACACCCAACCATTCACGACCATAACCAACTTGTTCCGACTTCGCTGGCAGGATGGCGAAGATTTGATAGAGTTTAGGAATCGTATTCAACGCACTATAAACAGTGTTATCCTAGCCATCGACGGTGCTTTTGATTATGCAATCCCCTCAAAAATGGCGAAGATATTGTCCTTTTCGGCGATATATGCGAACTTACCAAGCCACCACCAAGTCAAATTCCAACAACATGCGGATATTACCGCATCGTTGGCAACCATCTTGAACAAGTTAAAGAAGTCGTGTTCAAACTCGACTGATCTTAGTATTCGTCGACCACGGGAGGAATGACCAAAAACCTTCCAGTCCGTCCGCTATACCACAGATAAAACAAGACGGCAGCAAAAGCATAGTTCTGCTTCTGCAACGCCTTCGCCGTCGAACCAGTCTCGACCAACCCCATCACGGCAGCCCCCCCCGATTCCAACCTCAAACTCCACCCCCACGGTGCTACAACTGCTGTGAAGCTGGCCATGGAATAAAACAATGTAGGGCGGCTACGTATTGTGATTATTGCAAAGAGTCTGGTCACCGGCAGGGAGAACGTTCAAAGCGCCATAATAAAGGTACTTTTCCCAACAACAACGGAATCCGCAGCCCCAAGGATTCCGACCTTCCACTAGGCCATTGCAACAAGGATACCCCAGATGAACCCCTTCCTATGTAACCAACCCTACTCAAAGTCACCTTGAGCAGGACGTTCGACGTCTTCACGTGACGGTAGAGACTCTCACGGAACGTCTGAACGGCGTGGGATACGCCGGACCACCAGACATACCTCTGGGAAGTCATGAGACTGCAGGTCGATCCGATTATTTTTTAGAGGATTCGTCGGCTCCAGAATTTCCGTATCTAGAGGAGCCGGGTTGTCCTCCTCCGGAATAGCTGTTCCTGCGCAGAAAAATCCAGGAGTTACTACTCCACTTAAGGACCCCGAGGGCCCTGCAGAAGATAGTCCAGACACTACCTTACAATCCTATGAGTTTCCCTTTTCATGAACTTCTTGCATTGAACCCGAGATCTATGAATCTCATAAATCTCGCCCTGCTTCACAGAGACCTGTGGCTAATTCTGTCGATGTTTCTACATCACATGTTTATACGATTAATAACGTTTAAGGATGTTGTTATTCCGCTTCGTGTTCGGAGCTTAGATATGTTTGGTCTGTTAGACACTGGTAGCACCGCTAACCTAATTAAACAGTCTAGTTTAAATAAAATTCCGGGAGCTTCCGAATTGGAACTTTTTCTGTCTAATGTTATTTTAAGAAGCGTTAATGGAGGAACTATACCCTCCATAGGGAAAGTTAAGCTCAAACTGAAACTCGGCAAATTGGTCTTCGATGCCGACTGCGTGGTTGTACAAGACTCTAAGCATTTTCCTTGAGTGAAATTGGTGGAATCTTGTATTTGAATTAGATGCTGTCCGAGTGCAAGGACAACTTATTCCGTTAGTGAGTACGGAATCGAACCCGGAGGTTCGTTATTCTACTGCTGTTGAAGCAAGTATTAAGGCTTTTTCTGATATTTCGGGCGATGTTCCCGACCTTATTGAAAACCTACAGGATTGTTGTTATCCTGGTCATGGAGGGGTTCATTTTTTTCCGGCTATGCCGCCGTGTGATTGTTTGGAATCGGGTGATAATCCCGCTACACGCCATGTCAGGCGCTCATTGAATTTTTTGTTCAGAGTCTGTTCCCACCAATGAGTTTCAGTTGAGAGTTAAAGAAGAATTCGTTATTGAGCCAAACCAACAGGTTTGCTTTCGTGTAATTGTTACTTTTAATGATGGTACTTATTTAGATCCTGCGACTTCGGTAGTCGTTAAAAATGTTCTTGAAAATCAAGTACAACATTCTGGTTTAGTAATTGTACACAGTCTGTGTACCAGCGAAAATGCAAATATCCCTATACTGTGTGCTAATGTTGGTTCCGAATCCATCACGTTGAAACCTAATACTTTAATAGGCAAAAGCCTATTGGGCCCAGTCTGAGCCTAATTTAATTCCTTACGCCATACGCTGATGCACTCCTGAAGGCGTGCCTCCTCAGGAATTGCGTGCTTCTTATCAAGCATGCTTAGAGTCCAATCTCGCAAATTCTTTTCTTTGCAGCGATCCGAACCTGTTCAACCAATTGTTGGACTTCTTAGTCGAACATAAAAGCATCATTGCACTCAAGGGTGATGCCTTGGGACGTTCGAACCTTGTCCTATTTGACATTAACCCCACAGAAAACACCAAGCCAATCTACATTCCGCCATATCGCGTTCCGCACCCTCAGCAACTGGTTGTCGAAGAACACGTGAAGGAAATGTTAGATTTGGGTGTTATTCGACCGTCGGTAAGTACTTGGTCTTCTCTATTGATCTTAGTCAGGAAAAAAGATGGAACGCTAAGGCCTTGCATTGATTACCGACGCCTAAACAAAGTGACCATCCCAGACCGATTCCCACTCCCCAATGTGCAGGAGGTCATTCAATACGTTGGTAAGGCTAAATATTTTACCTCTCTTGATTTAGCTTCAGGATACTGGCAAATGTCTCTGTCCCCGGAGTCAAGGCCGTGTATGCCTTCACTACCAACCAAGGCCATTACGAGTGGAATGTTTTGTCATTCGGATGCCGAAATGGCCCTGCGAACTTCTCCTGACTCATGAATATTGTGTTATCTGGATTATTAGGTTCTCATGCCCTAGTCTATGTAGATGACATAGTGATCTACAGCGACACAGTAGAAGAACATTTCGTACGCCTTGCCAAAGTCTTCACACGTCTTTCGAATGAAAATCTCAAACTAAAACTTTCCAAGTGCCAATTCTTCCGCTTCTCACTTGTATATTTAGGGTTTCTTCTTTCCTCTGATGGAATCCTACCGGATCCCGCCAAACTTCATATTCTCCAAAACTACTCTATTCCACGAAACGTTGATGAAGTACGATCCTTTATCGGTTTTGTAGGATTTTATTGCAACTTCATTCCCAAATTTTCGGATATAGCAGCTCCCTTAACAAATTTGTTCAAAAAGAAAACCCCCTTTGTATGGAATTCTGAGCATCAGAAGGCCTTTACTAACGTTCGCGACAAACTCCTGCAGGAACCCATACTGCAGTTCCCAGATTTTGGCGAACCATTCATAGTAGCCACTGACACTTCTAACTACGGGTTAGGTGCCGTACTACTCCAAGAAGTAGATGGTACAGAACTACCTGTGGCTTACGCTAGTCGGCTACTTTCCAAACCCGAACGAGACTATTCAGGGACTGAACGAGAAGCTTCAGCCATCGTATGGGCCCTGAAAAAATTTAAAAACATCATCTACGGGTATAAAATTATAGTAAAAAGGGACCACGCTCCTCTGACATCCATATTTTCTAAGAAGTTACCAGACGGACTACTAGGTCGCTGGGCTCTCACCATCCAAGACTTTAGTCCCGAATATGTTCACTGTCCCGGTAAACTCAACGTTCTTCCACACTGTCTATCCAGGATAAACAAACCCGAAGAGGTCTGTGGAATTCATCGCATTGAGACTATTCCAAATTTCGATAGAAACACGCTCTTCGAGGCACAACGCAAGGACTCGTATATCTCCAAATTGGTTCAGCAATTAAAGGCTCAACCAAATTCGGAACTTCACCAGCTGTATGCCTTCCAGGATCAAATTTTACATTACCAAATTTCTCCTGGAAAATACGTGGCAGAGGTTCTCGAGAGTCTTCAGGTCGTGGCAATTAGACTGTGCCATGGCAGCGTTTGCGCTTGGCACCCTGGAATTGAACGAACACTAAAATTGGTCAAAGCACGTTACCATTTCCCACTCATGCGCACCAAGGTAACAGAACACTGAAAGTCGTGCTCATCTTGTGCCAGGCATAAAGGAGCAATTCCACCTACCGCGCATATGCATACGTACCCCGTTCCTGTTAGACCTTGGGAACGCGTAGGGATGGACGTGCTAGACCCCTTTGTCCAAAGTCAAAATGGAAATAAATACATCGTCGTTTTCACCGGCCATTTTACTAGGTATAATGAGATTACACCGGTGCCTGCCCATACATCGGAGATCATCGCCAAATGTTTACTCGAACGAGTAATCCAACGGCACAATACGCCAACCGTTCTACTCTCGGACAACGCTCAGGAATTCACCTCTGCGATGTTCACAGAGTTGTGTAAACGTCTCCACATACAAAAGGTACAGATAACACCGTACCATCCGGCAGCAAATGGTCTGGTTGAGAGGCAGAATGAAAAAGTCCTTAACGTCCTACGACATCTCGTAGACGCGGACCAACGTAATTGGGACGAGTGCCTCCCTATGGTACAGTGGACTATTAACAACACCTATAGTTAACTCATCAATGACATTCCTCATTTCAGACTGTATCATTACGATGCAAGATTTCCTTTCGACCTCCCAAACGACTCCACAAACGAGGGATTTGACCCTCTTGGAATTCCAATGTTATGTGGAAGACCTGACACGTCATTCTTTCCAGATTTTCGACGACACACGACATTGTCTAAACCATGAAACCGACCGAATGGTCCAATACCAACACAAACGGTATCCTAAGCAACGGACCATTACACCTGGAAACCGTTGCTGGTTGAAAACTATAGTCTCCACGCCTCAGTGGTAAACTTTATCCAAAATGGGAAGGGCCACATCGTGTCCTCGAAGATGTGGGACACAATACCTTCAACATCCAACATCTACAAACCTTAAAAAAAAGGTTATCCATGCTGACCAGATTAAGGTTTCAAAGGAAGGTCCTAATCCTCCTCAGCCGAAGTCGTCGCCATCTAAAGTGGAAACAGTCAAGCCTCGCGTTACTAAGACCCACCCTGTCCGAACAACCTGTGGGGGGCCACATGGAACCTGAACCCCTGGAACCGGAGCCTCTCTCTGCTGCTCCTTCCACTCCAGAAGTTGAAATTTCGGAGGAACCTCCAGACTTCCAAGTTTTACCTGAAAGCCCCGCAGCAAGTGCGGTACCCCCCCCCCCGACTCACCATCGCCACCCTCACCTGTGGACGACCCTAAACGAGACCCTACAGTGACGTTCAGAACTCGACCTCATGACTCGTCACAAGGCCCTTGGACTCGATCCCGATCGCGAGTACCCGAGTCACTAGAACACACACATAGTCCTACACTAGAACAAAGTTCCGGCCCCGTACCTATACTCAACTCCGTCCCTAAACCCTTACGTGAAAAGCATTCCCACCAAAAGACACCGACACAAAGTCCCTCCCTACCCCCCAAAACACCCTTACAGCCATCGAATCTGCCTGCTCCGACTTCGCGAATACCCGAGTCATTAGCCACCGCTTCCACGTCACATCCACCAAACCCACTTCGTCCCCCGGACCGACCCTCGTAGTCAGGGGGCTTAATCCAAAAAATCACCCCGATTGTTCCCTTTGTTCCAAAAGTACCATTTTTTTACCAGGGGTAGATATGACCATAAGCATTCATTTTTTTGCGGGAGCCAACATGGGCTCTCTCTGTGGCGGCCATTATGGACGAATCCAAGATGTCCGCCATCTGGTCTGACATTGGGCGATAAAATAACAACCAATCATAGTAGAACAGCAAATAATGACACTTTTTGTATGTTTTTGAGTATAGAGAATCCAGTTCTGATATTTGTTTTTTAATTCAAGATATACGTCAGATCGTATATATCCACATTTGATATTATTTTATAAGAAATGTACATTTTATGTCAATTGAATCATGATACATAATTATTGCACTTAGATTTGTGGTTGTAACAGCTATATTAACTTTTACATTGGATTTCTCCTGACATTTTGTCCACTATTAATCTATTTTTTATTATTTTTGCAGGTGTTGGCATACCTGTATTCCTCTGAAGCAAGTCTATGCGGTGGTGGTCTTCACATTCTAGTCTTTTCAGGCCTGCAGATATGAAGATCTCGTTAGTGTGTAGTTAGTAGTGTGTAGTAGAACATTAATACCTCAACATGTCTACTAACATAACTGGAATTAATTGGACACTGTGTTGCCTATGTCAGTCCAGCAAAGACGAGGCATTACAACAGCCAAAAGAACAGGGATATTCATCTCTTGAAAGAGATCTGAATGATTTTGTGCAGCTCAATGCTGTTCCATCTGGTATCAAGGTTAGTGAGCTCGATGATGGCTCAGGAATTGCAGCAACCATCCAATCACATGCTGCAGTGTATCATAAAAGTTGTAGGAGTGCATGCAACAGTTACAGGGTAAAGCGGGCACGAGGAAATGTGGCCACGCAAGATGAATGTGCAGCTGGGATAAGTCCGAAGAAACTCAGATCAAGTTACGGATCACCTGCAGAAACATTATTCTGCATCATATGTCTGGGTGAGGATCAGCATGATCTTCATAGAGCCTTAAGTGACAACATTGATCAAAATCATTGGGCAAAAACAACTAACAACTGGCATTTATATGGGCGCTTGACTGCAGGTTCTGATGCACATGCAATGGATGCATGTTATCATGTACAATGCTATTGGCGGCTTCGTGATGGAGCTCGTGCAGTTGAACGTCGATCTTCAAGTGAACCCAAGCCTCCCCCATTTGATCCCATGGTCATAGCACAGTTAGTGGCATTTGTGGATGACTCTCAGTCTGAGGTCCACAAGTTGTCTGACTTACGGGAAATGTACAAGATAATGATGTCAGATCTAGGACATCCCTGTTCTGGTAGAGAACCTCATGCAACAAGATTCAAAGACCATCTGCTTGAGCATCTTCCTGAGTGGGCTTCCTATGCACAGGGGAGAGATGTATTCATTAGCCACAAGGCAAAAGTGGGTGCTGTGCTAGAACAAAGCTATCATCTGTAAACGTAGCCAGGCACCATCTGTTTTCTAGTGGCAGTCGATCATTGGACAGCATACCACCTACCCAAGCTGCCCTCTTCCAGCATATCAAGAGGTCATTGTTGCAGGCAAGTTTTGTGTGGAAGCAGTCAACCACATGCCATCAGACACTCCCTGCTTTTGATAAATGGGGATGGGAATATGACAAGCGCAGCAACCAATGGCTCCCTTTCTGGACAACTCTCGCTGATGCCAGTAAGGCATGTGCTCTTCTCCTTCATTGCGGCTGCACTAAAGCCTGCAGAGGGAATTGCAAATGCAGTAGTGCTGGAATTCGATGTACGACACTCTGCAAGTGTGAGGGTGGCTGCCTGAACAATGACGACTATTAATCAGTGAACAGCCATCTATTGGATAGACATTATCATGAGATGCAGTACTGTGAGTAAAAGGAATAAAGAAGATTGTACTTGCGTATATACTAAAGTTTAATAGCAAAAGATGTTGATGCTGACTCTTATTTTTTATCAAGTTAACTATGTAACCTGTACTAGTATTAGTACTCAAGTGGATGTCATTTTGGACGGCGGCCATTTTGATTTGGCCAATATTGCCGCCACAGTGGGAGCCCAGCTTGGCTCCCGCAAACATTCAAATTAGTATGGTCATAGCTACCTGTGGTCCAAAAATGGCACTTTTGGAATGATTTGAACAATTATATGATTAAGCCCCCTGACTATCGGTCAAACCCAAGGTGAGACCTAAATTACTTTCCTGGAAGACTTCTCGGAAGTACTGTAATAGCTAAATACCAAAATTATTAACGATGTTAACTTCGTCTAGTATGCTTACCCTTGTCTTCCTTCTATTTCCTGTAATTAGCAGTACCTATCACATCGTCCCTGGTGCTGTGGTCGAAACATTACCGGATAGCCATTTTCTGAAGGGCCAACTGAATGTTACTTTCGACCTGCGAGCCCTACACGCTATCTATTTCACTCCTTTCCCACGGTCTACTCTGTACAGGAAAATGTGACAAGTTTCAACTTGCATGCTGAACGCCCATACTTTTTCCTCTCTAAAACCTACCAACAATACACTATTTACTACTCGTGACATTACTCATTGCAAGACACCTCTGTCTTCTAAATTCCTAATTTTCTCTCCAGTCCAACCCTTTGTTTCGATACACTTCCGGAAACCATGTTATTGAATGCTGTTACAAAATTCCTCCCATTCAAATTGCACGCTCCAGCCATTCGACCCTTCAATCCCCGTTCAACTACAAATAAGTTCTGATCTCCTCCTGTCCATCCCCACAAAGTGTGAAGCAATCTTGGATTGTCCGAACAACAGTAGTATGATACAATTCGATCCAGTTAGCAGAATTCCCCCGGTTGTGCTATCATTACCTCTAGTTTTACATCATCAAACTCCAGAATACTCTCCATTAACAACACGCTTAATCTTATACACCCTCTGGCTCACCTCCAACCAATTCCTATCTTCAACCTTTCTCTTTCCTCTGTAACTCTCGTCCCTTCCTTCAACTATCCCCCTTGGGATCAGCAATTGGATCACATCAACGCAACCCTCCAATAAAGCTATGTCACCCCACGTTCAGCCCCTCACCTACGCCAATGCCTCCACTTTTATGCTAATCCTAATTATCATCTTCGCTTGCCGCCCGTGTCAACGACTGAAGTGCTGCGCCCCTACTTCGGAGCCCTCACCTTCGGAAGGAGCCCCGGACGGTCTGCCCTATTCTTCGGCCACCATTAGCTATCGTTATACCGAGAAACAAAATTTTAATTAGTTAGTTAGCTCGTAGATGTTTATATTTTTGGTGTTTAATGTTGCTTGATCACATTATTTTTTGTTACTTGTCACTTCTACAGAAGGGGAGGTAGTGTCCCATAGTGTAAAACTCTACGGTCCAAAAAGATTTCGTCTCTGACGATTTGCGTTCTAATGTTGAACCCAAAAGTCCTTAGTTCTGACATCACAGAGTGTGCAATCTTTTATACGCGGAGTAACCCCATGTAATCCTCAGTAACCCCATGTAATCCGAAGTAACTCCATGCAATCTGAAGTAATCCCATTAATCAGGTGTAACCCCCTGCAATCTCAAATTGAATCATTAAATACAATATGTATATGAAAATATGCTCATCGCATGAATTCTTCGATCCCCCGACCTCCGTTGTTGTCAGCATCACGCTATGCAAGGCGAGCGTCTCTAAACACATTAGTCTTTTCATTTTTTATTAATAAATTTTACTAAAATCTTTTACCATTCCTATAGATAAAGCATAATTGTGTCAACCTATATACCGCCCGTCTTCTCTTAGCCTAACCAACTTCCACACCAAATATCAGCTGTCTCTGATCACTATTTATCTTCCGAAAAATCACGTAAATTGATTGTTTCGAATATATGAATCATTTGCGCTCTATAACTTCCTTCCCAATCGATTTCCTTGTGTACGGGCTCAACCCTACCTTCACGCCGCCATCCTGGCGCCTCTGGGCCCTACAATTATGCTTTATTATCAAAATAAAAATGTAGACTCCGCAGAAACTATTTCAATCGTGATTGGTTCACGCCCAGAATTCTCCCTTGTCAAAATTTCCCAATCGCGGCTGCAAGTTGGATCTACCTCCGCCCAAATCTGAATGTTAAGAACTATCATAGGCGCTTACTGATAAACTCCTCCCGTAAGAGGGTGACCCTTAGTTTACCTCGTCTCCACCTAACCAGAGGTTTTAAAAACCCCGAGAGCGCCGGCAACGAGGTTCTTTGCTCTCTTGTTATTCCCAACTACGCAGGCTCTGTGATTGATTCTGTGATTAATTGTGCAGTGGCACTACCTCGTCCTAATATAATTAAACCCATTTTATAAATACTTAAACCCTGCCGCAGATTGCTTTGAAGAAAAGAAACAGCATAAACTGTAGTGTACATTGTGCTACTTAACTAATTTTAAGATTTATTTTATATTAAACCTCACCTTGAGAATCATATAACCTTAACTTCTTAAAGTTAAATAAATCGCAAATTGTATGATACATTGTGCTACTTAACTGATTTTTTTAAAGATACTTTTTATTTTTAAATCTCACCTGGCGAATTAGATAACTTTCACTTCTTAAATTTAACCAAATTTAATTGTTCTCATCAAAAGATTGTGAAATCGAAGTGAATTAATAAAATCCTGTTAAAGTGAACTTCGTTCTTTCCATTCACCGCGAAAGTCAATATAGATACAGTGTTTTCTTTCTAAGTGTCCACCGTGCTCCGTGAAATGAAATCAGGAAGCACTTGATGGTAACCTTCCGAAACTTTACAACTAATCGAGGTACGAGTGGTCAGTGGAAACCACAAACATTATACGACTAGGCGTATGAGCCTGGTGCGTCCACTAGTATCGACGTGAGACGTGACACCTCCAAAGAGTTTTTTTTGGAGTTCTCGTAACCCAAGAATGACGTTGTCCTTCATCCTTCGGATATAACTCCGACTCCAACGAAGGGGACCACCTCCGGAATTCATAGTCCATCGTTGTCTTCTACATTCGAGCGACCCAAAGGGAGCCCGCTCGATATATGTTTTCTGTCAGTCTCTCTGTCTGTGTATCTCCTCAATCCAAAAACACGGAAACCGTTCGTCGACAGAAGAAATTACTAGGTAAAAGTTGTTTAAAATTAATGGAAACCTACAGGAAAATTAGTGAATGCTCGGTTAGGTCAACTGTACGCCCTTGAAGATTGGTTAGGTTAAGTCGTGATACTTTCGATAAAAGTAACGAAAATATCACGATTTAACCTAAACAATTGTTAAGGGCGCACAGTTGACCTAACCATCATTCAATTAACCTAACCATTTGGTTACTTTTTGTTAATAATATATGTAGAGTATACGTACATTAGGGTGGAGTGAAAAATATTTGTTTTTGAATTTCAAAATGCTTGGGGTCGGGAAAGTTGCGTATATATGTGAAACGTACTGTGTGAAATATTTGTAATCGTACGGCTATAATTAAATTGTGCACACTGAACTCAAAGTTTTCAAAAATTGGCAAAATTACTAAAATTTCGCCATTTTCATTTTCAGTTGTTTTTGTAAACGTACTGTATGAAATTTTTGTAATTTTGTAATTTAATTCAAAAAACTGAAAATGAAAATGCCAAAATTTTAGTAATTTTGCTAATTTTTAAAAACATTGAGTTCAGTGTGCACAAATTAATTATAACCGTACGATTACAAAAATTTCACACAGTACGCTTCACATATATACGCAACTTTCCCGACACCAAGCATTTTGAAATTCAAAAAAAAGTTTTAGTAATTTTGCCAATTTTTAAAAACTTTGAGTTCAGTGTGCACAATTTAATTATAGCCGTACGATTACAAAAATTTCACACAGTACGTTTCACATAAATACGCAACTTTCCCGACCCCAAGCATTTTGAAATTCAAAAACAAATATTTCAATATTTTTCACTCCACCCTAGATATGTAAAAATGAACAATGAATAATTCCTACAGTCATATAATTCTTATGTTCATTCGTATACTTCGTATATTTATATAAGCCTTATATTCTTATTCATATATTGATTTTGACATATAAAATCCAAAATCGTATAAAGCTGACACGAGTTTGGATACATATTTTATTTGCTTTCTATTTTATAATTGGTGAATTATTCCTTTTTAAACTACTTAATCATTTAATATAAAGTCCAAAATCGCTTAACGCTGACACAAGTTTGGATACATTTTTTATTTGCTTTCTACTTTATAATTGGTGAATTATTTCTTTGTAAACTACTTAACCATTTTTTTTAGATTTAGTAATCTTGTTAAATTCTGCAATGTTCATTTCTTGTATACATTCTCTCTTCGTTGTAAAAGATGAAGTCATGTCCTGCTTAACGTTTTGAATCTTAAGCATTTAATTTTTGCTCGTGTGCATGTTTGATTGTCATTCGTAATGGAAGGCATATTTCAATTTCCACCTTTAGTTAACTCGGCAGATCATGATAACATTAGATCTGTCAATAAGAGGTTTAAAATAAAAAGATGGCTTCCTTTTGCTTAGCAGTCTGGACATTGCTACAGCTAAAATATTTTTTCGCAAAGTAAATCAACCTAATGATAATAAAAAACAAAAACAGATCCTTATATTGGTGAATTATTTCTTTGTAAACTACTTAGCCATTTTTTTTAGATTTAGTAATCTTCTTAAATTCTGCAATGTTCATTTCTTGTATACATTCTCTCTTCGTTGTAAAAAATGAAGTCATGTCCTGCTTAACGTTTTGAATCTTAAGCATTTAATTTTTGCTCGTGTGCATGTTTGATTGTCATTCGTAATGGAAGGCATATTTCAATTTCCACTTTTAGTTAACTCGGCAGATCATGATAACATTAGATCTGTCAATAAGAGGTTTAAAATAAAAAGATGGCTTCCTCTTGCTTAGCAGTCTAGACTTTGCTACAGCTAAAATATTTGTTTTGTCTTTAAATGTTTTGCAAATTAAATCAACCTATTGAGAATAAAAAACAAAAACAGATCAGCATTAAATAATAATGATGTCAGTAAAAAATTCAATATAAAAGCCCATAAAATTTCTCCAATGTTCATTCTGATTTTTACTGATCTATCATAGAGGTTGAGCATTACCTGTAACATTTTAGCAGTAAAATATAGTAAGAAATATCTTTGTCTTCTTCTTCAAGCCTTGCTCTCTTCATAGAACTTAGTCTTAAATAGAAAGAAAAAAAATTCCCGATACGTTATAAGAAGAATCGGAGAACCTTCAGAGAATTTAGTCAGCCTCACAGAATTCTCCGATCCACTGCAAGAAGTCAGATAGTAGTATTAAAGAAACTACTGCGATTCCCTATACGGTACCAGCTACTCCAGAGTGACAAATCCGTTGTTGCCACCTAACCAGAACCCCCGTCAACTTCGAACCAACCAAAGCCATAGACGGAGGGGTTAACAAGTGACGACCTCTGCAACCAGGATTCTTCCAGTCTTCCAGACCCTGGAACTAGAACAAACATTCAGTTGATCGGCGTGTCAAGACTTCCAGTTCTTCACATCCATCATTCGACCGGTGTGTCACGACTCCAAGTTCTCCACGCCCATTCTTCGTCCAGGAACAAGTGGCCAGCGAGACACGTCTTCAGGACACGTCTTTAAGGATTTCGCCGTAGGAATCTTGTTAAGTACAGATCCTTTTTTCAAATTAATTACTAAACATTTGAGAAGTCAGTATAATTAACAGTTAATAATTAATATCAAGCCAGAATCAACACAAAACAATGAACACTCCATACACCAGTGATACATTTCTTTTAATCGAAACCGAGTTATTGCCACTATTATAATTAGCAAAGAATAATTTTATTTAATGTACCAATCATAATATTACCATACATTCACGTACATTCGAGTGAAATTTTGTTTACATTTTTTATTATTTTATTTACAATTTTTTCAAATTTTTCCCTAGTTAGACAAATTGTTGTACATTATTTGTGTATTTCTTAGATAGAGTAGTTAAGAAAGCCACTAAAGTGATCATTCCCTTCAAACATATTTCCAAACACGAAAACTTCAGATCAAGCACAAGCTAACATGTATCAAACCGCTTCCCCAGCATACATTAACTTAGGTAGATTTGTAAACCTTCCCCATACTGTCCTAATTTTTTAGGGAACATAGATAATAACTTTGTTGAACAGCGCGTAAGACCTTGGATTGAGTCTCTAGAACAGCATTTCTTATGCGAAAACATCACAGATGATGATATAAATATTTTGGAATCTAAAAGGTTTATTGACCCTAAAGAGGGGAATGCCCATGATACAGCGACTTGGGACAATTTTAAAAGACACTTGTTGGAATTTTTCAAAGAAATAACACTCGCACAACCTTTGGCCACATTAGAAGCAGTCTTCCAAGCTAAATGGAAGAAAGAAGAACACGGAGATTTAAATAATTTTATTACATGAACACATAAACTCGTAGGAGAAGCCCTCCGACCCGCAGAAAATGCATGTGACATTACATTCACTTCAAAGCAAAGAAACCTAATAGTAGCAGCATCCATTTACCAAAACAAACCTGTAGCACCTAAAAAGAAATTTCAAGAGTATATAAATCTTGACAAACCAGTAAGTGTAGCCATAAATAAAAGAAGAGAACATTACCCAGACTTAGCGAGCCAGAACTACCGTAGGGTAGAGAGACACCCATACACTACATTCCGCAGCAGCAACAACAACAACGATGCAGGGAACACCACCTCAGAAACAAGCCCCACAAACCCAGAAATCACGCCCTCCTCCTCAGTGTTTTAATTACGATAGTTTTGGGCACAAGATCAGTCAGTGCAATTATCCCCCTTATTGCTCCCACTGTCATGAACATGGTCATCGCCGTGGCGACCGACAAAAATGTGCTAACAAAGCCCCTGTAGGGTACAGGCCTCACTTCCAGAGATCAAATCACCAACGTTCCGAAGAGCCCTCCAATTCGCAGAAACCAGTTAGTTTCTAGCCTCAACAGAACCACCCACTAAACAGGTCACTACCACAAGGTTAACCACACTATTACCCAATGTTCAGACCCCAATATAATCAGCAAGGTCGGATGGTTTGGACCTAGAAGTACCCGTTGAAGAATCAGTTTCCCCAGAGTACATTTTTCAAGAAGACCCTCCAGCGTATGGTGATCCCGTAGCATATGACTCCGGTCCTCCCATAGAAGTCAATTCAAGTTCTTTTTTAGATCCCACTTCAGAGGCAGTAGTTCAGTATCCTCCCTCCTAAATACCAGTTATAAACCTAAATACATACATGAACTACCCATCAGGATAATAGTTGCGAACCCCCTAGATTTAATAATAAATTGCAGCACAGATAACCGAGATTTAACGGTTCATCTAGATACAGGAGCACATGCGTCATTAGTTAAGAAACAATGTGCAGATGAGTTACAAGAGAGTACATAATATAAATATGAAATTAAGGCAGCTTCCTGCCAAATCAGAGAGTTACAGGCACACCCATACCTACATATGGAGAAATTGAATTATATTTAGAAGTTGGTAACGCGGTATATCCCGCAAAAAGTTGTATTGTGGACGCAGTCGCCACCTTTCAGACAGATATTTTACTTGGTATGGATTTCTTCAACCAGAATCAGTGGGAAATTTACCCAGCCAGAAAATTAGTTAGGTGTAGAAATAGGGCACACCCTCTCCATGAGAATAATAAACAGCTTAAGCTAACAGAATCAGTTTAGTTCGGATTTCCGAAATAGGAAACCCACTCCAGTTTAATGTACAGTCAGTTTCCAGTCAGTCCAGAGGGACATCCGCCACAGAAATCAGCCCCAGAGTAATTAGTTCCAGTTGTTGAATCCAGTAGGATCAACACAGTCGGTTTCAAGTCAGTCAGTTTCCAGTCAGTCAGTTTCCAGTCAGTCAGTTTCAAGTCAGTTTCAAGTCAGTCAGTTTAAAGTCAGTCAGTTTAAAGTCAGTCAGTTTAAAATCAGTCAGTTTCAGTTCAGCCAATTTCGGTTAACTCAGCAGTTGAAATTCGAAATCGAACTGAAACGATTTTTCACCCAATAAGGCAAATTTTAGTCGCCGAACCAGAGTCAGATTCACAATTTTTCATATGCCCTACAGAGCATATAACAGTAGCACCTTATGAGAAGATTTGTTTCCTAGCAAGAGTAGTAAACGGTGAAGGACAACTATTAGAGTCAGACACTACTCTTATTACAGAGAAAAGTAACTTCAAGAGAGCTGTTCTTACTGCCCAAGTTCTTAGTCATAGTCAGAATTCAGCTATCCCTGTTGTTTGTTTAAACAAAGGAAAAAGCCCTACTGAATTAACTTCAAATCAGAGAATAGGAACTGTTTCCACAGTAGAAATAAATTCAGATTTCCTCACCAGTACTATAAATCGTGTTTACAGTTCCTTAGAGTTAAATCCTTCAGCATTAAAATAAGAACATAAGAAATGTCTGGAGCACTCCCTTCAGGAGTCACCAGCCTTAAAGGATCCCAAACTACTGGAATCACTTCTCCATTTCCTGATAAGAAATAGAGATGTGATTACCCTAAAGGGAGATCCTCTGGGCCGAACTAATTTGGTCCCTTTCGAAATGAAGCTGGAACCCAATTCCAAACCCATCTTCATTCCTCCATATAGGGTTCCACATTCCCAATTAGTAACTATTGAGGAACACATCAAGGACAAGTCGGAGCAGGATGTCATTCAGCCTTCAGTTAGTCTCTGGTGTGCTCCTATGATTCTTGTTTCCAAAAAGGACGAAACATCTCGCCCTTGTATAGATTTTAAACGCCTAAACCTCATTACCATCCCAGACCGTTTCCTTATTCCAAACATGCAGGAAACAATTCTAAACGTAGAGAGAGCTAACTTCTTTTCATCCCTCGATTTAACATCCGGTTATTGGCAAATGGAGGTCAGTCCCGAATCTCGGGCATTGGCTGCTTTCTCCACTAACCGAGGCCATTACGAATTCCAGGTTTTACCTTTCGGAGTCCGAAATGGGCCTGCTAATTTCTCTAGGTTGATGAATATAGTCCTTTCCGACCTATTAGGTGTCGAAGCTCTCGTCTATCTTGACGACATTATCGTTTATAGTTCGGATATAAAAACACACTTTCAACGTCTTCGGAATGTGCTATCACGTTTGAGAAAAGCACACCTTAAACTAAAACTTGCAAAGTGTAACTTCTTACAGGAGTCCCTGGTATACTTAGGATTTCTACTTGATCCAGCCAAACTCGAAGCAATGGAAAAAGTACCCTGTACCTAAAACCATCGACGACGCTCGTGCATTTATTGGATTTGTCGGATTCTATCGAAATTTTATCCCCCAGTTTTCGAACATTGCTAAACCCATTACCAATTTGTTCCAGAAAAATGCTAAATTTAATTGGGAATCTGACCACCAACATTCTTTTGAAACTTTAATCGTTAAACTAACTTGTTATCCCATCCTCCAATATCCCGATTACACCAAACCCTTTGTCATACCCACAGATTCTTCCTCCTATGGACTAGGAGCCGTCCTATTACAGGACGTACATGGTGTGAAATTATCCATTGCATATGCCAGTCAGATTCTCTCTGGACCTCAATGGAATTATTCCATTACGGACCGAGAGGCCCTAGCGGTATATGTATTGGGCTTTGAAAAAAATCCGAAATATCGTCTACGGCTAACCGACATCCAAGTGAATAAGATAGAAACTCTCCCTGTGTTCGACTACGAATGCTTGCAATACTCCGAACAACAGGACCAACACACCCAGAACCTTCGGGTTCGCCTGGAACAAAAGGAACATAGAAGATGGGCTCGTACATTTTAGGAACGAAGATGGAAACGACCTCGTGGAAATACCAAAGGATCTCGTCGATATAGCCATTGGACTTTGTCACGAGCCGCCTTTGTATGGCCACATGGGGCCGGATCGCACCATCAAGAGTCGTTTGGAGCGATACCATTTTCCCGAAATCAACAAAAAGGTACATGAATACATCGCTGAATGCTTGTCTTGTTTAAAACATAAAGGCAACGTACCGTCCACAGCTCCCATGCATAAATATCCAGTATGCCAACGGCCCTGGCAAAGAACTGGAATGGACATACTAAGACCATTCCCAAAAACATCAAAGGGAAACCAGTACATCATTGTGTTTACGGACCACTTCTCCCATTACAGCGAAGTAGTTGCCATTCCAAACCAGACCTCGGAAACTGTGGCAAGAGCCCTAGTGGAACGCGTCATCCAAAAACCAGACTACTCCCTCCGTCCTAATTTCGGATAACGCACTTAGTTTTACTTCGAAACTGTTCGAATCACTCTGTAACATACGTAAAATTAAAATCCACACGTTGTGGCATACCATCCGCAGGCAAACAGCTTAGTGGAAAGACACAATCGGAAGATCTTAGAAGCCTTCCGCCATGTTGTCGATGCATCCTCCCGTACATGGGATGATTCCCTCCTCATGCTGCAAACAGCCATCAACAACGGCTATAATGTGTCCATCGGGTACACCCCTCATTTCGTCCTATATCACTACGACAAACGGCTTCCTTTTGATTTGCCTGACCAAATCGACCGGATAGTTCTAACACCTTACGAGATGGCAGAAGCAAATCAGCAACTAGCTGAAAGATCTTTCAAAATTTTTGACATAATCCGATATGCCCTCGACCAACGAAACAAACAGATGGAGCAAGAGCAACATAGGCGTCATCCCCGTCAACGGACTATAATCGTCGGTATGCGATGTTACACAAAGAGCGTGAAACCGCTAAGTGCTCATCGCAAATTATACCCAAAATGGGATGACCAATATAGGATTATTAAAAACGTCGGAAAGAACCGTTACGAAATCCAAGACTTCCGAGACCATTCCAAACTAAAGATCATTCACGCTAATAATTTGAAGATAGTTACCGAACAACACCTTCCCAAAAAACATCCGCAAGGCGTTCAAGCCGCCTAACCCTCAAAACATCAAGATATTAACAAACCCAGCAGGGGCCACAAAACCGAAGTGGTCACCGCAGAAACCACTACCCGTGACGAAGATCGTCTTCTGAACAAGAAGAGGTCCCAGAACCGAGAGTCCCATCCGAACCAGACCCTGGAGAAAACCCTTCTAGAGGATCACTCAGTGGAACTCCACCATCTCCTCCGTCACCACACCCTCACCGATTAATGATCGACGCACGGACCCTACATACCGGCCGCAAATGCATCAACCACGTGAATTAGAACCTTCACGAATAAAATGAACACACTCAGAATCCGAGCTTAATGTTCGACCTCCACTACCACCTAAGCGAGGCCGACCACTCCTCACACAAACACAAACATCTACACGACCTCAAACATCTACACGACCACCAACAGCTCCGTATAATTTAAGACGTAGATATGAATAAAATTGTTCCCCTTATAATATTGAGATTACAATTAACAACTCTTACCCATTTCTGTCTGAAACTAAATTCAAACCTACTAAAAATCTTGAATTCCGCCATGAAACCCGTGACCATCCTACCCGGACTTCATGCTCCTAAATGGAATGATCAATTGAATCGTTTTTAAAAATTTTCAGATGATAACGAGAATAACCTTTTACAAATACTCTAATCAGTAACAATTATTTACCAACATCTGCCGTCAGTATTATCATTGTGTGTGCTATTATCCTCGGTATATTTGTAGTGAAAAGACTATTCTCGCAATGGCCAAAAAAAAAAAAAAAGACAACCACTCCGAATTATGTTGTGTATATAAATCTGTATTATTAAAACCATTAGTTATCATCTAGTTAGAATTAGTTAGGATGTTATATTATTGTATTAATATCATTCTAGAGGGAAGAGGCCTGTAAAAATGAACAATGAATAATTCCTACATTCATATAATTCTTATGTTCATTCGTATACTTCGTATATTTATATAATCCTTATATTCTTATTCATATATTGGTTTTGACATGTAAAGTCCAAAATCGTATAACGCTGACACGAGTTTGGATAAATTTTTGATTTGCTTTCTATTTTATAATTGGTGAATTATTCCTTTTTAAACTACTTAATCATTTAGTATAAAGTTCAAAATCGTATAACGCTGACACAAGTTTGGATACATTTTTTATTTGCTTTCTATTTTATAATTGGTGAATTATTTCTTTGTAAACTACTTAATCATTTTTTTAGATTTATTTTTTTTAGATTTAGTAATCTTTTTAAATTCTGCAATGTCCATTTCTTGTATACATTCTCGCTTCGTTATAAAAAATGAAGTCATGTC
Source organism: Bathynomus jamesi (assembly GCA_023014485.1). Taxonomy (NCBI): domain Eukaryota; kingdom Metazoa; phylum Arthropoda; class Malacostraca; order Isopoda; family Cirolanidae; genus Bathynomus; species Bathynomus jamesi. Next base: position 648,072 of record JAJOZX010000639.1, on the reverse strand, counting down.
CTGCTTAACGTTTTGAATCTTAAGCATTTAGTTTTTGCTCGTGTGCATGTTTGATTGTAATTCGTAATGGAAGGCATATTTCAATTTCCACTTTTAGTTAACTATGCAGATCATGATAACATCAGATCTGTCAATATGCGGTTTAAAATAATAATATGGCTTCCTCTTGCTTAGAAGTCCAGACATTGCTACAGCTAATATATTTGTTTTGTCTTTAAATGTTTTGTAAAGTAAATCAACCTATTGAGAATAAAAGCAAAAACAGATCAGCATTAAATAATAATTGTGTCAGTAAAAAATTCAGTATAAAAGCCCATAAAATTTCTCCAATGTTCATTCTGATTTTTACTGATCAGATTTAGAGACTTCGAGCCTTGCTGTCTTCAGAGAGTCTTAAATAGAAAAAAAAAAATAATTTCCCGATACGTTATAAGAAGAATCGGAGAACCTTCAGAGAATTTAGTCAGCCTCACAGAATCCTCCGGCCCACTGCAAGAAGAAATCGAAGAGTAGTATAGAAGAAACTACTGTGATTCTCTATACGGTACCAGCTACTTCAGAGTGACAAATCCACTGCTGCCATCTAACCAAAACCCCCGTCAACTTCGAACCAACCAAAGCCATAGACGGAGGGGTTAACATATATATATATATATATATATATATATATATATATATATATATATATATATATATATATGAAAATTTCACGAAGGTAACACGTGAAAAATATTTATGATGAATAAAACCACGAAGGAAAGGAAACACAAAATGGTGCTCAAGCGCTTTCGTCTAATGACATCCTGAGGATGTCATTAGACGAAAGCGCTTGAGCACCATTTTGTGTTTCCTTTCCTTCGTGGTTTTATTCATCATATATATATATATATATATATGCACCTCCGTGGTGTAGTGGTTAGCGTCGCTAACTACGAATCCACCGGCCCCGGGTTCGAGACCCGACGGCAGCCGGCTCGCATCAAAACCCAGCTGTTCATCCTTCCACACAATAAAGAAAGTGGTTGGTAGATAAATGGGTACCCTAGGTGGCCTTGTGGTTAAGACGCTGGGCTGCTGATGGGGCGTGGTTCGGATTCCACGTTAAACTGTAGGTCTAAGGTGGAGTGAAAAGCTTGACCTTCGTCAGAATGAAGAATTTGGGCGGAAGCTAACCAAATGTTATTATTTTTGACTGGACAGTAAAAAAAAAGTAAATTTAACCTTGACGACTGGTTAGGTTAAGTCGTGATATTTTCGTTAAAAAAATATAAGATAATTTTTGACTGTACAGTAACTATGTATTGGAACAACGCGCGTTCGGAGACGAATGAAATGATTAAAACAGCTTTTGGAAATGATGCTCTCAGTGTAGCTAACGTTTACAAATGGCATGAAAAGTTTAAAAATGGAGAAACATCACTTGAAGACAAGGAATGCAGTGGCCGCCCTTCCACTTCTCGTACGGATGAAAATGTCCAACAGATTCGATTTCCGGTACGAGCAAATGTTTCTCCATTTTTAAACTTTTTGTGCCATTTGTAAACGTTAGCTACACTGAGAGCATCATTTCCAAAGGCTGTTTTAATCATTTCATTCGTCTCCGAACGCGCATTGTTTCATTTCAGAGATTTATACGTACTGCTAAAACACACCCTCCTTTTAAGCGCTCCAACCAACTACTGACTCATGGTAGCAGATTTTGCTTCAGACTGCAAACGCCAGAGTGCAGGAAGACTCAAATATGTAAACGGTTATTTCTTATTTGTATTCATTTGCCCGTAGCAATAAAATTATTGATACTTTTTTATCACTCCTCGTATATATATATATATATATATATATATATATATATATATATATTTATATATAAGTCTTTTAACTGTCAAGGTAATGACGGGTTTCGACTTTCGATCACGTAAAATCACGGTTATCCCCAAGATAGTGTTTTTGTAGGATCTATACTCTGCATTCAGAGTAGCAGTGGGTCAGCGAGCGAGCTGTATTACATCAGGTGATAATCTTTTAAAATTGCGGCCGCTAAAGTTCATATTATGACGTTATATATATATATAGGCTATATATATATATATATACACTGTATATATAGGGAGAGAGAGGAAAAAAAATCTTTATTTTCCAGTTTAGGTTAGGCTACATTATGTTAGGTTAGGTTACTATACTCTATATTAATTATTTTATTTTTCGGGAGTGTACTACCCACCTCCCCACTTTGCAATATTTTCATCAAACTTCAATGCTTGATTAGATACTTTTCGCGGAACTGATTACTTGAAAATAATTTAATCGAAGTGAGTGGCGGCATCTATTGGAAGAAATATTAATTAAATACCATTTCAGTTTATTTTCATTAACCGAGTGTAATTACATGCATATCAATTTTATGTTAATCAGGAGCAACATACTAATAGCAACTCAAGTTTTAAGATTAAATACATTTGAAATAAAGTTTCCTTACCTTGGTGAGATTCGAAGCAATGCCACTGGCTGTATGTATATCTTAACAAGTATACTATATATATAGGCTATACATATATATAGGGTGATTAAAATTTTTTTTAACACTTACAGTATATGAGAGTATTTTTTATTTCCAAGTTATTTGTAAACACTTTTTGTGATGCAAACAATGCTTCATACATTCTCTACTTGCTCTCCACGGATATCTATGCATGCATGAAAGCAGTTAAACGATGCTTCCAGAACCCTAAGGCACATCTCTGGTGCTAATGATTGGATGACATCTGTAATTCTTTCCCGGAGATCATTCACGTCCCCTGGGTTTGTACCATACACACATTCTTTAACCATACTCCACAGCCAGAAATCCAGGGTGTTAACCCTTTACTGTCCGAATTTTTTGTAGGGTTAAGTTACGAGAGCGTGTATTTGATAGGTTACAAATTCGTCCGTTTCGGCAGTAAAAGGTTAAATCTGGCAAACGGGTAGGCCATCTCAGAGGTCCACCTCTTCCAATCCATCTCCTGGGGAAAATGCTGTCCAGATAGGCACGAACAGTAAGGACAAATTGTGGCGGAGCACCATCGCGTTGAAAATAACTTGACCGTCTGATGAGCAAAGGAAGTTTTTCAACTGTGTATGTCTGCAGCATATCTAAGAATCCCTGCCCAGCTACAGTGTTTTGGTCGAAGAAGTTATAATGTTATAATGTTATAATGTTTCAGACCAACAAAGACCCTAGGATCCACTCATGGCTGGTCTACCTAACTGTGTTCGTAATCGTGTATTGTGTATGTCCTCCTGTAGCAGTTACTGGACACCACACATTAACTTTTGGGCTGTCACGTTCGTGTTCACGAATAATGCGTGGGTTTTGAACACCCCAAACACACAATTGTGTCGATTCACGAGGCCACTAATATGGAAAGTGGTCTCGTCGCTGAATGCAATTAATTTATGAATTTCAGGTTCCATATTCTTCATCTTCAGGAAAATGTTGCAACACTCAACACGTGCTTCCTTGTCACGGGGTGTTAAAACCTGAACAATCTGTACATGGTAAGGTCACACTCCCAGATCTTTATTCAGGATTCGCCAAACAGTTGACTGTGGAAGGTGACATTCAGCAGTGAACCGTCTCGTGGACTTTCCAGGGCTTGGAACAAATGTTTCCTCTGTTGCAACGATGTTTTCTGGAGACCTACCTGTTCTTGGACAACCACCATTTCCTTGGTAATCGTCTGCAACGGAACCACTTCTGACGAACTTGTCGTACACTCGATAAATAGTCAACCTAGAAGGTGGGTCAGAATTGAAGTATCTACGAAATGTGTTTTGTACGACTGTAGGAGACTGATACACTAAGGTGTCCCATTTTTCACTGTTTTTAAAAATGTCAATGTCCATACTTTTTTCTTGTTAGAACTGTTCCACTGAATATAACCATATCAAAAGAAAATCTTTTTCTGAATTTTAAGGGTCCCCCAACCCCCCTCGAAATAGTTTGCGCTCTCGGAATGCAAAAATTGGCATTTTGGGGAGTACATTTGACACTGAGGAGCCAATTATTTATACAACACCTACATATTTGGTACAAAATGATAGCTACATTCATGCACCTAACATTAAGATCCATCAATAGTGAATAAATGAATAAGTACTTATAATTAATATTCTTTCATAATCAGGCACGTGCGGTGAATAATTATTCAAGGTAGGCAGAAGGCATTAATAAAATAAATTTTCAACAAAGGATCTTATAACTGTAAATCGCCAATAACTTTCATCGAGAAAAGAAATTTGCCATATTGCATACTCAATAAAGTACGTACTAAGAAATAATTAACGGTCTCCAATTGTCCCTTTATTGGTCTCCCATTTTTAATCACATTCAACCTTTCTTCATTAGACTTTAGTTTTGAAAAGTTTTTAAGAGACTCAATGTCCATATTTGAAGGGGGTTAAATTTTAAAATCAAATATACGCCACGAGGAAATTAACTTTTCACTTGGCAAGCGCACTCAAACTGAAATTTAACGATAGGTATTCTGCCGCCATATTAAAATCTATTTTATACGCTGAAAAAAAGTAAATTTTACTTTATTTTCAAATGCAGTTAGTTAGAAAATAGAGAAAAATATCTACTTTAAGTTTCAATAATAAACCAAGACTAATATTAAACTAATACCACTTATAAATAAATGAAAACGAATTAAAATTAAAAATTTGAGGGGCTCTATTGCGCAGACTCACAATCCACCCTCACTCCGTAAAGGCTAGAGCAGTGGTGCACAAACGTTTTTGATGTGAGGGCCAAGCGAAGAAAATAACTAAATGTATTAGCCTACTTACTTTCCATCTAAGTCATAAATTGGGTCACTTTTACAGTATATTCTAACTTTTTCATTGAATTGAAAAGACCAGTGGGGCCACTGAAAAGACCCGTGGGGGACACATTTGGCCCGCGGGCCAGGGTTTGTGCATCACTGGGCTAGAGGCACACTGAGGTTCTGCTTTTAAACCCATTATTTTTATGACTTGAGAACTCGCTCATAGCGCACGGCCTCCGAAATGATTGCTTCGTATTATTTGTATGGTGGATGAAAAGCATAACAAGATTGTGCCTGTCTCTGCATTACAAGTCAACCATATACTGAATTTTGCTTGAAATTTAATGCATTATAATAAAAGGCTTTGGGTTATGAATTTAAAAGAATTAAATTTTTTATTTTTTTATGTTTTATATTTTAGCAAGGGTAGGCAGTGCCTACCCTGCCTACCCTGAGTGCACGTCCCTGCTTTCATTATAGTAGCTCGAAATTAAGGGTAAATATTTTTAGGTAGGCTCCCTATGTTTATTTACTCTATATTTCCAATAAATTATTATTTATTATATATTTTTATTTACGTAGTTTTATGCAGTATTGTTAATAATTTAGGTAATATATATTAAATTTATATTTTTCAGTTTTATGAAAAAAAATTTACGGAGATAACATAGTACTGTTATGATACTGCCTTCTCGTGGCGTTTCTGCTCAACACAGTGTTTGTGTTGTCAAGTGTTGTCCTGTAGAAGTGCTGTGTGTTTGTAAGCTCACAACAGTACTTTAGATATGGCTAGTAGTAAGCCAGTGCTCAGAAAAGATATAACAACTTATGATTCAATATTAAGTAAACTCAAAGATGATATACATACTGAAGAAGGCTGCATGCTTCCAACAAATGGTGATGTCACAAGATATTTTTTCTTTCTGAGAAGACAACAAATCAATCAGAGAAATGTCTCAAAGGAGGAAAATATAAAAATTGTTTTACGAAAAGTTAGATGTATTTGAAATAAGGCAGGCATTCCCTCGAAAGACATCGCTAAACATAAATCACCAAGAATGATGATACTTGATTTAATAAATAAACATGATAACTTGATTAAACATAGAAATAGAAAAAAATAGTGCGAAAAGCAAAATTTCTTGGATCATATGAATAAATTATTCGACATTTCTACCCAAAATGCTGTTGAAGAAATTCGAAAGGATTCAATGAAATCTACAGATCAGAAGACTGAAGATATCGCATTTTCAGAAGATCAGCGAGGTGAGAGGAAATACTGTTTGGGTCCAATTGACAAAGGATACGTTGCAAAGGTGTTAAGAAAACAGGCCAGGATTCGTGAAGAGAAAAATCGAACAATGAAAGAAGAACAACGCCAATCTTTAGGAAAAAAAGGTAAGGGTGAAGAGCGCGAAGATACATTTGACAGTGATTCAGGAGATGACGCGGCAGATGAAGACTTCTCTCCCAAGCCAGGTCCATCAAAGAAGGCTGTAAACGTGCTTAAGTCAAACCTAATATCAAATACAGCAGATCGCCTAGGCCTTTCATTACGACAACGCAGTGGCTTTGCTTCAGTAGTTGCAGCAGAGTGTGGGAAAAATATTGCAGAAATGAGTATTTCAAAAAGTACGGCAGGTCGAGCAGCTAAAACAACAAGGAAAAGAAAGGCAGAATCCATCAGAGAGGAATTTATTGCTCCTGAATATGTTTTGATTCACTGGGAGAGCAAAATGATTGGTGATCTATCAAATGAGAAAGAAGAGAGATTGGCGATTCTTGTTACTGGAGGTAGAGATGTAGAAAAGTTACTTTCCATGCCGAAAATCGAAAATACAACAGGACTGACACAAGCATCAGCAGTTGTAGAGTCTATGTTTAGCTGGAAATTGGAGAATAATGTGTATGGCATGGTTTTTGATACCACTGCTTCCAATTCTGGCTGGGTGAAAGGAGCTTGCATAAAAGTAGAAGACCTACTCGGGAAAAAATTGTTTTGGATGGCCTGCCGTCATCACATGGCTGAGAGAATTTTATCGGCTGTCTATTTGAAAATATTTGGTAAGACGACTTCTCCAGTAAATGAAGATTTCAAGAAATTCAAAAAAAATTATTGAAAGAATATTGACACCAAACAACCTCATAAGCATCTTGAAATAAAAGATCGATATTTGCGGAATTTAAAAGAGGAAAACATCAAATATATGAAAGATGTCCTTAACAATAAAAGGAGTCTTCCCCGAGATGACTATAGGGAAGTTGCTGAAACGACACTTCTGATTCTTGACGTCATCCCTTCACGAGGAACGCACTGGATGAAGCCTGGGGCATTTCATCACGCAAGATGGATGGCAGCTATACTTTATATACATAAAATGTATGCTTTCTGCAATCAAGTTGAGTTTGACTCAATGACCATTTATAAGCTTGAAAGGATGTGTATCTTTACGACACTTTTCTATGGAAAGTATTGGCTTTCGTGCACAAACGCAGTTGATGCCCTTGTAAATGATCTCGACTTTTACAGGGAAATGGTTCGCTACAAGCGAATAGACAGTGATATCGCTGAAACAGCTTTAAACACTTTTAAAGGTCATTATTGGTACCTAACTGATGAACTTACACCAATGGCTCTCTTTGGTTCTTTCAGCAATGAAGATAAGAGCATAATGGCAAAAGAACTATTACATTCTGGCCATCCTAAAGACTTTCATATAGGCCAACCTGTCTTCCCCATTTTGAAACAGAATGTTAAGCTCCACCGACTTATTGGTTCCAAGTCTTGGTTTTTCTTTCGCCAACTAGACTCAACAGGCGACTGGCTTAAAAAGCCTGTTCTTATGTGGGAAACTGATGAAGATTACATCAGGTTGAAGAATATAATTTCTTTTGCAAAGGTTGTTAATGATACGGCGGAGCGGGGAGTTAAATTGATGCAAAATTTCTATTGCACATGCAAGGATGAGAATGAAATTCAGGAACTTCTACAGGTTGTTGAAGAAAACAGGCGTATGATCCCTGTTGTTTCAAAGAAAATATTAATCAATATGACAAAAAGACCAGACTAGTTAGGCCTAAGTAATATACCATTCTAATGTTGTTTCTTTTTAATTGTATATTGGAAAGCTATATATTTTGTATTTTATTAACTTTATTTCTTTTGTTCTTGTAAAAGTATATTTTGATTTATGCAATGATTAAAAAAAAAAAAAAAGATGGGGCTTTGCAAATTTCTGTATTTGCAAAGTTGTTCCCACTTTGATAGCATAAGTTGAATTTATCTTTGTTCGATTTTTCATCCTATCTTATCAAAGCCCATCGCCGTGGAGCTGCATTGGGATGATGCTCTATGAGTGGCGGTAACACTCGTGTTAAAAATGAGATATTAGAAATAACTTTCAAATAATTTTGGTAAAAATTACTCGTGATTTTTTCATGAGGTAACATTTTTGTGGTAAAAAGTTCCTGTAATGAATCGATTTTGATGTACAAATTCTTTTTCATTTATTAAACACTTCCGATGGGTGTTTTAATGTTAGGTGCATGAATGTAGCTATCATTTTTTACCAAATATGTAGGTGTTGTGTAAGTAATTGGCTTCTCAGTGTCAAATGTACTCCCCAAAATGTCAATTTTTGCATTCCGAGAGCGCAAAATATTTCGAGGGGGGTGGTGGGACCTCTAAAATTCAGAAAAAATATTTTCTTTTGATATGGTTGTATTCAGTGGACCAGTTCTAACAAGAAAAAAAGGATGGACATTGACATTTTTAAAAAAAGTGAAAAATGGGACACCCTACTGATACACCTCCATCCAGGACGCAACCGTCCTTCTTTTCTCCAAATTCAGCCCTGTTGCCATTTCAAATGCTTATTCAGTATTCTTTAATCTTCAAATCCATGTAACAGAAAAACCCATATAAGTGTTAACATTTTTTTAATCACCCTGTATATATTGTTATATTTGGGGAATGTAAAAAGGTCGATTAAGCAATTTGGTCAATCGAACCAAGAAGTACATTGTTCGTGGAAATAGCCACGTGAATGCCCCAGTAGCGGCTAGAGCTTGTACAGTGCTTACAAGAAGTCTCGCGCCTCTGTCTCGTCCCAAGCTAGTCTGTTAGGTATAAAATGGGCGGTCCTTATGGCAGCGGAGGTGTGTTCGGATTGGTGCACATAATTTCTCTAACCCCATCAATGACGTCCACATTATCATTGTGTTGCTCACTCTATCTATTTATATATAGAGACATACTGTATATAGATATATATAGAGTATGCAGGGGATAACGTGTCTCAGTCCCAGCTATGGTAGTTGTCTTACAATTAACAGTCCCAAGTGCAAGTCACTAAAATAACATACGTGAAGCCCTTACCCACAAACCATTTAAAAGGTGTAATTTAAAAGCTCTCTCTCTCTCTCTCTCTCTCTCTCTCTCTGATCACACCGCATGGCAATGTATCCATATAACGTTAATAATAACCGAAACTCGAGAAAATATACTCTCTGCCTTCCGCTCCACTCCAAATCCTTTTCTCTTAGTGACCTCTTAATACAAACTAATCTATCATATTTTACGACTTTTTAACTCTGGTAGGATTCAATTCCATTCCTATAGTGTAAAAGATACTTAAATTCATGTGTGTATTATGCCATATGATGTGCGTAATAAATAATCATTTTTAAATAGTTGGAGCGTTGAAGGTCATCTGTAATAATCTATAGACTACCCCTCAAGCCCACTCTCAAAACTTAGATTCCCCTAGGACACAGGCGTCTTCAAGTAACATGAATGCGTAGAGATCTAAGGTGTTAGATTCCATATTATATAATTTATGTGCTAGGTTTAAGAACGCTGGCATTGAAGGATGGAAGGAAAGGACAGTAAAAGCGATAATAGGTTTAATGAAGGAAGTGGAATGAGGATGGAGGTAAGCGTTGCTATGTCGAAGGAAACGAGGTTGGGTGGGGAATTACGAAGGGAGGAGGAAATGCTAAACACAAACTCAAATATTTATTTTAATGTCCTAGACCTAGAAAGACAAAGAGCAAAATACCTTAAACTAACAATGAATTGACAGAAACAGAAGAGTCTGGTCTTAGACGCACTGATAGGTTTAACTTATGTGGCTAGAGGCCGCCACTCAGAATTACCACTACTACCTAAGTCATAATAAGGTTATTTACTATGACAGAGTAGTCATGAGTAGTTATGGAAATAAAATATGACTATACTGTTGATGGCTGACTATATTCAGTTGGGATATAAACTATTGCTGACAATCTTTGGATCCTTGGCTTTTAAGACAAATTTTTTATGCATATGTTCAACAAAATGGGAAATTGGCTGATTATTATTACCATTCGAAGGGTTGGTACCCTTCACAACCGAAATCAATTTCAGAAGGGGTGCATGGTATCCTCATTTCCTTTATCGTCCCAGCACGCTTCACATAAGCCATTTACACAAAGTTGGAAAGGCCGTCTGTGCACCACGAGACGACCCAGGCAATGCGGGGAGCAATGGTGACATTGCATGAATATGGTGTGCCAATAAGAGAAATATCAAGACGACTAGACGTTCATCGAAGCATTGTGGAACGGTGGATTCATCGGTATGAAGCAGAAAACTCAATCGCTACTTTGCCGAGGTCTGGTCCTCCGCGTTCAACATCTCAAGAGGAAGATGCTGCGATTGTTAATCATGCCAGAGAGCATCCGTTTGTTCCAGCGACGCATATTTACAGACACCTGAACCTTCGTTGTAGCGCAAATACAGTGAACAACAGACTTCACGAGGCAGGGTATTTTTCTCGTCGTCCAGCTATAAAACCTGCATTGCATTGACGATTGAGCATAAAGAGGCGCGGATGGGATTTGCCTTGCAATACTTGCCGCAGGAGGAAGAATTCTGGAGAAAAGTTGTGTACTGTGACGAAAAATCATTTTCAACAGATTGTCATGGTTCCCTGCATTGTTGGAGGCAGCGCGGAAAACGCTATGAAGAAGGAAATGTTTTCCCGAGCAAACGTAGTGGTCACATCAATCTCGGTGTGTGGGACTGGATGTCTGGTTATGGTGTCGGAGAATTGACTCAAGTAGATGGACGCTTTACTGGACAGCAATATTGCCAGATACTGGAAGAGGTGTTGCTACCCAGTGTTCGTGCGTATCTGGTTCCAGCAGCGGAACCATTTTACTTAATGGAAGATAACAGTCCCATTCATAGGAGTAACGTTGTGAGAGCGTGGTACGAAGATCACCCAGAGATTATTAATCTAATTCTGCCACCAAGTTCTCCTGATTTGAATCCGATTGAAAACCTTTGGGCAATAATAATTAACGAATGGGAGCAACGCAATGAAAGAACATTTGAAGCACTTTTAGCTCACACGAGGAATAGTTGGGAGAGCTTACGCCGAACACCAAACATTCCCTACAATCTGGCCTCTTCTATGCCGCAACGATTGCAAGAAATTATTGATGCTGGAGGAAGCTATACGAAATACTGATGTTAAAGTCATGACGTAAATGTGTATCGAATATATATTTATGTCAATCAGCTGCTCTGTTCGTTAGGTCTACTGGAGATACGTGCGAAGGAACTTCATATTTTAGGGATACATCAGACCTTGGAAGAGAACCATCTTTAAGGTCATTAACTGGTTATGATTCCTATTCATATTCATATAGAATTTTATTATATTTTTATGTTTGACCATGAAAGAACTTTACTTATCCTTAGTTAGAATCTTTTCTTGCAATGTCTACGCTCGTGGAGATGATAATATATGCATTGTTGAAAGAAACTATGAGAAGGTAATAGTTTCAGGAAAAAAATAAAAACTGGCAATATCGAGGTCATCACATGTTTATTAGGGTGGCCCACTTTTCAATTTCTTTTGAAAAGTATAGGTGATCGTGGTTTTTCCCATTATTTGGCACTATACTAGCACATTGGTACCATTTTTACAAAAAATGATCAATATTTAGGGGTCTCGCATCGACCTTGAAATTACTTTTTTTTTTTTTTAAATGCGTACTTTTTAACTTTTTACTGAATCAAGATAAATCATTAAGTAGGGATGTTTTCTGAATCCTCTTAATGAGAGAAGTCGTTTGGTGTGCCTGCCAATGTCATACGACTAACGGTTTAAAGGTTGTGCCTGTATACAGGTAATACCAATGTGCTAGTATAGTGCCAAATAATTATTTCACGAAAATAACACGTGAAAAATATTTATGATGAATAAAACCACGAAGGAACTTCCCTGACCAGCTATTTGCAAAGCTTTGCAGATAGCTGGTGAGGGAAGCCCATGTTTGCCTAACATTATGAAAAAGAAAACACTATAGTGTTTGTTATTGACCATTACTTACTCAGACTATAGTGGATTTAATTTTCCCAGAAGAGTTCCTTGTTCCATGCACGGTCTGTGTGCATTACAAAACAACGTCAGGGGACCATTCTGAGTTCAATCCCATATATATATATATATATACACACACACACACCCGGTTAGGTTAATTGAATGCTCAGTTAGGTCAATTGAATGCCCGATTAGAGTAACTGAATGCCCGGTTAGGTTAATTGAATGCCGGTTAGGTTAATTTTACGCCCTTGACGATTAGTTAGGTTAAGACGTGATATTTTCGTTAGTTTTAAAGAAAATATCACGACTTAACCTAACCAATCTCAAGGGTGTACAGTTGACCTAACCGGGCATTCTATAATTTTACCGTAGGTTTCGATATATATACTGTGTGTATATATATATAATAGGGTGATGCAAAATAACTTATCATTTCAAAAACTTGAAGACACCCTCTAATTTTATTTAATTTAGTGTAAAAACTGAACATGCAAAATTTCAGCACAATTGAAGACATTTTAGAGGTTGCTACCATCCATTGAACATTTTGTATATTGTTATTTTTCAGTTTGTATTTATTGTACATTTATTTATTTTGCAGATTTCATCAAAAATGGTAGTCAGCAACATATAGCAGTCATAACAGACTCTGAACCTCTTTCCGTAAACCTTCTCATCCCTTTCATTGCTATAGACGCCGTGGCCGAACATTCTAGAATCATTTCTTTGCTGTGACGTCACTGTGGCGGCCGCGTCAGTGTAAGTGCGGCGTCACTGACTCAGTATCTTTGCTGCCTTCGCTGAGAGTGGTTGTATAGCAGTTGCTGAGTTGCACTCATGGAGCGGCATACGCGTCACAAAACAGTTGTTTGGCTCATAGGACATCCTATAGAGTCCTTCAAAGAAACCCAGCTTCCATCTAAAAGGGAAACATTAGCATTGTTTATGAACTACAAGATCAATAAAAAGCAACAGGTGAAAACAGCGGCTTTGTTGACTGCTAGAGATGTTATGGATGTGTGGGAAAAGGCACGCATCCCAACAGTGTTGAAATGTCATGTCGTGGAGAGAGTAAAGAAACTTTTCAACGAGTGGGAGAAACTAAAGAAGAACAGAAATAATAAGAAGAAGCAATCACCTGCACTACTTCAAAAACAAGAGAGCTGGCAAAATGACTTGCAAGATCTGTTTGACATTGCACATGCAAGTGCTCTTGACATGATAAAGATAGATGAAGATCGTGAGTTTTTGATGCTGCAACGACAAAAAGGAAGAAAAGGCAAAATGTCTGGAGTGGATAAAGTTTTTTCACAAATGGAAGAGATTGCTAGAGAAAAGGAAACATTGCTTGAAAAGAAAAGAAAGAGGGAAACAGCCGTTTTCGAAGCAGCAGTGCTCTCAAGTTCAAGTCCTTCAAGTTTGAATGAAGATAGTTCAAAATCAGAAGAAGAATTTGTTGCTGACCCTCAGCAGCCATCAACTTCGAGACAAAGTAGATCAAAGTCTAAGAGTGCAAAGCTTATGGATTCTTCAATGCTTGTATCTCTTGATGCTGCAAAAGTAAGTGATAGAGCTGCTTCGGAAATCTTGATCCCAACAATCAATGCTCTTGGGCAAAACCCTGAAGAATACAGTGTTAGCTATTCATCGATACGGAGAGCAAGACAAAGGAACCGCAAGACAATGGCAGAAAATTTGAAGCAGGATTTCGAAACAAATTGCCCTCTCCAAATACATTGGGACGGCAAACTACTGGAAGATATTACTGGTCATGAAAATGTTGATCGACTGCCAGTTCTAATTTCCGGCCAAGGAGTTGATCAGCTTCTTGGTATTCCCAAACTTGCCAGAGGAACTGGTCAAAACATTGCAGATGCTGTCCATCAGTTAGTATTGGAGTGGAATATATCTGACCAAGTGAAGGGCATGTGTTTTGACACCACTGCCTCCAACACAGGTTCTAATAGTGGTGCTTGTATGTTACTAGAGCAAAGATTGGATAAAGATATGCTGTGGCTGGCTTGCCGACATCATATTTTCGAAATAGTGTTAGAAGCTGCAGTTTCTGTCTCCTTGCCATCTTCTAGTGGCCCTGACATACAACTGTTTAAGAGATTCAAAGCAAAGTGGGTGGAAATTGACAAGAACAATTACCAAACAGCAACAGATGACCCTAACATTGCAGAGAAAATCTCAGATGCTGAAGAACTCATTCAATTTGCTCAAGCTCAGCTTGATGAACAGCAGCCTCGTGATGACTACAAGGAATTGCTCGAGCTAACGCTCATTTTCATCGGTAGTGCCCCCAAGTCAGGAATCAGCTTTAAAGCACCCGGAGCTTATCACAGAGCACGATGGATGGGCAAGCTAATTTACTGCATTAAAATTTGGATGTTTAAATCTCAGTTTAAACTAACTGAGAGAGAGGAAAAAGGACTGAGAGATGTTTGCTGCTTTTCAGCTGCGATATACATCAGATCGTGGTACCTGGCACCCATACCCTCATGCGCCCCCCGTTCAGATTTGCATTTTGTGCAAAGTCTGCAGCTCTACAAGCAAAAGGATGACAAAATTGCAAGTGCTGCACTCAATAAGTTTTTGAGACATTTGTGGTACCTCTCTGAGGAGCTTGTGGCGCTTGCATTTTTTGATTCAGCTGTTTCGCATGAGACAAAAAACAAAATGAAGTATGCTCTGCAGAAACCAGTTGACTCAAAACCGAGCAAACGAGCATCAATAAATCCTGAATCAGCTGGGCAGAAACAACTGCAGGATTTCGTTACTGCGAACACAAAAAGATTCTTTGAAATCCTAGAGGTGCCTTGCACTTTTCTTGAAAAAGATGCTGAAGAATGGAATGATGATGAAAGTTATGCGAATGCAAGAGATATCGCATATGGACTCAAAGTGGTAAACGACATTGCGGAAAGAGGTGTACGACTGATGGAGGAATACAACAAACTGATAACCAATGATGAAGAGCAGAAACAATACCTTCTTCAAATTGTTAAAAGTTACAGGTCGTCACTCTCAAACAAAAACAAGAAAACATTACTCTTGCTTCACAAAAAACGAAAATAAACATACATAAGTGGTTATGATATGCCTACTGGGGAAACTTCCACATAAAAAAAGTTAACGCGCTATACGCTGTACCTCAGAGGGTGGTGCGGAAATCAGCGTGCCTATTATTTACTATTTTATGAGCTCACTACGTACTATAGTCTAGAATGTCATCGTTTTTTTTCAAACTAGGTTAACTAGGTACATATCAAACCGGCTCCGGCGAAAATATCAACAAAACAATATTTTTGAGCACAAACTGATATACATTTATTTTTAAAGCTTGGTAGCAACCTCTAATTTTCTCTTTTTCAACCCCAAATTTCGCATACAATGCTTTCTTAGGAATATGAATAAACTAGGAGGGTGTCTCCCTGAAAATTGAAAAAAAAAAATTTGACCCCTTTTTTGCATCACCCTAATATATAATTATATATATATATATATATATATATATATATATATATATATATATATATATATATACTGTATAGATACATATATATATATACAGTACATATATATATCCTTCCTTCGGGGGATCAAGTAGAGTGTGGTCACCCACCGTGGGAAAAAGGAAAAACGGAGAGAAAAAAGTTGGTCGAATAGCGGACAGATAAGTTTTCTTAATACTTTTTCTTTTACAGATCTTTTGTCGGTAGCTTAATTATATATTCATTTAGTATAAATTTGTGTTACAAGAATCTGTTTCTGCGACTCAGGAACATTTTTGCGGGTTTGCGCAGGTGACGGCACAATAAGCACGCGATAGACTTACGTTGTAATTTATTAATTTCGAAACGCTCGTTTTTTGTTTTTTGTTTTTTAAATAATTAAGAGCATGGCACCCCCGTCAAGTACTTGCAGTCGCTGTGAAGGGAAATTTGCCGCTTATGCGTTTACAATGGCTAATAATAATGAACAGTTAGTTTGCAGGTGGCGCTGAAGCATGGAAGTCCCGAGGAACAAGTTAAAACGTGAGAGGGAGGCCAGAGTGAGGCTTGAAGAAAGTGTGATGCTCCTGAGGGCAAAATTAGAATCCCTTGAGACTCCAGTTACGACCCCTCCTGCCTCAGTTTCTACTAATAATATAAATAGTACTAATAGCCCTATCTCGTCCCCTAGTTCCCAACCCTTCGTTCGAGTGCGTAATGGAGCCCCATTGAGAAAACCTAAGACTTGTCTACCAGTAATAACAAACAATATGTTTTCTGTTTTAGGTTTTGAAAATGCTGATGAACCGGAAATACGACTCGGCGATTCCATTGTTCGAGGGCCGCTCGAGGAATTCTGTGGGAGAAACCCTCGTCGTAGGCGCCGTTACTGCTACCCTGGTGCAAGGGTGGAGGAAGGATATAACTAATAGTGTTGACCATTTTACAGACGGTACCTCTGAAGACAACGTATTTTATTCATGTCGGTACTAATAACGTTTTAAATTTTAGATCGGAAGAACTGCTGGCTAGGTACAGGGACTTACTAGAGCGACTAAAGGAAAAAACTAATAAGATTGTTTTAACAGGTATACTTCCTCAAATTATCCAACGTAGCGATTTCTACAGCAAGGCGACCTATATCAACAATAACCTAAAGTTTCTTTGCCAACAGGAAGGAGTGCATTTTGTGAATTTTTGGAACAGTTTCTACGACAGGAGGGACATGTTCCTCTGAGATGGACTTCATCTTAATGACGTTGGCGCTGCGCGTTTAGGAAGACTATTTCATAATACTGTCTCTTCTTTTCAGGCTGCCGTAACTCGAACGGTCCCAGCGTAATTTCCACAAATTTCCCCTGCGCTCGCGAAGGTGTCGCAATTACAAACAATTTGAAAGTTCTATCCTTAAATGCTCGTAGCCTACGAAATAAAATAAACGAATTTTTTTCTTTAATTGCTTGTAAAGACTATGATTTAATTGCGATAAATGAATCGTGGCTTAGCAATGAAACACGTGAATTTGTTGGGGAGTATCAAATTAGAGGTTATAGACTTTTTGTTAAAAACAGAATAGGTAGGCGAGGAGGCGGTGTTATGTTGTATATCAAAGATAAAATTACGAACGTTATAGAAGTAAAGCACACAATTCCAGAACCGATAGATTCGACTATAGCAGAACTTAAATTGAACGATTTCAAACTTCTTGTTGCGGTTATATATAAGCCCCCTAATCAAACAGCTGATACGGACGAAGCGTTATATCGTGAACTAAAGAGAATAATAGGTAGTGAGCAGGCTTTAGTTATGGGTGACTTTAATTGCGCCAACGTGAATTACGATACAATGCAGGGAGACGCGGAAGGTAATCGTTTAGTTAATTTTCTCGAGGATAGCTTTCTTATTCAAAAGGTTAGGGAACCTACGAGGTTGGACAGTATTTTAGATTTAGTAATAACTACGGATGATAGGCTAATCACTGATCTTCAAGTAATAAAACCGTTAAAGAATAGCGATCACAATATGGTAGAGTTTCTCCTCTCAGTAAGTCACTCGAAACCAGCTAACTCGACTAAAATTCCTAACTTCCAGCACACAAACTTTTGTAAATCTCGAAATAAATTGTCACACATCAATTTGGAAAACGTAATGGGGATCTCACCGCAAAATTAATGTGGGAATCGTTTGAAACAGTATTTAGGACTATAAATGAGGAATGTGTACCGTACAAAATTAAGCGTGCGAAAGTAAACAACAAGCCCTTGTGGTTTACTTCTAGAGTAGGAAACATTATAAAGAGTAGAGACGGTAAAGAAAACCCAAGCGATTCTTTCAATACGTCAACAATAGAAATCCAGTAAAAAGTGTCTTGGGGCCGTTGAAAAATGCTAACGGAGAACTAGTTTCTGAAAACAAGGAAATGGCTACCTTGCTAAACGAAATTTTTACGGCAGTTTTTACTATAGAAGATGTAATGAATATCCCTACGGTCATAGACAAAATACCTTTTGATAATGGTAATATTTTGGATAATATTGTGGTTAGTGAAGGGAAGGTAATGCGCTATATTGATAAAATGAAAACGCGTAAATCACCAGGGCCGGATTCCATATATCCCATACAACTAAAAGATTTTTAATGCGTCTATTACTGAAGGGTGCGTACCAGATAATTTCAAGTTAGCAAACGTAACACCTATCTTTAAGAGAGGCGATAAAGGTGCGGCGGGAAATTATAGGCCAATCAGTTTAACGTCTGTTGTAGGTAAGCTACTGGAATCAATAATTAGGGATCGTATAGTCGAACACTTAGAATTGCATAACTTAGAAATACGCAGCACGGTCTTAGGCGAAACAAATCTTGCTTAACTAATCTTTTAGAATTTTTTCAAAGCGTGGTTGACGTTTACGATAGTCATCGGGCGGTTGATGTAGTGTATTTAGATTTTCCAAAAGCGTTTGACACCGTACCGCACAAAAGACTCATTGAAAAAACTAAGGCTCATGGAATCAGGGTTGTATTAATAAATTGGATAGAAGAGTGGTTGCGAGGTAGGAAACAGAGGGTGGTCGTTGATGCAGCGGAGTCGTGTTGGGCTAATGTAGCGAGTGGCGTTCCTCAGGGTTCTGTATTGGGCCCCTTGCTTTTTCTTATATATATTAACGATTTAGATGTCGGCCTAGTCAGTCTAGTTTCAAAATTTGCGGATGACATGAGGCTGGGTGGTAGGGCGATTAATGACGAAGATAAAGGTAAAATCAAGGAAGATCTGAATAAAATCGTTGATTGGTCAGTCATATGGCAAATGAGATTTAACGTCGATAAGTGCAAAATTTTGCATATAGGTTTGCGTAACGGTAAATTTGCGTATAGTATGTCAGGGAAGGAGTTGACAAGCGTAGAGCAGGAAAAAGATTTAGGAGTTATAGTTACTGGTGATTTAAAAGTAGCGAAACAAAGTAGAGCAGTGGTCAATAAAGCGAACAAAGTGTAAGGTTTTATAGCTCGAAATTTTGAGTACAAATCGCGCGATATTATAGTTCCTCTTTATAAATCATTAGTTAGACCCCATTTGGAGTACGCGATCCAATTTTGGAATCCGCATATGCGAAAAGATATAGACAGACTCGAAAGAGTTCAAAGACGAGCAACTAAGATGATTCCGTCGCTTAGGTCAAAGTCGTACGAGGATAGGCTTAAGGAGTTAAAATTGACTACACTCGAGACTAGGAGGCTAACGGGTGATCTAATCGAAGTTTTCAAAATTATGAATGGGTTCGATAACGTAGATAGAGATAGCTTTTTCGAAATATCTCAATATAATAGGACTAGAAATAACGGGTGTAAGTTGACGAGTAGAAAGTTCGAGACAGCAGTTGCCAAAAACGTTTTTACGCATAGAATAGTAAATAGCTGGAATAGTTTGCCAGTAGAAGTAATTAGTAGCACGTCTATAAACATGTTTAAAAATCGATTAGACGCATATGTTGATAGATTGGGTATAGTTTAAGGTAGTAAAATTAACGCGTGGGTGGTTCGGAACCCACGTAAAATTGTAGGTCCCCTCCGCCACCACGGAGGACATGCACAGTACACAATTACGAATACAGTTAGGTAGACCAGCCATGAGTGGATCCTACGGTCTTTGTTGGTCTGAAACATTATAACATTATATATGAGGGGTCACGCGTCTTAAGCTACCTAAGCGCTACCACAGGCGAAAACGTGTTTTTGATGGATATCACTATTTTCACCCTTCCTCTATCGCGTGGTTTGGGTTATAATGACCTTACGACACTAGAAGTATGGTTGAAAACCTTATGAAGCAAACTACTTTTTTCACCTCTATCGCCAGCCAAAAGTTCACCTAAAGATCGGCATAATAAGAAAATAAAAAAATATAAAAAATATATATAAAATATAAAATATGAAAATCTATTCCAAAAACTCATCAACATCTTCATTAGCATACTTAGAATTCTACTGTAGTTTAGCCAAAAATGAACGTTCTAGCTCAATTAATAACAGAGATACTATTGCGAGAATATTGCTGAACTTTGGAGGCGATTTCTGGCGAATTTTAATTTTGGCGCTTAGGTACCTTAACGCGGGAACCCTCATATATATGTATATATATATATGATACACACAGACCGTGCTTGGAACAAGGAACTTTTCTAGGAAAATCAAATCCACTATAGTCGAATAAGTGATGGTAAATGAGAGACACTATAGTTTTTCTTTTTCATGATGCCACCCCGACGTGGGCAACGGGTCACTCGCAAAGAGGTCCCAAAAATATAGCTTCCCTCACCAGCCATCTGCAAAGCAGATAGGATCCAGCTTTGGGACAGGATCTAGGGTCGGGCTGGCATCATGAAAAAGAAAAGGCTATAGTGTTTGTCATTTACCATTACTTATTCGGACTATAGTGGATTTGATTTTCCTAGAAGAGTTCCTTGTTCCATGCACGGTCTGTGTGTATCATAAAAGGCCTCAGGGAACCATTCTGAGTTCATTCCCATCATGAAACGGACATGTTATGTGCCTTGAAAAGTTGACGCTCAATTCTGCCAGTTGAGGTTTAAATTTGGGTTTTTGGTTAAGAATATAATAGTTACACCTTTTTCTTTGATTTATTCAATCTGACGTGAAGGCAGCGAGTCTTTTGCTTATATTGAGGTTCTAAATGTAACTGGGATAGGCTGCTTTAAACCCTAGATCCTGTCCCAAAGCTGGATCCTATCTGCTTTGCAGATGGCTGGTGAGGGAAGCTATATTTTTGGGACCTCTTTGCGAGTGACCCGTTGCCCACGTCGGGCTGGCATCATGAAAAAAAACTATAGTGTTTGTCATTTACCATTACTTATTCAGACTATAGTGGATTTGATTTTGCTAGAAGAGTTCCTTGTTCCATGCACGGTCCGTGTCCAAAGTTTTCAAACAAGGGGCATTAGCAGCAATAGGAAAAAAACAAGTAGACAATAAATAAACCATACTGAAAACACCAAAAACAAAGGCCCAATTAAAAATGGGGAAGAAAATATATGTAAATACTATGTGAAAGGAATATGCAGATATAAGGGAGGCCAATGTATTTACGAACACCCTCCCATTTGCAACTGCTTCTCCAATAATGGTCACTGCAAATTTGGTGGAAAATGCAAATTCTATCATCCGGACATTTGCAAGACCTACGCGACATTTGGAACTTTCCAGTACGGGAGAAAATGCTACTACCATCATCTTCCGACAATTTCAAAGGACAAAAAACAAGTCTTAAATGACAACAGAAGGAATGTGAGAAAAAAATATGTACCCAAACAGCAAACAAAACACATAGCACACAAAATTTTTTCAACATCTCGGACACAATACGGCTGCTAAGTCTTATACAGCACATGCAGCTGACAAAGCTGGGAACCCTCGAGCCGGACAGCTACATGGCAAAAAGCTACCAAGACAGGTAGGCGGGAACGGATCCATCTCGGAGGACCACAAGGCTACAAAACACGCGATATCAAAGGAAAACGAACTTAAAATGCACAAGGGGCAATGCAAAACAAAGAACATAAACATTGTCCTGGCAAATATTCAAGGAATAAAACCGAACAATTCACTAAGCAAAGTTTCGTACCTGAAAGGTGTTATGGACGAAACAACGGCGGACATCGCATGCCTCACAGTAACAAATCTTAAAGACTGCCAAGGAAACTGCGATAACTGCGAACACTGTATTGATAAGAAAGAATTGCATATCGATGGTTTCAACTTACTAAGAGCGGATAGAACAGCGAGGCGTAAAGGTGGTTGTGCTATTTATATACATGAGAGGCATATGACAGAGACGGTAATAAGTAAATCCAACAATTTCGTGGAAACCCTTGCAGTGAAAATAGAGAAATTAAACGTGGTCTGATAGTTATCTCTAGACCTCCAAACTCTCCAAATAAAATATTTTCGGATGCCATTGAGGATATCAGAACAATAATAAAGTCCGTAAACTCTCCATCTCCTAATATAATGTTATAATAATGTTTCAGACCAACAAAGACCCTAGGATCCACTCATGGCTGGTCTACCTAACTGTGTTCGTAATTGTGTATTGTGTATGTCCTCCGTGGTGGCGGAGGGGACCTACAATTTTACGTGGGTTCCGAACCACAACAACATAAGAAATTTATGTAAAAACTGCCTGTACATTGGCAGCGACCAATTTTTACAAAACTAAATAATTACACCAGTACACATTTGAAAACTTGTCGATCGATTTTTACAAACTAGTTGGTGATTCTATATAATTTGAGTGCGCTGATCTCAAGAATATAGTTAGTTTTTCCCTATCACGTATGGTTTTCTTACTACAGGGTGTGTCGTAAATCTACCATTTATCCCCAAATGTTAACCATCTTATCGAGACCAACATTGGATTGCACATGCTCAACCATAAATTTTGTTGTTATAGACTACAGTAACGCTTACATAATAATGTAGGGTAAATATATATAACAACCAGTCCCGTTCCCAGCAAAATACTCTCTCCCCTCCCATCAATGGGTGGTTAACATTTGGGGACAGATGAGGTATACAACACCCCTTGTAGCACGAAATCTTTAGGTGATAGAGTAAAACCTAATTAAAGCAGAATTAAATAGCTCCTAGCTCTTGGACAAGCATATTGCTTGTTTATGAAAGAATAAAAAAATAACTGAAAGAAACAAAATATATTTACCTTCCTTACCAAGCGAAGTATGTGTCGGATGCCAATAAATTGTTCTCCTGCAATCTAGACCCCAAAAGTTCTGCAGAGTCCTTAGACAGATTCAAATCCCTGACTAAGTCATTTAGTTCGGCTTGGGTTAATGGTTTAGGATCTCGGTCAGCTGTTGGCTGTTCATAAACATCATCATTGTCTGGATTTGGAGCTGAATCAGAATCTGAATTGTATTGATCCAGACTCTCGGGTGGGCGGGGAATATGAACTTCTGGACCATGGGGTACCGGCCTTATTGCAGATGGAAGACTTGGGTATTGAAGGCTCTCTTTATTCTTTGCAGTGTAACCTTTAACATTGCAAGAACAGAAGTAGCAGTCGTCGGTATGGTTTCTAGGCTCGCGCCATACCATAGGGATCCCAAATGGCAAACTTTTCTTTTTACCTTTGCTCTAATTCCTTAGTGCCGCAACACACGTAAGACAAACCTTGTGTGGAGCCCAACTTTTGTCTTGATCTCCTAATTTAATTCCAAAATAAGCATGATAAGCTCTCTTAATGAAGGTCGTTACATTTGTCCTTTGTTTTACAACATACCGACCACAAATATAACAAAATATGTCTGGACTATGGGTACATCCTCTAGAAGCCATTATTAAAATTTTAAAGACGTAATGTTAGAATTATCTATCTGAAAAATATGAAAAAACGAAATTAATTGAAGATAAAAAAGGTAAAAAATTACAAAACGCCCCAAAATTGTTTTGCTAATAACTTTAAAACTGTAGGTGATAGAAAAAAACTGGTAGCATTTTTTAATTCAGCGCAGCGAACTGCTTCAAAATCACAACTCAAAATAAATAAATCGATTTTCATGCAGACGGGTGTTATCAATTTAAAACTAGTTAATTATCGATTTAAAACTAAAGATAGAATCTCTGGATCCAGAGGATCAAGTCATAATAGACTACTATCCACAAATATGTTACACTTTATATCTATTTATAACCGACATGCAAATATATCAGATCCAAAGAATCCAGTCAATTTCATTACGGTATCCATCAATACCAGTACCTTGCCAACCAAAAATAAATCACGGTCCATATCGATTGCGGATCAAGTCAAAATTTACAACCATATACATTACAATATATAAACTTAGGAGGAAAAGTGTAGGTGTGGCTGTAAAGACTGTACAGTAATGTAGAAATGTGTGTGCACCCATTTTGGGTCTCCCATTTCAAGATGTTTGTGAGGCAAGTGAAGATCATGAGTTTCTCAATACCTCACAGTACTATGGGGGGCACCGCTCGGCAGAGGAATCTCTTTAAATGGGGTGTGTAAGGACAGAGAGTATCCCCTATATAGGGCGGGTCATACTATGCATTTTTTTTAAATCAATGGAGAGGGGTGTTCAAATGACATATTTTGGTGTATAGAACACAATTCTGAAGAAAATATTTAATTCTGATAACCCTAACCTACATCATTTTGCAGTTGATTATTATTAAATTGTTGATTATTTTACTATTGTAGTTACCCCAGAATATGTCTTCTCACGTTTTCTATCATGGCTGCTCACGTTATCTCTCATAGAGCATTGTTCTAACTAATTCATATAAACACATATAATGTAATTCATATAATAATAATAATATTTAAATACTCAAATAAAAAGGTGTGCCATTCCACTTAATTGTAATTATCATACAGTTTGGTATATGAAATATTTTGACGGTTTTCTGGCGCGCATAAGGCCATTTTCTGAGCCACCTTTCTCAGAGGCTAGAATGTAACGTTTCAGAACATTCTAAAACGTTTTGTGAAATATTTGAAGTGACTCATGATTTATGAAGCTATTTTACCACCTCGGCTTGCAGAGGGGGGGATCTCTTGCATCCTCTTTGATGGGCGGATTGACCTGACCAATGTGATGATAGAAGCTGAGGGCAGTGACCAATCTTTTCCCGCAAAGATCAAGGAAGAACACTAAGTGTTGTTAGTGAGCCTGGCAGCTACTATCTGTTCCACTTTACCCCAGAGAAAGCAACTAAAGAGGAGTCACATGCGGAGAAGATTGCTAAGGTCCTGTTTGCCTGGCTGAAAGAGAGGGGTTATGATAAGACCTTGTTGGCCATTGGAGGAGACTCAACAAATGTCAACACTGGTGTGAAAGCTGGAGTAATGCGGAAGCTGGAGCTGCACCTGGGGAGAAAGCTGGTCTGGTTGGTGTGCAACCTGCACACTGTTGAACTTCCCCTGCGCCATCTCATTGTTGACCTTGATGGCCTTACTCTGTCAGACAAAAATTATCCCGGCCAATAGGAAAGCTCCTTGATTCTGCTACAGACTTTGATATCAATCCAAACTTCACCCGAAACTCTGTTGGCCCTCCACTGATCAAGCTTCCTGACAAGGTCATTCAAGATCTCTCAACTGATCAATACTATGGCTATAAAATTGTCTGTGCAATCAGGGATGGAGTACTTCCTCCAGGGCTAGCTCTGTTAGAGATAGGACCAGTAAACCACAGCCGCTGGCTCACCACAGCGAACAGACTTCTCAGGCTCTGGGTGTCAAAGCACGGACTTAAAGGAAAGAACCTGAAGATTCTGCAATTCATTGTGGAATTCATCATTGGAGTGTATTACCCATGTTGGTTCAACGTGAAGGTCAAGCACTCCTGGATCGAAGGGCCTAGGCACATCCTCTTTCAGCTGGACTGCCTCAAGTCCCAGAGAAAGGAGGTGCTGGATATTGTGATGCCAACTGTGAGAAGATGTGCTTGGTATGCCCACAGTGAAGTCATCCTCCAAACACTACTCTGCTCTGAGGATCAGAAGGAGAGGATTGAAGGGGTGGAGAGAATCCTGGCCATCAGGGGAGAGGGGGACCCGGACACTCAGCTGGGGGACTCCTCTGTTAGGAGCAGAAGGACACCTGACATCAATTGTGATGCTTCCAGCATCGGTGACTTGATCAGCTGGTCAGAAGGTGTGTCAGAGCCACCTCTCACCTGCTCTCTAAGCACCTCAGAGGTGAAAAACTTCATCAACACCCCCATGGAGGTGCGCAACTGGCCTTGCCACACACAAAGCATTGAGAGGGTTGTTAAAATGGTGACTGAGGCTTCTGCTAAGTACTTCTCACAGGAAAAGAGGGATGGAGGGATCAGGGCTCAGGAGACCAGCAGGAAGCTGATGTCCAAGTCTGAGTCAAAGCAGGATTTGTGCAACCTGGCAAAGTTCAAGATGTCAGGAGAATGATCTTTGTAATTATATCCAGTGATATACATGCAGTTCACCTATTAATAAATATATGTAAAGTTGATTTGGCCTTGTCAATATAAATGATTTACCTTATATCTTTTAATATATTATAAAGGGGTTCAAAAGGGTAAAATTGGCAATTTAGAAATACAAAATGATGTAGGTTAGAGTTATCCTATCCAAAAAAGAACCTCATATTTGAATTCCCCATGTAAAAACACATAGTTTAGACACCCCTGATGGTAGGATTTCCTTCAGATTCATGTTGTCACCTGAGTACGACCCGCCCTAATCCCCTAACCCAAGATGCTGCCTCCCTATAATCCCCCAACACTTGTGTTGAGCTGTGGGATCTATCACCAGAAGGCGTTAATTTTACTACCTTAAACTATACCCAATCTATCAACATATGCGTCTAATCGATTTTTAAACATGTTTATAGACGTGCTACTAATTACTTCTACTGGCAAACTACTCCAGCTATTTACTATTCTATGCGTAAAAATGTTTTTGACAACTGCTGTCTCGAACCTTCTACTTATCAACTTACACCCGTTATTTCTAGTCCTATTATATTGAGATATTTCGAGAAAGCTATCTCTATCTACGTTATCGAACCCATTCATAATTTTGAAAACCTCGATTAGATCACCCCTTAGCCTCCTAGTCTCGAGTGTAGTCAATTTTAACTCCTTAAGCTTATCCTCGTACGACTTTGACCACAGCAACGGAATCATCTTAGTTGCTCGTCTTTGAGCTCTTTCGATTTTGTCTATATCTTTCCATATGCGGATTCCAAAATTGGATCGCGTACTCCAAATGGTCTAACTAATGATTTATAAAGAGGAACTATAATATCGCGCGATTTGTACTCAAAATTTCGAGCTATAAAACCTAACACTTTGTTCGCCTTATTGACCGCTGCTGTACTTTGTTTTGCTACTTTTAAATCACCAGTGACTATAACTCCTAAATCTTTTTCCTGCTCTACGCTTGTTAAATCTTTCCCTGACATACTATACGCAAAATTACCGTTACGCGAACCTATATGCAAAATTTTGCACTTATCAACGTTAAATCTCATTTGTCATGTGACTGACCAATCAACGATTTTATTCAGATCTTCCTTGATTTTACCTCTATCTTCGTCATTAATCGCTCTACCACCCAGCTTCGTGTCATCCGCAAACTTTGAAACTGTACTGACTATACCGACATCTAAATCGTTAATATATATAAGAAAAAGCAAGGGGCCCAATACAGAACCCTGAGGAACGCCACTCGCTACATTAGCCCAATACGACTCCGCTCCATCAACGACCACCCTCTGTTTCCTACCTCGCAACTACTCTTCTATCCAATTTATTACTACACCCCTGATTCCATGAGCTTTAGTTTTTTCAATGAGTCTTTTGTGCGGCACGGTGTCAAACGCTTTTTGAAAATCTAAATACACCACATCAACCGCCCGATGTCTATCGTAAACGTCAACCACACTTTGGAAAAATTTCAAAAGATTAGTTAAGCAAGATTTGTTTGGCCTAAAACCGTGCTGGTATTTCTAACTAGTTTATGCAATTCTAAGTGTTCGACTATACGATCCCTAATTATTGATTCCAGTAGCTTACCTACAACAGACGTTAAACTGATTGGCCTATAATTTCCCGCCGCACCTTTATCGCCTTTCTTAAAGATAGGTGTTACGTTTGCTAACTTGAAATTATCTGGTACGCACCCTTCAGAAATAGACGCATTAAAAATCTTTGTTAACGGCACAACAATGCTATCTTTTAATTCTTTTAGTTGTATGGGATATATGGAATCCGGCCCCAGTGATTTACGCGTTTTCATTTTATCAATATAGCGCATTACCTACCCTTCACTATCCACAATATTATCCAAAATTTTACCATTATCAAAAGGTATTATGTCTATGACCGTAGGGATATTCGTTACATCTTCTATAGTAAAAACTGACGTAAAAAATTCGTTTAGCAAGGTAGCCATTTCCTTGTTTTCAGAAACTAGCTCTCCTTTTACATTTTTCAAAGGCCCCAAGACACTTTTTGTTGGATTTCTATTATTGACGTATTGAAAGAATCGCGATTTTAATTTCCCATTTATAAAATACACAAAGGTGGGTAGAAATATATTTATACAGCAACATAAGGGGGGCACAAGAGAAGACCAGGAGCAAGCAAGTCTGCTGATGGCTCTCACAAACGAGTTTATGCTGATACAGGAGATAACAGAAAATACCAGGAAAAATAACTGCCTAGATCTGGTATTCACAAATAACACGAACTTCCTTGCAGATATAAAAATAACTGCAACTCTTATCTCAGACCACAATATAATCGAGTTATCAACAGATATGGCGATAACTTTAAAAGACAATGTACACGGAAGGAAGAAGCAAATTTGGGGCTTTCAACTTAAACTCCAAGACCATAAATTGGGAAGAAATCAGATCACGCATGGCACAAATAGAGAGGAGAACAGTTTTCGAGAATAAAACAACTGAGGAAATGCTACCAACCTTGGGAGAAAAGACGCTGAGAATTTTGGAAAAATATACTCCGAAAGTACAGCCAGTGATGGGCATCGATACATGAAAATCGCTAAAGCGATACCGATACATCGATACATGAAGAACGTCTTAGGCGATACCGATACGCCGATACTTTCTAGATATCTTAAGCGATACCGATACCGATACGTGCATCGCCGGTACATTTTTATAATTATTCATTTAATATGTAGGTATTAGATATTATTGTTTATACTAGTAATTTGTACGCACTGTAAGTAAAATCAACGACATTTTAATCGGTTTTATAGATGTAAATAAAAACAATTGCTTTATTTAATGAAAGTATGTTTTAATTTTGTAGGATACATGAATGACTGAAAATATTACACTAACAATTAAAAGTAATTACTATTACCCTTCAAAAATACCAGCTGGCTAAACATCTGGTCAGACAGTCTATTCCTTTTTGGAGCGTGAATGTGACCAGCCAAACTAAACAACCGTTCTACAGGAGCAGAGGATGGTAGTGGTGTGTTATACTTCAGGAAGACCCGTAGAATTCCTGGGTACTGCCTCAGAGATTGGAGAGAATGACTTCCGTCACCCAGATACTGTAACACTTCCATCTCAGTGGAATCTTGGGTTGCAGAGACATTAGTGGAAGCAGACTCATAACAGAAGAAATCATCTGCACTTCCGTCAGATGCAGCATCACTTAGTTGTTGCTGGGGGGTCTGCTCGCTGAGGCTCTTAACAGCATTAACCAACATTTCTGGAACCCTCTTTTTGACAATGCTAGTATTAAATTTGCCTTTTATTGTCATCCACTTTAACTTGAACAGATGATTTGAAGACAATGCCAGTATTGTTGCTTTACACTCATGCGACGCATCAAGGCACAGAAACTTTTCAAACCGCTTAGTGAACCCTACTGTGACTGCATTGAGAAGTGGCTGACAATGACGCAATGCCTCCGAATTCAAACCCTCTAGCTTTTTCTCTACAGCTAACAATGTTTCTATATTATGGTTAATTAATCTCAATAACACAAGTACAAACGTGTTTAAACGTTGCGCCGTACTGTGTGACGTGACCAGTAGAGTAGTACTGTCATTAAATAAATATTTAATATTATTATTTATGTATATTCATAAATATAACTCAGTAGTGTCATATTATAACATCTATTTGAATATTTAAAAATTCTTATTAATGTATCGATGTATCGAAGTATCGATTTTTTTCGATACATTTAAGAAAATTGACCTTAGCGATACCGATAAATCGATACTTTTGTCAAGTAGCTAAAGCGATACCGATACCGATACAAAAGTATCGATCGATACGTATCGGCGATACATGTATCTAGATACTGCCCATCACTGAGTACAGCCAAGAGGAAAGAGGAACTGGCTAGAGAGGCAAAAGAGAAGAATATTCCGGAAAAGAAAGAGAGTAGCGACGAAGTTAGTTAAGTGCGGAGAAAACAATGCCATGAAAGAAATACAAGAAAAACTGGAGAGAATCGATTGGGAAATACAAACTCTGATAAAGGGCCATACAGAGAGGGGAGAGGAAAAGGCGGTAGAAGCAATAAAGGAAAATCCAAAATACTTCTACAGCTATGCGAAAAGGAAAACAAAAACGCGCGCTACTATCGGGCCCTTAAGGAAAGGAAATAATGAACTAACAGACGACCTAAAAGAAATATATGAAACATTGAGAACCTAGTATGAATTGGTATTCAGTACCCCAAAAAGTGACAAAGCAATACCTGACATAGATGCATTCTTCAAAGAGAAATCGCAAGGAGAATGTTTAAAAGACTTTGATTTTACCCCAGAAGATGTAGCGAGAGCTATAGAACAAATGAAATCACATTCAGCTGCAGGTCCGGACAAATGGAACGCACTATTAAATAAAAACTGTAAAAATGAAATAGCTACACCCTTATGCTGGATATGGAGAAGATCCCCAGACACGGGGGAAATACCGAGCATCTTGTAAAGAACAAACATCGTCCCTATATATAAAGGAGGAGATAGATCTCGAGCAAAAAACTATAGACCAGTGTCCTTGACGTCCCACCTCACCAAAATTTTTGAAAGAATAGTCAGAGAGAAAATCTATGACTTCTTGGAGACATTGGAAAGATTCAACGAAAGTCAACACGGATTCTGATCAGGAAGATCATGCCTATCACAACTTATAGAGCATTATAACAATATCCTAGATGCACTTGAAGGCAATGAAAATTATGATGTCATATACACGGATTTTGCCAAAGCTTTCGACAATTGCGATCATAATATAATAGCACATAAAATGAAAAATATGGGAATAACAGGCAAAGTGAGAAAATAGATCTACAACTTCCTCAGAAATCGACTACAGGTGGTCAGAATTCAAAGTGTATTATCATCAGAATCAGAAGTACGCAGCTCAGGACCACAAGGTACAGTGCTGACCCCACGTTTTCATTATATCTTCATATCTTCATTATCATGCTAACAGACATAGACAGTGGAGTAAACAGCACCAGTATAGCAACATCATTTGTGGACGATACAAAGATCAGCAGAAAAATTAGCGATGCAAACGTAGAGGCCTTGCAGAGAGACACAAATAAAATATACACATGGTCAGAAGACAGCAATATGACATTTAACACCGAAAAATAACAGCTCTTGAGATATAGTAGAAATGATGAACTTAAAAAGACTGCATATTATGCTCCAGATAGACAAGAAATTCAGAGAAGCACGAAAGCGGTCGACTTGGTGGGTAATAATGACCGAAGATGCCAAATTCGAGACACAAAATCAGATAGTAATAAACAAAGCAAAATGAGTCGCGGGACAGGTACTAAGAACGTTCAAAAGGAGGGACAAGACAGTAATGATTCCCTGCTGAGAACACTGATCATACCAAAACTTGAATACTGCTCAGTTTTGACGTGCCCATATAAAACATAAAAAGGAAGAAATTAATAAACTATGTAGAAGAAACGCAGAGACATTTCACAGCCAAGATTGATGGCTGTAAAGAACTCAACTACTGGGAAAGACTACGCAAACTACATAAATCTGTACTCTCTGGAAAAAAGAGAGAGGTATACCATAATCTACATATAGAAAATTATCGAAAAACTGGTACCAAACCTCAAACAAAACCCAATTACCACCCAGACAACGCTGGAAAATAGGAAAGGCAGAATGTGTAGTGTTCCCAAATTAAAGGCCCGACAAGTGACCTCGTCAACTCTGAAGGAAAATAGCTTGGTTGTCAGGGGGCAAAGAATTTTCAACCAGCTTCCAAAGGAACTCGGAAACATTACAAGGGTCAAAGTTCAAGTCTTCAAGAAAAGACTAGATGCCTGGCTCAGGACGGTACCAGATGAGCCGGATGTACCTGGCTATGTACGATGGAGAGCGCAAGAAAGCAACTCGCTCCTCTACCAAGCCAGGACAAGAGGCGGGACCACCAGCTTGACCTTCATGTGAAGAAAGACCGACGCAAGGAACCCAAACACGGTTAACAAGTATATATATGTATATATATTAGGGTGCATCAAATTTCCCATGATTTTTCAAAAAGTTTTATTTCAATCTGTCCCTATGATTACTGTGTTCCAATGCCTGAAATAGCACATATGGCCAAATTTCAAAGATTTATGTGGTCATCTAGGGGGTCCACATCATTGATGCATATTTATTTAGTATTGGAATTAAATTGACCAAAAATTAAACATTTTATATTAGTCCAGGCAATCTAGAGCAAAAATAGCTTCAACCTGGGCAAAATTGCTTCAGAAGCTTTCTAAACTGTTTCCAGCTCAGGAACCATTGCAGAATAACATATCCAAAATCCGACAAAATTGGACCCCGGGAACACCCCCAAAAATGAAATTCAAAATGGCGGACTGGTAGTTTCCTACGAAATACAATAAATTTTAATTTCGCTTTGTAGAGAGAGTTATGACGTTTTTCTTGATCAGTAAAATGTTTTAAAACACATTTTCGTTTCTAAATTAACCTATATGACACTAAAAATTGTATTAGGCGGCTAGTATTAAACTATGACGTCACGTAATGTAAATAAAATATACTGTATGGAGTGTATGTGAGAATGGACATTGCTACATCTTTATAAACTTATATTATATACAACTCTTTAATTCCTACTACCCACTATCAAATCTGCGTATTTGTGCTTGTCATTTTCTTTAAAACTGTTATTATGTACTCCTTTTAAATACTGCAACACAGTTTATTAATTTGTGTTTTCTGTTTCAGACTGACTCGGTGTACGGCTGACTCGGTGTGCGTCCGCCTTCAAGAATGCAGACCCCTGAAGAATTGTGCGTGATTTGTAAGGAGAAATTGGACAGCGGACAGGAAGTGGTTCACATCTCGCAAAAAGGAGCAGATGGTATAAATGCATCCAGCCGCAGCCGTGGAAGCGATGTTGTTGCAACAGCTGGAATAAGTGTTCACGTTGTATGTAGGAAAAGGTTTAGGATAAAAAGACCATTGAAATAAAGAAGCGACAGACCGCAGCCGAGGCAATACCAAGGAAAAGTGCTCGTTTTCATGAATACGCATTTTCCAGTGCTACTCACTGTTTGTTTTGTGATACCTTTGTGGACTTTTTTTCCAAACACAAACCAAAATCAGAGCATGTCAAAATAAGAACTACAGAGTTCTCCGAAACCATAAAAAGGTGCTGTGAAAGCCGCTGCGATGAATGGTCGTTTAATGTAAAAGGCCGTCTGGAGTATTATCTTCGTGATCTTCGTGCTGCAGATTGTGTCTACCATCACACCTGCAGCGTAAATTTTCGAAGTGGAAAAAACATTCCTCGCGCATACTCCTCCGACGATCATGATTCGAAGAAAGGGAGACCAACTAATGAAGAGCAACACCAAGCATTCCTTCAGACCTGTGCTTACCTGGAAGAGAATGATGATGAACAACTGTTGATTGGAGACCTAATTTCCAAAATGGAGGAATATCTTCAAGGAAGTCAGAGCTCTGTCTACGAACGCAGGCACATGAAGAGAAAGCTTTTAGAACGTTACGGAGACAAGATCATAATATCAGGTGAAAGTGGGAAGGCAGATGTAGTAACACTACGAGAGACAGCTAATGAAATTCTTATAGATTATCACAAAAAGTCGAAAGAATGTGATATAGATATAGAGCTACAGAAGATTTACCTAGTAGAAGCTGCTGCAAAAATAATCAGAAGTGATATCAAGTCTGTCGACTCGCCTAGAAAAGATGTGTATCCATCTCCAAATGACATCACTGCAGAAAGTGCTCTTGATTACATTCAAAAGCATTTGCGGGACAGGATGCTTCAAGAAAAATAGGTGCAATTGGGCAGAGCATTATGCAAGCAACCCGTCCTAGAGGATTACTATGTCCACTACAGATCGGTTTGTCGGTTCAGCTACACCACAATTTTAGGTCAAGGTACCTTATTGACGTTCTCCATCAGCTTGGTTACTGTTCGTCGTATGCAGAAGTAACAAGTTTCGAAAGAAACGCGGCGCTGGCAAGTGGGTCTGGCTCTTTTACTGTTGATGAAAACACTGCAGTCCTTCTAGCAGCAGATAACGTCGATCATGATGTCTGCACTTTGGATGGGAAGAATACCTTTCATGGAATGGGTATGATTGCCGCAATAACTCCGAAGATCAAGATCCACCCTTCTATTCACAGGCGTAATGTTGGTGACAATGACATTAAGAAGATTGCAACCGTTGACATTAGGGAATATAGACACGCGAGAAGCATGTTGAGGGACATCTCATTCCGCGAAATTCCAGTACCCACTGCCACCATAAGTCGACTTAGTCTTCTCTGGCAGATATCTTCAGCAGAAAGATCAGGTCCAAGTTGGTCCGGAACAATGCAGGCAATTCACGGTGGATCAAGTGTCTCACATCCAGGTGTGGCGTCGATCACGTTCCTTCCCATCATAGATATGTCGCCAACTGACATGACCTGCATATTTTCGACATTACTATATTTGAGCAAGATAGCACGCGATCAAAAAGTCCCATGCATTATTACCTTTGATCAGCCTTTGTTCTGGAAAGCTTCCCAAATCATCAATGAACAGAGAGACCTGCAGGACATTGTTTTAATGCTGGGATCATTTCACACTCTGATGAATCTTTTGGGAGCAGTCGGTACTCTTATGAATGGTTCAGGATTGTCTGAAGTACTTCAAGAAATATACGGACCAAATGCCGTGCAACACATGATGTCTGGAAAAGCTGTTTCAAGAGCGATACGTGGTCATATGATAGTAGATGCAGGTCTTAGTACCTTACTAGTCGCAGACGTTTTCCCTCGTAATGAAGATGGAACTCCTCATGACCTCCATAAGGAAGCTTGTGACCTGCTCGACGATGTTATGACCGCCAAACAATCAGTTGAGGATGTGGAATCTTCGAATGCATTGTCTCAGATTGCTACCACTTTGGATGCGAAGAAAACTGACCTACAATCTACTTCGCAAACAAGTCAACTCTGGTTGGAATATCAGCGAATGATCAACATTGCACGTTCCTTGATAACAGCAGACAGAACCGGCTCGTGGGATTTGCACTTGCAAGCTATGCTGGAGACCATCCCCATAATTGCAGCAGCCGGACATCACAATTACCTGAAATCGATATACCTGTACCTGCAGAAAATGTTAAGTTTGCCTTCTGAAAATCCAGCCGTTAACAAAATGTTCCAGGAAGGTAAGTTTGTGGTAAGAAGAAGCGACAGATTATGGGCCGGACTCGGCACAGACCTGGTGATAGAACAAGTACTAATGCGTTCCCTGAAAAGCAGAGGCGGACTCTGTGTTCCACTTATAACTTAGCAATGCAGGAATACACCAGAGTTTTGTTGGAAAGTAGTGAACAGCACAAGGAAATGAGGGGAAGTAGACAAATCAGGGACAGTAATGACATGAAGAAAGTACTTGAACGTCTAGAATCCTTATCCCCATTCCATTCTACCTCGGGTCTCTGCAACATTGTAACAGGGCTAACTGCTGATCCTGGAGTTAACGTTCATCAATTGCATTCAATCGGTACGAACATTGTCGTAAAAATGATTGGGAAACAAGCCTTTACATATTTTGCCAAAAGATCTGACAAAGTGAAAACACTAGGATCTGCTTCTGCCGTTGTGATCACTGATGCTTCAGATATAGAAGTAGATCCTGCACTACTGTTTCAGAGAATGATGACTGTTGCTACTGGCGGAGACATGAATCTTGAAGATGTCATGTGTTACGAACTGTGTGCATATCCTCCTGCATTGTTCGAATCACGAAGTATCTTGAGGAAACCCGATAAGTCTCAGCTAGCTCATGCAATAATCAAATACACTGACACTTTACGGATGGAAGAAGTTCAAGAAATTCAGTGCACAGACCAGTACGTATTGGATGGTGGATCTCTACTACATCGTGTTTCCTGGCGTCAAGATGAAACATATGACAGTATCGCCAACTCATATGCCGATTTCACTCTGAAAACATATGGAAAAGCAATCATTGTTTTTGATGGCTACAGCAGCTCTCCTACGATCAAGGACATGACCCACAGAAGACGCAGCACCAAGACAAGCAGAAATGTGAATCTCAGTCCAAGCATGAAGTTTGTTGGCCAGAAGGAACACTTCTTGGCTAATGAAAAACAAGCAAGCATTTATTTCCCTCGTAGGTGAGATGTTGAAGAAGCACGGGTGTACTGTTCACAACGCAGATGGGGATGCTGATGTGGACATCGTTCGTGCAGTAGTTTCCTCATCAGAAAATGCAACTACAACAGTAATAGGGGAAGACACCGACTTGCTGATTCTCCTTCTGTACCATGCCAAGGACAGTGGTTTCAAGTTGTACTATCGCAGCGATATAAGACAGGGACCATCTCCTAATCCTGTGTATGATATTCTCAGCATTCAATCATTGTTAGGCAATGACATCTGCAAGTATCTCCTGTTTGTGCATGCTTTCACGGGCTGTGATAGCACATCCAGAATTTTTTCGATCGGTAAAGCCAAAGCATTCGACACACTGATGAAGGTGGCTGAACTCCGTTCAGTTGCAAATACATTCTGTTCTGATTGTTGCCAACACTCTGACATTGAAGCCGCTGGAAGAAAGGCAATGCTTCTGTTGTATGGCTGCAAAACACTTGAATCCACTAACGCACTACGTCATCGAATGTTAGTTGAAAAGGTAGCTACAGCTAAATCTTTTGTTACACCCGAACGTTTGCCACCTACTGATGCGTCCACAAAGTACCACAGCTTTCGCACATACTTTCAAATACTAATCTGGAAGTCTACAGAAGAGAAGATCGATGCAGAACAGTGGGGTTGGTATGTAAAGAATAATTCCTACTACCCTACAGCCTGCGACAAGCCACCAGCTCCAAATTATCTACTCAACATGATCCGCTGCTCCTGCAAGACGAAATGTGCTACTTCAAGATGTGGATGCAAGCGTAATGGAATGCCTTGTTCAGCTGCTTGTGGCGAGTGCCAAATCAGTGGTTGCGATAACAACCCAAGTACCGGTAATCTATCCGATGATAGTGATGAAGAGGATTAATTTCTGTATGTTTGTGACCAGGTATCACTTCTTCTGTAATGAACATAACTTGAAACTGGGAAAAAAATAATTGTTGTATTATTGATTATAAAAATCTGTAAAAAGCTATATAACATTATATTTGCGTAATAACTGGTTGTGTTGTATATTGTTGAATTATTTAAAACATTACAACTGAAAGAAAAAGCATCAAATGTATCTCTATAAATAAAAGCGTAAATTATATTTTTTTTTTTTTCGTAGGAAACATCCAGTCCGCCATTTTTAATTTAATTTTTGGGGGTGTTCCCGGGGTCCAATTTTGTCGGATTTTGGATATGTTATTCGGCAATGGTTCCTGAGCTGGAAACAGTTTAGAAAGCTTCTGAAGCAATTTTGCCCAGGTCTAACTACAAATTGCCTGGACTATATCCCGTTTCCGTGTTTGCAAAAGTATCAGAACCAGTAAAAATGTATTAAATAATCAAAACAGGGATACATTACATTGATTTCTATATTACATTCTGATTTATACATTACATTAGTGACACTATACATTATTGGTGATACAAGCAAGTCAAAGTCAAAAGAACACTACTTTAATACAAAATGTTCAAGAACTGTAAATAAACATGAACAATTAGTTTAGTCTAGTTTTCCTCTTTCGAAGATTAGGAAGCTTCTTTCTGTCGGATTCAACAACTTGTAGGACATTTTGGTAATGTTGTTCTGATCTGGCAGCCATGAGGAAATCAGAACTTAGCTTCACCCCACGCTCAGCACAATCATTTACGACGTTAACTGCCGAGATGTGTTCTCTGGACGTTTGAAAGGAAGCTAATTCTGGCTAATTTTCGATATTATGAGTCAGGAAAGAACTGTCAAGTTCCAGAACAGAGAAAATGTACCATGAATCTTCGTTGATTAAGTCGCCAAGCTTTGTAGAGCTGGAAATGGAGTTTGGAAATTTGGGTTCCCCAAATCCTGTACCAAATCGATGTTGTGGTAAAGATGCCTGATCTAGTGCTGACTTTACTGCTATAAGTCTCTCAGCCAGATAGCGGCATTCAGCTTCAGGGACTGCATCATTAAAGAGCGCAAGAGGTACCATCTCAGCAGTCAGGTACCATAGGTGACGCTCGAGAGCTTTTATCGCATTAGATGATATGCTGGGGCTGAGTTTTTCATATCTGAGGATGTCTTAGTAAAGACAGAGGTCATTCCATGGAGCCTCGACCGCGCTTGAACAGGTGATCCACCACCAGCTGTACACCAAGCAAACAAAGTTGACAAACTCACGCAGTTTGGATCATTGTGCTTCCGTGGTAATGGTTCCAGAGGGAAGAGAGCTGATCTGCTCCTCCAGCAGCACCATCTTAATGAAGTAGAGAAGCTTGGCCATCCACCTAGCCTTGTGTACAGCACCAGGATGTCGAAATGAAAACTCTCTACTTGTCCCATCCAAGTAGAGCAAACAAAGATCAGAAAATTCTTTGTAGTCATCACGTTGATGCTTCACAACAGACTGCGTGCATGAAATCGCTCTGGCCCTATAGTTATGGATTATGGTTTGTACATCATCTGAATAAGAGGTACCATCCAAAAAATTAAGTGTCTGATTATTGTTGTGCGGAACTGTGTCAAAATGCTTTCGGAACCGACAGAATATGGTAACTTCTGGTGACATTGGTGGTTCTATTTTCAGATCATTGAAGACTTGTGTAAGGATTACCTCGCCAACGTGATGCTGACAAGCTGACCACAGTAAAGCTCGATCTGTGTCCTGTTGCGGACTAACACATGCAGCACTCACATGACCAGTGTTACTAGCTGTTGTGTCAAAAGTCATGTTCACTACTGAGTCAACACAATTCCATGATCGGAGAAGCTCCATGGTGAGATTATCAATGATTTGACCAGCTGGCTGATCTGTATTTGGCTTGTAGGAAGGCACACCAAGAAATTTGATGTCATAGGAATTGCCAACTGCTACGGTGAGCCTCTCTTCAGCTTTAGTTTGGTATGACAGAATTGACATCAGTTTAGAATCCCAGTGAAGAGACAGGAACTGTGGTGGAACCCAGGACTCTTTGACTGATGATGCAAGCTCTTCACCAACCTTACGTCTTGCTCTGTCGGCGGTAGAATATGAGTGTGAAACGAATATGAGTGTGAAACTTTTTTGTGTCACCTCCTGATTCCTCAATGATGGCTTTGGTAAATGCTGCCTGTTGGGCCAGTGTGACCTTCATGCGTGTAGACAGGGAAACCATCCTATGGGATTTTTGAATGTCATGACATATAAAAGCAGTTGTTCCCGAACGAGTTGCTTGGGGAGATTTTCGTGTTTTTGGTTTGTAACCCTCAATATCGCCCTCTTCATCCTCAACATCATTGTTGCTTTCCTCACTGTTCTCAATCTGAACTTTGCTTGTAGATGCTTGGGCTTCTTTATGAGCTTTAAGCTGTCGTTCTGCTTGCATCATCTCCTTTTCCTGCGAGCTTCTTGTCATGGCTTTCAAATGATGTGACTCTGTCTGATTTCATTGACCGCAAGAACTCCAGATCTTCAGGATCTTTTATGAGTTGCTCAGCATTCCTTGGCCACAACTGAAATGTTTCTTGTAACTCCTTTTCGATCTCCTTAAGCTTCGCAACTGCACCAGGCGAAGAACGCCTATCCACTGGAAGTTCCATAAGTTTTGCATTTTTTGCAGATAGTGCTATAATTTTTTCAACAGCTTTCCTCTCACTAATCATGGCGATGTTGCCTTTCTGATAAAATGGAATAATTTTTTGCAAGACAAATTTAGCATTGTTCCATTTTGTATGGTTAAACGGTAGACCTTCTTGCTGATGAAACATGTAGCATCGCAACACTTGCTCACATGTTGGCAGCCTAGATCCTGTTATCTCTGCATCTGCATCGCTGATTCCAGCACCAAAACCATAAACGGCAGCAGTTTGATGAGTTTTAACAGCATATTTATCATTTGTGCTATCTGAACTGGCCATAATGCACGACAGGTGTAAAGAGAACACAAAAAAATCCTGTAGAGAACACAAAATTTATTAACATAAACACTTGCACATAAACATTTAACATAAACACACAAAAATCACATTTATCATAAACACTTGCATATCAGATTATACATTGCAGTTCCTTTTAGAATATTCTATAACTTTCCACCACTTCCTAGAGGTATCTATCACTTTATAGAAGTTTCTATCACTTTTTAGAAGTATATATGACCTTTAGAAATATCACTTACATGTTCTTGGGCTGATTTTTGTAGTGAACAAAATTTTTAAACTTCTACTATTTGGATCTCAAATCACAGAATGACGGTGGGGTTGGTGTGCATATAGAAAGTCTGTGTGGACCCCATAAATGGCATTCAAATCCAAAAATAATTCACATAGTAGGTTTTCTTAACCATTGGAACATTTCTAACTTAGGGACAAAGTGAAACTATGTCATTGGTGATTTGATTTTGATGCACCCTAATATATATATATATATATATATATATATATATATATATATATATATATATATGACCTCGGAGGCCAAAGCCACATAGCCTATAAATGAATGCCCGCGTTAGGTTAATTGTATGCCCTTGACGATTGGTTAGGTTAAGTCGTGTTATTTTCGTTAGTTTTAACGAAAATATCACGACTTAGCCTAACCAATCGTCAAGGGCGTACAGTTGACCTAACCGGGCATTCAATTAACCTAACCGGGCACTCAATAATTTTACCATAGGTTACGATATATATACATATATATATATATATATAGTGGCCTACGGATCACCAATTTGATGTGGCCAAGAAAGTAGGCTTACTATAATTTATGAATTAAACTGAAATTAATAATTAGGGGTCACCAGCTTGGGCCTACCGCCCAAACAAACAATATTTAATAATGAGAGAGAAATTACTTTGTTGTTTTGTGTTTAATTAGGAAAATAAATAAATTATTTGTTCAGTGTGATTAACAATTCTATAACGGTATTTATAGTGATTAACAATTCTATAACGGTATTTATAGTGATTAACAATTCTATAACGGTATTTATACTATGTTAAAGACGACTGATTAATAGCAATAAGAAATGGTTATACAGTCTAATTGTTAAGTAAATAAACTAATTCAGGTAGGCTAATAAGATATGCAGAGGTGAACACAGAATAAGTAATTAAACCAATAATAACCGATGTAATGAAAGTACGGTATGGTATAGTAAATGGATAAGATCGCTAAAAATGAAATGCATAGAAGAGCACATAAACAATCGGATGCAAAGTAAGTAAGTTATATAAATGAACACAATAACAAAGTGATACAAAACTACGGTATTGGTACAACACTTGAATAAGCCTACTGCGGTCTTAATGGGAGAGTTATTTTGAACGGTATTGAAGACACTTTTTAGGACCTACGCGATTAGGCTGAGTTTGTGGACTTTTCAGCTTTGAATCCCGGATAGTCTAGCACGACGCAACAAAACAATGTAGGCTGATTGAGGGATGACAAGAGGCTTACCGACCTGCGATTTCGACGTGGATAACTCTGGAGACTAAATAAACCTATGTGAAGGTTTACCGTCCTGCGTTTCGACGTGGATAACTCTGAAGACTGACGAGGACCTACTTGAAGTTTTACCGTATTGCGTTTCGCCGTAGATAACTCTGAAGACTGTTGGCCTACCGGCAGTAGGATGTGCTGAGGGCCTGTTGAGATATTTGTTGACCGGGCGCGGATCGAATTGTGGTGAAGGATGAGTGAAGCTAGGGCCAGAAGGATAACGCCGGTAGAGTGATATTTGCTTCCTGCGAGATGAAATTGTAGGTCGCCTCAAGTGTTGATTCGCTTCGTGTATTGTTGAGGTGTTGCTTGAGGGACTGAGGCCGCCTGAGGTCGAACGGCGCTACGTGATAGAGGAGATTCAAGAGGAGGAGTACCCATTACCCATGGAGTGATATTCGAACCAATTGGCGAATTAGTGTCCCAAGGAAACAATCATTGAAAACTTGGGAAAATGAACATTGGCGAACTCCAGATTGAAATCCTTTATTACCTATTTAAATTTCTTAGAGAACTTGTATTCTTTTTGAAATTCGTCTCGAAGAAATGGAGAGATTTGGCTTCCACTGAATTGTCCTGTAAGGATCTTCTTTTCAAGGAAATTACAACCCTAATCTTGTTATTTATATTAGAAAATTACATTCCCTTAAATTTAGGAATAAATAGTTTAAAAATTTCCACCTTTCAAGGTGGTCGCCTCTTCACAATGCGAGAATTACAGTATAATCCTTGCAGAGGTTACGACAAATTAAAACATTAAATTTAGATAAAATAGTATTCACTTACACTTCTGCAGGGAGCTACGTCCTTTTCCTTAGGGCGTTCCCTAAATTACGTTTTCTAAAACTCTCTAATGATGCACTGTCATCTGAATTTTTATGCAGCCTGTTACATTTGAGGAATTTACAATCATTATTATAGGGTGTGACCGTTGCCCTCCAAAAATAAAAAAATGGTCCTACAATGCTGTTCAAAGTTTTAGTGTTGTGTATTTATCTAGGAAACGCTTCTAGGACAAAATCCCCCCGTGGACAAAATCCCCTCGTGGACAAAATCCCCTCGCGGACAAAATCCCCCCGGACACAACCCCCCCGGACAC
Organism: Bathynomus jamesi; assembly: GCA_023014485.1. NCBI lineage: Eukaryota > Metazoa > Arthropoda > Malacostraca > Isopoda > Cirolanidae > Bathynomus > Bathynomus jamesi. Next base: position 605,070 of record JAJOZX010000639.1, on the reverse strand, counting down.
AATCCCCCCGCGGACAAAATCCCCCTAAGGCTTTATTAAAAAAATAAGAATACGACTGACTTTATTAAAGTTTTAACAAAAATATCACGACTTAACCTAACCAATCGTCAAGGGCGTACAATTACCTAACCGGGCAAACAAATAAGAATACGACTGACTTTATTGAAGAAGAAAAATTAAAAACACAAAGTCAAACAAAATTCAAAATTTAAAAAGACAAATTAAAAGCAATTCCCTTAAGAAAATCAAAAATAGACCTGTTGTTATAGTCTTGTACAATTTTCAAAATGCGAGAAGAAGAAGACTTATACTTCTTCCTTTGCGGTTCTGTCGGCAAGCCAGCGATAATTTGAGAAATAAATGCCTGTTGGTAGCTTATTTCTTGCCCTAAAACTTTTAAAAATTTCCATATGTTTGGATGCGAGCATCCTGTTAGAGATGCAAAGCGTCTATGCCAGCCTTCGACAGAGTTATTTGTACGTGGAAGTTCTGTAATTGTTCTTGAGTACATATTCCAAATAGAAATGCTAAAAGTGGGTTCTCTTCGTCCTCGTCGGCATGGCCTTCCAATATAATTATCTTCAAAATAATCGAGAATTGGCAAACCTTCCACTGGTATAAAATCGTATAATTGTTCAAAAGCATCAACAACTTTTTCTGGAGGCACAAAAGCTAGAGCAGGTATCATTCGAATTTTTAAGGCAAAATCATTGTCATCTTGATATTTTTTCAGTAATCCGTGTTTCTGTAATCCGTTTCTGTAAGCCTCTTTTCTTATTCTTATTCTTATTCTTATTGTGTTTTTAATTTTTCTTCTTTAATAAAGTCAGTCGTATTCTTCTTTTTTTAATAAAGCCTTAGGGGGATTTTGTCCGCGGGGGGATTGTGTCCGGGGGGGGTTGTGTCCGGGGGGATTTTGTCCATGGGGGATTTTGTCCGCGAGGGGATTTTGTCCACGGGGGGATTTTGTCCTGATACCCTAGGGAACACCCCTGTAAATTTTATTGGAGATCGGTGCATGTTTGAGCTAGCACCGTCGTACCAGCAAGTATTGCTATTTCAGCTTATGAACTTCATAAATAAGTGTGAAAATAGCACATTTTATCAGATTTTCATTTCCGGGTCTGGAACGCTGACCCACAAATTTTCCACGTATTATTTTATTGCATTTAATTTTAATGATGCTCTTTTCTTTTCCCTTGACAGTGATTTGATGTTGTGAATAGAGAATTTAATCATGGATACACGGCAAGATGATGAGTATGTCAGAATGTTATTGGGCACCGTACCCCGAGAAGAAGAAAAGGAAATAAAGGGCTGCAAACTGCCAACTAATAGGCAGGTCTTACTATGTCTGTTAGCAAACCTTCGGGATATGCATTGGGACCAGGCTTTATCTGCCACCATTGACAATGTGCTTTTGCATTACCAGAAGGCGAATTTCCCGACCATTACAGGCAGGAACAATATTGGCCGAGTGATTAAAACTTACTATGACAAAGACTACATGATGCTTATGAAAAAGAATGAGGATAGAAGACGGGCTGATGATTCTGGAATTATGAAGTTTAAATCAGAATTGAGCCTGACGATGAAATTTTATAAGAACACAGTGTTGAAAGACATGGCTGCTGCGAAAAAGGGGAAAACTCAGGCCGAACAAGATGCCATCGATACTGACATACTCTTTATGAAAAGCATGCTAAGTGACAGAGTAGCTACCTACTCTGGGGTAAACAAAGTACTCACAGAAAAGGTTCAGAAGCGACAGAAAAGGCAGATGCGAGAAGAGAAGCGACAAGAGAGAGAGAGCAATGTGATCATGCTGAGAATGTACAGGCTGATATTGATTCACCTATTAGCTCTGATGAGGACGATGACATTGATGAGGCCAGCACTGCTGAACCAAAGAGAAAACATCGGAGAACAGTGAAAGAGGGAGTTTCAATTTTTGTTCCCCATGATATTCTGAAGTCGGCAGAACTTGTTTCATGCAGTGTTCGAAACAACATCTCGCCGACCCAGCTGAGTGCAATTGTGTACTCCCTTGTATCTGCATGTAGTGGAGATACATCAAAGCTGAGTCTAAATTCAAGGACGGCCCACCGATACCGAGCTTCCATCGTGTCAGAAATAAGTTTAAAAATCATGGATGAATGGCAACCATCAGACAAAGTACTGGTGCACTGGGATGGTAAACTTATGGACACGCTGGATTCCAAAGGCACTGATGACCGCCTGCCCATTCTTGTGTCTGGTGTCAATGGCACAAAGCTTCTTGGAGTCCCACCTCTTCCGCATTTGACTCAAAAAGCTGGCCTGGTTCAAGGAGACTTGATATCAACAGCAACCAAACAACTTCTGGTCGATTGGGAGTGTGAACAGAATGTCGTTGGTATGGTTTTCGACACAACTTCATCCAATACAGGTAAACCTATTTCAAACATCAGCGTGAATTTATCACGACATTAATACCAAAATACAGTGAATGATTTAACAGAAATCTGCAAAAAGCACGTGCCTGAAATGGTGGCCTTAAACTACAATTACATTTTTTTTTCAGGATAAAAAACAGCTGCTTGCGTCTCCCTCCAAAAGGAATTAGAGCGTGCCGTATTCTGGTGCGCCTGTCGCAGGCATGTGGGCGAAGTCATCCTAGGTGTTTGCTGGGATTGCTTGAAAGTGGAGGGCTCTTCAAGTCCAAACATAATGGTTTTCCAGAGGCGAGTCATAAGTTTTACAAAATAACAAGGAATATTATTATCTAATGAACAAATTTAGTGGAATTTCTTTTATTAGACTTATAAGATATACTAACACCAAACAAATGATCGATCATATCAATCTTAATACCCCTAAAACAATATTATAGATTAGTACGAAATACAATAATCCCAATAATTGCATTTCTAGGTTCAAGAACCATTTCTCTCAACTGGCGTACAATTAAAAAAAGAAATACTACTACCCTGCACTGCCTGGAGTGTTTGAGGAGCGCCAGCAGGAGATGGCTGACTTCTTCCGTGAATCTCTAGCCCAACCATTTACACGTGGCGACTACAAGGAGCTGGTAGAGCTTTGTCTGCTGCTTGTAACTAAAGGATCCGAGCCAGTGAACTTCACAATGGTCTACCCCGGCGCACTTCACAAAGCAAGGTGGATGGCTAAACTGCTCTATACCCTCAAGATTGTTCTTTTGTCAGGCCAGATCAAAGAGCAGTTTCCCAAAGCCGAGGTTGTGACAAAGTCAAATCAGCAAGTTAGAACGGTTTGCTGTGTTCACAGTCGCTGTTTATGTCCCATGGTGGATTGTTTGCCCCGTTCCAGCAAGTGCGCCACTGAATGACTTGAATTTGGTCGAAACCTTGGCTGAATTTGCCCCATATGACACCACAATAGTTGACAAAGCACGTGTGGCACTCGGTAGACACACTTGGTACCTAACTGAGGAGTTGGCCCCACTGGCTTTGTTCTCGTCCCAAGTACAAGAAAGGACAAAAGAGGAGATGAGGAAGGCTCTTCTTTGCCATGAAGGCACTGAAGTTATTAAGAGAGTGGGGCTCAATCATGGGGGCTATGGAAAGCCATATCTTCCCCCTGTCCCAGAAAGTGGCACTGCCCTGGTGGACCTAATTGGGCCTGACTCAAGCCGGTTCTTCACCATTTTAGGCATGCCCTATCAGTTTCTCCACAGTCCAGCCAGTGAATGGGCGGATCATGACGACTACCTAAACAAGAAACGGGTTGTGGACAAGCTTCAGGTCGTCAATGAGGCTGCAGAGCGTGGTGTAAAACTTTGCCATGACTTTCTTAATGTTGCCAGGGATGAGGAGCGCTTTCAAGAAGTCCTTCAAGTAGTTGAAAATGACAGACTCCGCGTTCCTAATCAGCGCAAACGATCATCTGTTTCCGAACAGAAATCATGGTTTCTTGCTCTAGAGAAATAATACCTTGTGAATATATGATAAAACCCCTTAATGTACCATGAGAGAATAAGAATTATTAACTTTTTTGTGTTAGTGATAACAGCTTTTAATTAAGACAGGCAAATGATTTGTGTTAATATCCCTTATGATGGTTGTGTAATCTCATATATAGGCGCGTATGCCGTATAAGCAAAATCGCTATTTTTCAAATTGCTGGTGCTCACTCGAATATGCATGAATCTTCAAAAATTGCACGTGGGTATTTTTTATGTCAATATGCAACACCAACATTTTGAACAGCATTGTAGGACAAAGTTGGGGCAACTGTCACACTAGGCCTGTTCAAAAATCAACTTTTTCTTATTTTCATAGGTTTCTGTACATTTTCCCATGCTTTTTGACCTGAAAAAGCCGGAAATCCAACTATTTTGACCTAGGATGTTGGGAAGCATTGCCGCATGGAGCTTTAAATTTTCTGCCTTGAAATCGGCCAAAGCGCCAATTCCGGGGTCCCTTGAATTATGTTTTGCACTTTAACTTTTGATCTAAACAAGATAGAGCAACAAATTAGGTATCAAATGAAAGAGCATAAAATTAGTAAATAATAATAATAATAATAATAATAATAATAATATAATAATAATAATAAATAAATAATAATAATAATAATAATAATAATAATTACACTGGGCAACACGTATTTTATTGAATGATATCTGACACTTGATTCTAGGTAATTTGGGTGCGCTGAATACGAATTTCAACTCGGTTTGGCTCTATCAGGTCCTGATTCTTGTCGACAGCCTATGTGCCATTTTCCAGATTTTTCAAATTAGGACTAAAAAATTAAGTCATGTGTTAAATTTTTTTTTCAAGTTTCATGAATACAAGCAGTTCAAACTACAGTAAAATTACATTATAACGATAGAAATGACTTAAAATAAAAAAACAAACAGATATGAAGCTTTCACTGTGGCAAAAATTTTCTTTTGTAAGACTTTCTAGCGTATTTGCTTGTTGATGGCAGGTCTCTTTTCAAGCACCAGCAGTAATCAGCCATCATGTGGGAATCCCAGCGGCCTTGGTACCGTTCCTCCATAATTTTATATCTTGGTGGAATCTCTCCCCTTGTTCGTCACTTACATCACCTAAATTACTTGGAAATTGGTCAAGATGGCTATTCAAAAAATGCATTTTTATGCTCATATTGCAACCTAACTCTTTGTAGTCCCTTAAAAGTTTTTTTACGATTTCTTCGTAGTTATCTGCCCTATAATTGCCTAAAAAGTTTTCTATCAAGTCCACGAATGAGAACCAGCCATTTTTTTCGCGTTCATTCATGACATTAGGAAAATTGCTGTCTTTAATCATTGTTCTTATTTGTGGACCGTCGAAAATTCCCGCCTTGATTTTTTCATAACTTAAACTTGGAAATTTTGAAGTTATGTATTTGAAACACTCGCCGTTCGTATCTAAAGCTTTTACATATTGTTTAATGAGGCCTAGTTTTATATGCAGAGGAGGAAATATGATTTTATCTCTGCTCACTAAAGGTGGATTAATTACGTTTTTTTCTCCGACAGTAAGTGATGTTCGTGCTGGCCAGATTTGTTTGAAATAATGTTCTTCCTTGGCTCTGCTGTCCCATAAGCAAAGGAAGCAGGGATATTTAGTATACCCTCCTTGTTGTCCTAGCAGAAAATTAACCATTTTTAAGTCAACACATATGATCCACTCGTGCTCCCTATATTTGATAAGATTTAAAACCTTTTCTATATGTTCATACTTTTCTTTTAATTTTGTTGAGTGCCCAATCGGTATCGAGCCGTATAGATTGCCATTATGCAACAACACACACTTAAGACTTCTTTTCGAACTGTCTAAAAACAAGCGCCAATCATTTGCATCGTAAGACTCAACCCCCATCTTCTTTAACAAACCAACTATGTCGCAGCAATATACTAAACTATCCTCTGTTCTAAAATATTTAACAAGTTCTTCTTCTCTTTTTCTGTAAAATGAAATGTATGTGTTTGAAGTAAGCAAGTTTTTCTCTTTAAGTCTTGAAGCTAAAATTTCCGCAGCCTTTTTTGGCAAATTTAGATCCCTTACAAGATCATTCAACTCGGCCTGGTTAAACTTTTGCGGATCGTTTTGACTTTCAAATACGCTGGGGTCAAAATCGGTGTCTGACTCCTCAAAGTGCATAACAATATTTTCAGGAACATCTTCAACTAATTCTTGAGTTGGCAGACCCTTAAATTTTGGAATGGGGATCTCATTTGAATGTAGCACAGGTCGTATCGCGGTGTCGAAATTTGGGTACTCGATACAATGTTTATTTTTCTTAGTGAAGCCCGAAGTCTTGACAAAGCAAAGGTAGCAATCGGTCTCGTGGTTAGTAGGCTCTCGCCACACCTGATATGGAAAAAAAATTGTAAAGCGTTAACAAAAGCGACGAGAGACTTGTTTTTATGAATTTTATCAAAAGTTATCACCCAAACATTTAACATTTCTATGTGTTTCAACCTTATGCAATATTTGAGATTCTTATAAACATTTTCTGTAAATTTTTGTTTATGTACCTAAGTTACAATTACATTTAGGTAAGTTACAGTATACTAGTGATTAAATTACGTAGTTTTATGAAATCATAAACTTACCATCGGAACTCCAAAAGGTATTTTTGAATCCGAACCCTTCGTCCAATGTCGCAGTCTTTCAATGCATATAGTGCAGGCTTTATGTGGAGCCCACGATTTATCTTGGTCCCCCAGTTTTATGCCAAAATAAGCTAAGTAAGCTCTTTTTACGAAGTCAGTTATATTTGCTCGTTGATGTGGAAGTGTAAAATTTCCACATATATAACAGAAGGAATCAGGGTTGTTTTTGCATTTGAACTTTCTAGTGCTTGATGACATATTGCTTGAATGTTCTGCCAATTTGTAAAGGTATTTAAAGCCCTTAATTCATATAAATTTAAGAAAATCTGAAATATAAACACAAAAATTAGTTTAAATAGGTACTTATTATGAAATAGGTACTTACAATCTATGAAATTAAACTAGAAACACGGATGAGTAGGTACAATATAAATTACGTCTAATTAAATCAACTATATTAAATCACGATGACAAAATTACTCACTAAATCATATGCCAATTCAAAATTATGTTAATGCCCAAACTTAATTAACTAACTCAACTGACTGACTGACTGACTGACTGATTGAATTGACTGATTAACTCTGGAAACGAGTCGCTTTTATATATTTTAGTTGTCCCTCTAGAATACTCTACAGAGAACAGGAACGCTCGAGAAAATTTTAGAATTCTATGATATTTTTAGCTTAATTTACTAATATTAAAATGGGTTAAAAATGACAAAATTAAAAATATTTTTAGGGTGTTACATATAAAAATATACATAATACAACAATACCATAACAATAGGTACAAATACCTAGATAAAAACCTAGTTGCATAATGTGTAACTGCAAAAAGACAGCGAGTATTGAGAAAAAAACCTTTTTATGAATACGACGAAAGAGGAGGGGTGTTGAGCAAAATCAGGACCTGATAGAGCAAAACCGAGTAAAAATTCGTGCTCAGCGCACCCAAATTACCTAGAACTAACTGTCAAATCTAATTCAATAGACAAAAAGTTGAAATTTGTTCCCCAGTGTTATCTATCATTTTTCAGGAAACAACAGAAACTCAATCAGAATCTAGAAAACCATCTACAAGTTACAACTTCACAATGGCATTAAGCAAGGAGCTGAGGGAGCTCCGTGGGCGCACAGTTGATATCTCAGAACCTCCACGTACTGTCCACAGGCAGGTGTCAACTGGGCCATCTACCAGATCTCTCACTGAAACTTTCCTGGTTGGATACCCTTCAGCTTTTATCAGTGGTTCCCAGCTTCCCACCAACAGACAGGCGTTCCAGTATTTCCTTAATCTTCAGAATTTACCGGAAAATGCAGGGAGGCCCATGGTTCAAGACCTTGCATATGAAACAGTTGAATCTATCATCCCATTCTGGCAGATGGCTAGGATCAAGACAATGACCAAGTACAACGCAATGAAGCTCTTCATGAAACTACATGAGAAACATCGTGCTCTGGTGAAAAGCAAAGGAAGAGCAAGTAACCCTGGAGGAAAAAGAGGAGCATTTGTGCTGGAATTAGACAGCCTGTTCGATATAGGAGCTCCAGATGCAATCCAGGAAATACAGAACAACAGACTGTTATCCAGAGAGAAGAAAGATGAGGATATCAGGTTCTACGAAGACCAAAAGACTGAGAGGAAAGGTCATATGTCTGGTCATGACAAGATTTTTGAGACAAGATCCCTGCAGCAAGCAGCGAGGAATGAAAGACTGCAGCATAGACAAGAACAAGGTAAAACTAATTACTTTGAACGTTACAAAAAGTTTTAAGTTTTACTCCATTGCGATATTTAGCATGTACTTAACAATTACTGTCTTAACATGTTGTACTATTTTACAGCTGCAGCAGAACAAGAGGCAGTTGTTCATGTGGATGACATTACCTGGGGTGACTCAACTGACAACGACGCTAACACAGAGGACATGGATTACCATCAGCCTCGTCCTGGATGTTCTCACCATCAAGACACTGTGACTAGTGTGACTTTGACGTTTCCAAGGAAGGTCATGGAATGTGATGTCATCTGCAATACAGCTGATCGTCTTGGTTTATCAGACAATCAAGTTACTGCCATGGTTTCTGCCACCTTGAAAGCTGGAGGGGCTGATCTGGATAACTTCGTCATCTCAACCTCAACAACACGTCGCAACAGAATGCTGTCCAGGTATAATATCAGCCAGAGTCACATGTCCAAGTTTTGTGAAAACCCCCACAGTACGCTGCCTTACACTGGGATGGAAAGTTGCTCAAAGATGTCTTGGGCAGTGAACCTGGAAGTACCTCAGAGACTTTAGCTGTGCTAGTGTCTGGTCCACCTTCATACACTGAAGGAAAGTTATTGGGAGTACCTGTCATCGACAATTCTTCTGGCACAGCTCAGGCTGAGGCTTCAATGGATTTACTGGAGACATGGGAACTTACGGATAATGTTACTGCCCTTGTTTTTGACACTACATCCAGTAACAGTGGAGTTCACAGAGGAGCTGCCAAACTGCTAGAGAAAATGCTGAACAAAAAGGTGTTTTATCTGGCCTGTCGACATCACATCCTGGAAATCCTAGTAGGAGCAGTTTGGGAGAAGCTGTTTGGGAAGGTGAAGGGGCCAGATAATCCCTGGTTTGAGCATCTGAAGGATGTTTGGACGGACTTGTCCAAGGAAAACCCAAAGATGCTGGCTATCAACAGCAAATGGCTGAAGGAAAAGAAGAAGAACAGTGAAGAAATACTCCAAGACATTCTAACAGCAGAAAGGCTTCCAAGAGCCGACTACAGGGAAATGGCTGAACTGACAGTCATTGTTCTTGGAGGAACGCCTCCTCGAGGTATTCATTGGAGTCGACCAGGCGCCATTCATCAGGCCAGATGGATGGCCAGAAACCTGTACTCCATGAAAATGCTGATGTTTGCAGATCAACTTGAGTACGACGAAGACACTGTATCAATGCTAGAAAGACTCAACACCTTCCTTGTGCTGTTCTACACTCCTGTATGGATGATGTCAATGTCTGCTGCAGATGCTCCCGTGAATGATCTAAGTCTAATCCAGGACATGTTGAAGTACAAGAAAACTGACCCAGAGCTTGCTGATGCAGTACTTAATAAGATGGAAAACCACAAATGGTACCTGACGCAGGAAGTCGTGCCATTTGCCCTGTTCAGCAGTAGATTGAGTGACACATTGAAGCACGACATTGCTGCCCAGTTACATGCCACTGAGAAGCCAGACAGCTTCAGAACAGGAAAGCCTCTATTCCAGAGAGTCACAGCTAAGACCACCCTGGTTGATCTTGTTGGTTTACGTCGTCGTCGTTGGGCCTAGGCAAGCTACGGCTTGGGACTGTAGCGCATCTATCCGGTATAGGTTAACCTGGATGATGTAGCCATAAGCACTGCCGCTGGTTAAGTGCCAACCAGTGATTATCTCACTAGCCGTATTGAGTCCGTTAGGCGAAACTGCGACAGTACCAAAGGTGGAAAATATAACCCTTGGATTTCTATTCCGAAATTCAAGACGGTAAAATTAACATTTAACTTGAAACTAAAATAAGAGTATTCACTACACACTCCCCCACCAGAGAGGAAGTTCAAAGAGTTCCGAACGACACAGATTTCCGCTGAACCTTTTTGGTAGCTACATGTACCTCGCTTAAGGTTGATTCCAAAAACGCAGGCTTAAGACGATCGATAGAAACCTTGTCGACCTTGGAACCGCGCTGGATGAGGAATGATTTGCGCGTACGTCGGAGAACTTCATAGGGCCCGTCATATGGACATTGGAGAGGCCGTTTTGGGAGAGGTACACGAACGAAAACGTGGGTGCAAGACTGGAGGGCAGGGGAAACAAAGATGTTCTGTTGGCTAGTCAATCGAGGGGAACAGGCTGAAGGGACTGCATGTGAGAGGAAAGTGTTTGAGCGAATTCCGTAGGATCGCATGACTTATCCCCTGCAGTGAAGTAGCCACCTGGTAGCCGCAGTGTTGTTCCATAGACTAGTTCAGCCGCTGTAGTCTTCAGATCACTCTTAAATGCAGAGCGAATACCAAGCAAAACGAGTGGAAGCTTATCCATCCAATGGGAGTCTTCGTGACACATAAGGGATGACTTCAGCTGGCGATGGAAGCGTTCGACGAGGCCGTTAGCTTGCGGATGATACGCACAGGTATGCGCATGTACTGTACCCAACAAGCTGGTAAACTTCTTCCAAAGCGAAGACTCAAATTGGCGACCTTGGTCAGTGATGACTTTTGTCGGCAATCCAAATCTTGATACCCATCCATGAAGAAAGGCTCTTGCAACAGTGTCCGCTTGGATATCAGGAAGTGGGATGGCTTCAGGCCATCTGGAAAAGCGGTCGAGACAGGTGAGCAGATAACGTTGGCCTTGAATCACTGGAAGAGGGCCAACAATGTCTACATGAATTACCTCAAATCGCTGGGATGGGGGCGGAAATGCGTCAAAGGGGGACCTGGTGTGCCTTTGGACTTTGGCACGCTGGCAGGCAAGGCACGTTTTGGTCCAATGTTTGACATCCTTCCGCATCGAGGGCCAAACAAAGCGAGAGGTAACCAGGTGTTGCGAAGCACGGATACCAGGATGGGAGGGCTTATGAAGATCCGTGAAGACTGCTTGTCTGTGACATGGAGGGACATAAGGGCGAATAGCAGCTGTTGATACGTCGCAATAGAGGGGCACAGACAATCCTGGCATACTCATTTTCTTGAGGGAAAGTGAGTGAGTGGAGTCTTCTCTGAGCAGTTCTTGTAGTTCCGTATCCTTATCTTGATCCTGTGCAATAGCATTCCACAGTGTAGAGCTGAGGGTAACAGAAGTAATCTCTATTCTTGAAAGTGCATCCGCTGAAGTGTTCAAGACACCTTTGATGTGGCGGATATCTGTGGTAAATTGCGAGATATAATCGAGTTGCCTGATGACTCTGGAGAGTGTGTTACAGCTGTTTTTATTGAAGACAGTGACCAAAGGTTTGTGGTCGGTAAAAACACAAAACTCTCGGCCTTCAAGGAAATGTTGAAAATGCTTCACGTTTAAGTAAATAGCAAGAAGTTCACGTCCGAAAGCACTATAACGCGTTTGGGCTGGCTGCAGCTTTTTCGAGTAAAACGCGATGGGTGCTTGTTGACCGTTAATGGTTTGTTCCAACACCCCACCGATCGCAACATCTGATGCATCGACCGTCAGAGTTAGGGGGCATTACTGATAGGAAATGACAGAGACAATGCACTATTGATAGCATTTTTGGCATTGTCGAACGCCTGTAAACTATCGCTACACCATACCAATTTCGTTACCTTGCGTTTGTGTGATCATAGCGTGTAGAGGTGCAAGAACACTGGCACAGTTTTTAATGAACTTGTGGTAATAATTTACCAAACCTAGAAACCGACGTAACTCACGCTGATTATTTGGCATAGGGTAATTTTTTATCACTTCACACTTGTCCTGAAGGGGGGTAATTCCGTGCTGCGAAATCGTGTGACCAAGAAATTCCAAGGTTGGCTGTGCAAACACACACTTAGATGCATTAATAGTAACACCGTATTGTTCTAAGCGTTGAAAGAGGAGTGAAAGATGTTCCTTATGTTCCTCTTCCGTTGAGCTGGCCACAAGCAAATCATCGATGTAGGCATAAACAAAGTCTAAGCCTCTGGTGACCTCATCTATAAACCTCTGAAAGGTTTGCGCAGCATTCCGTAGCCCGAACGGCATCTTCAAAAATTCGAATAACCCAAATGGTGTACAAACTGCAGTCTTGGGAATATCCGAAGGCTCTACGGGAATGTGGTGGAAAGCCTTAACGAGATCTATTTTACTGAAGATAGATTTGCCGTGGAGAGAGAGAAGTAAAGTCTTGGACATTTGGTACCGGATATCGGTCCGGGATGGTTGTCGAATTTAAAAACCGGTAATCCCCACATGGTCTCCAGTCTCCTGACTTCTTCTGGACCAGGTGTAGGGGAGAGGACCAACTGCTTTTGGAAGGTCTTATTATCCCAAGATCTATCATAAGCTGGAATTCCGATTTGGCAGCTTTCAGTTTGTCCGGGGCAAGACGTCTGGGTTTTGCAAACACAGGGGGACCTTTTGTTGTAATGTGATGGGTAATGGTGTGCTTAATGGTATCACCCATCTGCATAGGTTGAAGAATTCCTGGATATCGTTGGAAAAGGCACTGGTACATGGAATTAGGGGGAACGAGGGAAAGTGCAGAGTTCGAGGCGTCCGGAAGGGCAACCTGTTTGGCAAGAACAGAAAGCAGTGTGGCCTGGTCGCATAAGCGTCGCTTGTCAAGATCCACCAGGAGTTTGAAATGCTGGAGGAAGTCAGCGCCGATTATGGGATGCCGCACTTGAGCACAGATGAAAATCCACTTGAAGGATCGGTGAAGGCCCAAGTTTAGTTCACGCGACTGAGTACCGTACGTGGGTATGCGTGAACCGTTAGCAGCGTATAGAGGCGGAGATTCCGAGTGCGTATGACCAGATTTTGAGGGAATACACTGACTGACGCTCCGGTATCGACCAAGAAATTGACACCAGAGTTCCTGTCCTTTATGAATAACAGGTTGGCAGTGCGAGTACTAGACGCCATTAGGACTCGCTGCTGGGGTTTTCCGACGAAAAATTGCAAGGGGAGATGCACTTCCTAGCCTTCTTTCCAAATTTAGCGTGGTAGAAGCAGATCTTCCCGGAACTCGAACGATGCCTCTTCGTAAATCTTGACCGAGAATGGCTTCTTTGCCGTTGATTTTGTAGCAGAGAACAAACGTGGTTGAGTTGTTGACTTAACTCTTTCACTTTCAACTCCAGTTCCGATTGTGTGTTCACGTTGTTGACCGGAGCTGTGTCAATCTCCACTACTTTGTCGGCAGTTTCTGCTAGTTTATCAACTGGAGTAGCAGGATCCATAGTGGCCAAGACACGCTGAGCTGATGGAGGAAGTTTCTGCAAGAACAACTGTCTAAAGATGTCCTTATCGAAGGTTTGTGCGCGTTCGCCTAGAGCGCACTGCATAGCCCTCAGCATTTGAGTGGGCTTACGGTCTCCAAGTTCTTCTTTTGAGATTAACTGATGTAGTTTCTCACGCTCGGAGACAGTGGTGCGGCACAGGATGGCAGACTTCAGATCGTTGTATGGGTCCTCACTCGTGGAAGTAGACACGATGACGTCACGGACTTCAGAGATGATGCTCGCTGGTAGAGAGGACAAAACATGATCGTATTTTGTCCTGCTAGCGGTGATCCTTCCCAAGTTGAATTGTGATTCCACTTGGTGGAACCAAATAAATGGATCACCCGGCCAGAAGACGGGGAGCTTTACGCTCAAGTGGGAGATGGCACCAGCGTCGTCAGGCATCTTCTCCTATGCTTGCTGACGTACAAGCAAGACGACAAGTTACCAACGAAGGAGTGGAGGTTGAGACGAGCGCAGGCACAGAGCGCACGGGCAGGGGTGAGGGGCAGAGGGCACGAGCGACATTACAGTCTGATCCTAGTCGCTCGGGTGAAGGGGGTGGTGGGCACGAACGACGTTACAGTCTAGTCCTAGTCGTTCGGGTGAAGGGGGTGATGGGCACGAACGACATTACAGTCTAGTCCTAGTCATTCGGGTAAAAAGGGGGGAATCCAACTCCGGAGTCACCAATTGTTGGTTTACGTCGTCGTCGTTGGGCCTAGGCAAGCTACGGCTTGGGACCGTAGCGCATCTATCCGGTATAGGTTAACCTGGATGATGTAGCCATAAGCACTGCCGCTGGTTAAGTGCCAACCAGTGATTATCTCACTAGCCGTATTGAGTCCGTTAGGCGAAACTGCGACAGTACCAAAGGTGGAAAATATAACCCTTGGATTTCTATTCCGAAATTCAAGACGGTAAAATTAACATTTAACTTGAAACTAAAATAAGAGTATTCACTACAATCTCATTGGCCCAGAATCACATTTCCTGCTGGACACACTGAACATTGGATCCGAGTGGCTTCTGGAACCTGTCACGTCTTGGCCACAGAATGAGGACTACAGAAAAGCGTTGGACTATGTTAAGAATCTGAAAGCGGTGAATGACATTGCTGAACGTGGTGTCAAGATGATGAGCGACTTTGCAAATGTCATAACAACAAATGCCAAGCAAAGGGACTATCTCCTTCAAGCTGTGGAGTTCAACAGACGCCGCTTTGACAGCTTCAAGAAACAAACTCTCAACAACTGACTGTGTAAATGTCATTATGAAAATTAATCATCATGTAATGCTTTCACTTCTTGATCGATTAGACTTGTGACAAAATGTTAATCTCAAATTTGTGTCATGAATAAGGCGCCTTGTCTGCCTTGAGTGTGAGAAAACGAATTTTGTGATATTTCTGAAATCTTTGTATGTACCAATGTGCCATTTCTTGTTCCAAGACTATCATAATTGTATAAGTTAGAAAGAGGATTAAAAACACTTTAATGTGGTGCCTATTTTGTTGCTCTATCTTGTTTAGATAAAAAGTTATAGTGCAAAACATGATTCAAGGGACCCCGGAACTGGTGCTTTTGGCCGATTTCAAGGCAGAAAACTTAAAGCTCCATGCGGCAATGCTTCCCAACAACCTAAGTCAAAATGGTTGTGATTTTCGGCCTTTTCAGGTCAAAAAGCATGGGAAAAAGTACAGAAACCTATGAAAATAAGAAAAGTTGATTTTTGAACAGGGCTACTGTCACACCCTAATCATTAACCTTAAAAAATATATGTTTCACCTGGTTTAATACGACTAAAAAATTAGTCACACTTATCACCGATGATGATAATTTAGTACGGTATAGTTTAACAGACTTCCCCTTCGCCCACGCATATTAAACTTCCTGAAATGTCACTATACCGAAAAAGAGGTATCGACCCAAACAATAGGTAGGGAAAATTATTTTGCAGGACACTATCAATTAAAGGAATTTGATAAGATGATTGATATTCATTTCCGCAATGTGCATTTATGGTATAGTTCGTTTGACTCTCTTGAAGATTCTGACACTTAGATTCGAACTAATAATTAAGTTACACTCTATTGATTTTTCGTAGTAATATTTTATGTATTGTTTCTCATTATTCTAGAACTATGTGTTTATTTTCTCCGGTACTTGTGGGTTATCTGTCGCCACTTTTTAATATTTTTTTTATTTATTTATTTTTATATATTAAGAGAAGAGGATTCTTTATACTGTACGGCATTGACGATTGGTTAGGTTAAGTCGTGCTAGTTTGGTTAAATACCGTTTTATTTAACCAAACTAGCACGACTTAACCTAACCAATCGTCAATGCCGTACAGTATAAAGAATCCTCTTCTCTTAATATATAAAAATAACTAAATAAAAAAATATTAAAAAGTTTTTTATTTAACCAAACTAGCACGACTTAACCTAACCAATCGTCAATGCCGTACAGTATAAAGAATCCTCTTCTCTTAATATATAAAAATAAATAAATAAAAAAATATTAAAAAGTGGCGACAGATAACCCACAAGTACCTTTTCTCCTATTAAAATCTTTCCTGTACGCAATTATACATGAATGTATGATTAAAACACTCCAACCGTGTATTCAATTGAGTGCTCTTATCGCACATACAAAATATATTTATTTAGAATAACAGTTCCGAAGAGAACCTTATGCATTTATGAATTTAATAACATTAATTTAAATAAGTCGCTGTAAACATAATCAAAGGAGTGATTCATGCTTTGTTTCCGCTACGAGTAGAGAGAAAACATCTGAAGTATTCAGAATTAAAATTCATTTATAAACTATACACCGATTATTTATTATTATGTAAGGTATAGGATTTTCCAACTCATCCACCTGTTCAATTTAATCAAAACACGTCTAATGATAAGACGAATTAATAATGTATAAAAGGTAAACTGGCAAATTAGTGTCTTAAAGAACTCCGCAAGACGTTCATTCAGTCCTTTACGTGAAAGTAAACTTAAGTCATCCCTTCAAACGAAACGAAACCCGTCACATTTCAATAACCGATTGAGGAATAAAACGTCTTTTTACAATAGAACTAATTCCCTTAAGGAATTACATACAAAATCACCTACATAATTTTAAAGTTTACTGGAGCATCTAAACCTTGTAGTTATTCCTAAAGTTACAGCTAAGCACAACATTGTACCCAGCTAAAAAAAACATCGACTAAGATTTCATACTTTGTTTCCTTGTCTAGATCCTTGAAATTTATGTCGAAAAAAGGTTCTCTTTTCTGTACGGAATAAATTTATATTATATATCCTCTAAACTGTGAGGTTTCCTTTACTACTATTCTTTCCTTTATTTATGATTTCGTACCGCTCGTTGTTTATGATAGTATATCTTACATCTCATTTTCTATGAATCACGAGATGTAAGGCATTAGTTCTAATCCTTTTATGCAGAAATTTTAGTTACCCCTTCAAACGTAAATCTAATCCCTATAAATTAATTAATATTAAAAAAAAAGCCAATTTTTTCTATATAACTAATTCCCCTTCAGAAACAAATTTAGCAAATTCCGCAAAGATTTCTACAATTTTTCAGAGGAATTAAATTCTTGGTTTTACGCTTTTTTTTTTTTTTGTTCTTTTAGTCAGGGGGCTTAATCCAAAAAATCACCCCGATTGTTCCCTTTGTTCCAAAAGTACCATTTTTTTACCAGGGGTAGATATGACCATAAGCATTCATTTTTTTGCGGGAGCCAACATGGGCTCTCCCTCTGGCGGCCATTATGGACGAATCCAAGATGGCCGCCATCTGGTCTGACATTGGGCGATAAAATAACAACCAATCATAGTAGAACAGCAAATAATGATACTTTTTGTATGTTTTTGAGTATAGAGAATCCAGTTCTGATATTTGTTTTTTAATTCAAGATATACGTCAGGTCGTATATATCCACATTTGATATTATTTTATAAGAAATGTACATTTTATGTCAATTGAATCATGATACATAATTATTGCACTTAGATTTGTGGTTGTAACAGCTATATTAACTTTTACATTGGATTTCTACTGACATTTTGTCCACTATTAATCTATTTTTTATTATTTTTGCAGGTGTTGGCATACCTGTATTCCTCTGAAGCAAGTCTATGCGGTGGTGGTCTTCTTCACATTCTAGTCTCTTCAGGCCTGCAGATATGAAGATCTCGTTAGTGTGTAGTTAGTAGTGTGTAGTAGAACATTAATACCTCAACATGTCTACTAACATAACTGGAATTAATTGGACACTGTGTTGCCTATGTCAGTCCAGCAAAGACGAGGCATTACAACAGCCAAAAGAACAGGGATATTCATCTCTTGAAAGAGATCTGAATGATTTTGTGCAGCTCAATGCTGTTCCATCTGGTATCAAGGTTAGTGAGCTCGATGATGGCTCAGGAATTGCAGCAACCCTCCAATCACATGCTGCAGTGTATCATAAAAGTTGTAGGAGTGCATGCAACAGTTACAGGGTAAAGCGGGCACGAGGAAAAGTGGCCACGCAAGATGAATGTGCAGCTGGGATAAGTCCGAAGAAACTCAGATCAAGTTACGGATCACCTCCAGAAACATTATTCTGCATCATATGTCTGGGTGAGGATCAGCATGATCTTCATAGAGCCTTAAGTGACAACATTGATCAAAATCTGAAGAATTGGGCAAAAACAACTAACAACTGGCATTTATATGGGCGCTTGACTGCAGGTTCTGATGCACATGCAATGGATGCATGTTATCATGTACAATGCTATTGGCGGCTTCGTGATGGAGCTCGTGCAGTTGAACGTCGATCTTCAAGTGAACCCAAGCCTCCCCCATTTGATCCCATGGTCATAGCACAGTTAGTGGCATTTGTGGATGACTCTCAGTCTGAGGTCCACAAGTTGTCTGACTTACGGGAAATGTACAAGATAATGATGTCAGATCTAGGACATCCCTGTTCTGGTAGAGAACCTCATGCAACAAGATTCAAAGACCATCTGCTTGAGCATCTTCCTGAGTGGGCTTCCTATGCACAGGGGAGAGATGTATTCATTAGCCACAAGGCAAAAGTGGGTGCTGTGCTAGAACAAAGCTATCATTCCTCACAAATCAATCAAGATGAAGCTGTGTTATTGATACGTGCTGCTATGGCACTACGAAAGCGAATCCTTCAGAAACAAGAGCCATTTAATGGTTCATTCTCTCCACAATGCCTGACGTCCCCCATAGAAGAAACACTGTTAGGTTTCATCAATGTTGTCCTCCAGGGTCCTAAAGGTAATATCGATAAACATAGTAGAGAGCAATCCAACAGTGATGCTGAACTGGGCACAAGGGCGAAGATTGCGTGCACACTGTGCCAACTGCTGATATTCAACACAGTAAAATATGCATCTTCATCAGACAGCACCCAAATCCGTCACAATAGGGATCGTGAAACGCCATTCCCACTTTACCATGGTATTAAACTGCATGGAGATGCCAGATTCAAGCACCAGATAGAGAATGCCCATCACCTTGGGCTCTCTGTCTCATATGACCGTGTGATGGAAGTCAAAACACAGGTAGCTCGTGCTGTTTGCAAGAGACACACTGAAGACGGTATTGTTCTACCCACAAATACAAGACTTTCAGTTTTCACTACACATGATGTAGACAATCTGGACAGCAACAAAACGGGAAATTTGTCACGTGGTGATTTTCATGGAACATGCATTACTGTGACCAATCACCTATCCAAAGAGAACTTGGGAATTCGTCGACCAGCAATCACACTTGATCCATCTGATACATCAAAACCCAAGTTGCCGGATAGTTATGTAATTGTTCCTCCCATCGAACTCAACACCCGTGACATTCTTGTGCCCAGAATCAACGAAGGTCAAGTTCGGCCGAACCACAGCCTGGTCAACGGTGCCAAAGTAAAAGATGATGCATGGATAGCACATGTTGGAAGAGTGCTGGAAAAGGGTGAGCTTGAAAAACGTGATGTGGTTACGTGGTCAGGCTTCAACTCTCAGCTCATGGATGATGCATCAATAAAGCCAAAGGCAGAGACTGGTATACTCCCCTTATTTCCTGATAAGGCAGCTTCTGCATCAATGATGAAGCACACGATGGAGATTGTGAAAACTACGACTGAGTTCATAAACCCTGGTCAAACCCCTGTCCTTGGGGCTGATCAGCCTCTCTTTGCCATATGCAAACAGTTACAGTGGGAGTTTCCTGACACACTGGGTGAGGATAAGTTTGTGATGCAGTTGGGAGCTTTACATATCGAGGATAAGTGTCAGCTGATGATGGGCAAGGTGCTACGAGGTTCCGGATGGGACACAGCTCTAGCTCAAGCAGATGTCCTCTCCTCTGGACGTGCCCAGTCAGCTCTCGATGATCACCACATAAAGCGTACACGATATGCTCATCAAGTGTCACTTGTTTCCCTCTCTCATTTGAAGCAAAATGCATACTTGCAATACACATCCAATGTGCTGGGGCCTTGTGAGTCATATGAGATGTGGTGTGCAAGGAAATCTGCAAATGTTCACATGTTCAAATATTGGTCACTAGTGATTGAGCTTGAGCTATTGATGTGTCGATTTGTGCGCTCATTAAGAGAGGGTGACTTCCCTCTCTATGTCCAGGTGTGTGATGAACTATGTCCATGGTTCTTTGTGCTGGACCACACTAACTATGCCCGCTGGTTGCCGATTCATGTCAGAGATATGGTTGGTCTTGCTGAAAGCCATCCACAGGTGTACGCAGAGTACCTCAAAGGGAACTTTACAGTCCAAAAGTCTGCTCGTACATTCAGCCTCATCGCGAAAGATCAATCTCATGAGCAGATGAACAAAGTACTGCAGGGCTGTGGTGGAGCATCTGACCTCTATGACAAAACAGAAGCATTAGCATTGTACATGTTGGCAGGTCCTGAATGTGTCAGAATGATAGAAGAGTTTGAGAATGCTCAGAAACTTACAGAAGGACCAACTGGCCACCACGAAACAGCACCTGGGCTACAGTCTAGGTTTTTGAAGGATGTCAAGTCATTCACAAAGGTGGTGTCTGAACTGGGCAACCCCTTCCTGGCCACAAATCAGGAGCTTGTAGCCCTTGACACACACGATGTTATGGAGAATGAAGTAGCAGCATCACTGTCACAGATACAGGAAGTTGGCCAAGCCCTTCATGAGGAGTATGTAAAAACTAGGCTGGACAAAGGGACAGTTCCTATATCAAACACTATAAAGAAAAACAATGTGTACACATTCAGCAATCGGCCAGACCCACGCAAGAAGAGTAGCAAAGTGGGGGTACAGAAGCAAAACACAGTGCTCATTACTCAGCTATTCCTGTCTCTACAATCACGTCCAGATGCGGATATGACAGAATTTTTCACATACGAGAATCAGCGAGAGCCCCCTTCACTCTCAGACCGAGGTTCACTCAGAGCTGGAAATAAATCAAACATTCTTGCATGTGTCAATGCACCAACTGGATCTGCCAATCCTGCTAAACAAGTTATGGAAAACTGATGAGTGGGTAGTTGGGAGGTAACGAAAATGGTTCACTGAGTAGGTAGGTAGTTAATCTAACAATTATTAAATTCCTTTTATGTCAATAACTGGGTGGATGAAACCAATTGGTTGCTCACCAGAGTTATTCTCCACACTAGTATTTATATACTGTGTGGGAGGAGCGTGCTCGGTAATGGAGATACATTACCGCTCAACCAACCGAGGAATAAACCAAGACAACGCTGGTGGAAAAAGCCCCGCGAAGAGGAGAACAAAGGAGAACGAAAACGAGGAACGGGGCGAGAGGACGCACCAGCAAGTGCGCTCTCGACAATTACACAACCGGAGAACAGACTCCAATAACTAACAGTAAGTGACTAATTGAGTTTTTTAACCCAGTAAGTTAATCACATTAAATTAAGCTGGGTCAGACAAGTTAGGCCTACATTGTGGCCTAAGACCCAGCATCAACTCATAGCTTAACAAAGGTGAAGGTAGATTGCCCTAACCTAATCTTGGTGAGGAATCCTACTGTGGACCTCAATTTATCTGCCCGCTCTGGACCATTTCCGGAATCTCTAGGCTGACCCCTCTAGGCTAGACTTGATCTACTCTATAGTTAGACTGGAGAAATAAGGGGTGGGTTAATTGTGGACCAATTCATACAGAGCATTTTTCGCATTGGTGGTCCGTGTGGGGAATTTACAAACCTTAACCTTACTTAACAAAAATTGCAGAATTAGGCTAAATGGTCTAGCCTAAGCCTAAGCCTAAGCCTAACCTAATCAAGCCTAATTAGGTCTACAACCTAGGGCCTAACTAGGAAACATTTACATTTAAGGAGTCTCATTCTCTTATAAGCTTAGACCTGAGTGACACACAAGTACTTGGGGGGGATTAAACCAAATTTGAACTTGACTGTTTTGTCTGTGCTCTCTCTTCTCTGGTAATTTCTTCTTGTCCTCTATTTCATTACGATCCCCAGTTAAACAATTTTGACTTAGACATGGACAGTGCGGAATTGAAAAAGTTAAAAAAGAAAAGGGGGGCAAAGTTGGGAGCTGTTACAAAGGCTGTGAACACTTTTAACAATATTACACAACCAGGTAAGGAAAATATAGAGAGTGTAATTCTTAAATTGGAAACTATAGGAGGAAATAATAGCCATTAATGAGAGTATTTCAGAGTTAGTTGAATCCGAAATGGCTGAAGAACAATTGATAGACCTTTACGCTGATGATGATGATCAGGTAATCTCAATTGAACAGCAAATAAGGAGACTACGGTCTCGTTTGACTGACTTAACACCAAAAAAACCTAATTCTGATTTTAATCAAAGTAGGGCTAACCTTCAACAAAATTTAAGTGGCATGCTAAATCCTGAGTCACAAGAATTGAGGGCTCAGTTACCCATTTTGCTAGTACCAACATTTGAAGGGGACACGGTACAATTCCCATCTTTCATTGACAAATTTGAGAACTTAATAGGTAATAAACCTTATATTTCAACTGTTGAAAAGTTTAGTTACTTAACTAGTTCCCTTAAAGGCCCAGCCTATAACCTGATAGCCTATTTACCAGCCGTAGGGAATTCATATGAAGTAGCTATTGATCTTTTAAAACGTAATTACATTAATAAAGATGAGATTGTATATGAATTATCTCAACAAATTTTTGAATTTGCACCCATAAAAGATAACCATAGTGATATGGAAATTTTTTATACAAAATTAGAAGCTATTATAGGACAACTGGTTAGCAATGAGATAGATATTAAAGCTTCATCTTGGATTATACAAGGCATAGTACTTAGGTGCCTTCCTTCGAGGGTTAAAGATATTTTAATTCTAAAGACGGGAGAAAATTATCCTAATCTGGAAAATATAAGAAAACACTTCCCCAATATCCTAACTAATTACAAATTGAGAGATTTTCCAACACATAAGACCCAGACTATGGATAAACCAAAGACTGTTCCCAGAGACCAACTAGCTACAGCCAAACAGACAAAACTGATACTGTAGAATCAAATGTGACCAACTATAATACACGAACACCTACATTACAGAACTTTAATGTAACTGCTGCCTCAACTTACACACCACATTGCAAATTTTGTGCAAGTAATGAACACAGTAGTACTGGGTGTGACAAATATTCAGACTTTAACCAAAGGGCTAAAAGATGTGAACAGTTGAACCTGTGTAAAAAGTGTACTGGCCAGGGACATTATAAGAAAGACTGTAAATCTAGGTTAAGATTCAAGTGTAAGTTTTGTAAAAGTTTACGACATGTCTCATCAATGTGTGATTCACCAAAGTGTCCAAACAATAGTACTCAAACTCAAAAGATACCTCCCCCAAACAAAGGTAACAAAGAAAATGCCACTTTCATGGGACATTCTGCTTGTTCAAACAATGTAACAAGAAACACTGAGATTCTTTTACCAACTATTACTTTGGACTTAGTGAATAGTGAGGGTAGTACCACTCCAGTGAGATGTCTTATAGACTGTTGTTCTCAACAAACATTTGTTTCAAAAAATGTAGTTAATAAATTGGGTTTGACACCAAACCCGAATGAACAAAACCTCAATATTGCATCCTTTGTTAAGGATAACTCGGACAAAAATAGCTATAAGACAATTGACCTGGAACTACATTTAGAAAGTAAATTCAAGAAAATTGAAGCAGTTATTATTTCTAAAGTAGGACAAAACAAACTGGTTATACCCAAACTAGAACAAACCATAAATCATTTGGGAAAACACTACAAAATAGCTGATAGACATATCACTAACAACACAGTAGCTAACATTGAAATGCTAATAGGGGCAGATTATATTAATCTTATTCATAAGGGCATAGTAGAGATAGGTAATGGTATAGCTATTCAGACTCCAAAAGGGATAGCCCCTTTGGGTGACCTATCAAAATACAACCTAGACCTAAACCAAAACAGTTCATGACCAACAAATACTATGTGCCTCAACTCAGTCCTACATAACACCTGTAAGAATAGCAACACTTTGAATAATATTATCTCAACTGAGAACATTAATTCATCATTATCAAATGAAACTTTGGATGAGGCAATTCAAACTTTATGGTTGCTAGAATCTGTGGGTATACATGACACAAATCAAACTTCAGAAGATCAGTTAATGGTAGAAAGATTTGAAGACACCATTCAGTGCAAAGGCAATAGTTATTTTGTTGAGTTACCTTGGAAAATAAATTGTCCAACTTTAAGAGACAATCTCAAAGTAGCTAAAGGACATTTATATAAAGTAATGAAAAAACTCAAACAAGATAATAATATTCCATCATATAATGATGTCTTCAAAGAACAGCTACAGAAAGGCTTCATTGAAGAAGTAACAGATAACCCTTTTAAAAAAGATGGTTGTCATTATTTAACCCACAGGGGGGTCTATCGATAAGATGCCCCAACAACAAAACTCAGAGTAGTATATAACTGTAGCCTCAAAGACAGTGATAAACACAGTTTGAATGATTGCCTGATTGAGGGTCCTAATCTCATTTCTGACCTTGTGAAGATCTTACTGAGGTTCAGGTTAGACAAATATGCCGTACAAAGTGACATTTCAAAGGCATTTTTGAGAATAAATCTTAAAATGAATATGATAAGAACCAACTTAGGTTCTTATGGTTCAAGGATCCATTTGATTTGAATAAAGGGTTCATAACCTATAGATTTAATGTTGTGTTGTTTGGAGCCAATTGCTCACCTAGCCTATTAGCATTGACAATTGGACATCATTTGAACCAGTTTAATAACTCTTTAACATTAAACTTCCTTAAGGAACATTTTTACGTAGACAATCTAATAGGCTCAACAGCAACAAAATCTGAATTATCTGAAGTCTATGAACACTCTCAAAACATTATGCAACAAGGTAACTTTGAACTTAGAGAGTGGATTTCAAATGATGAGGATTTAAACAAAAAGATTTTAAAGGATAATAATGGTCTTACTGAGCCATCAGACAGAGTTAAAACTTTAGGTATGAACTGGTATTTGGATGCAACTTCTAACAGTCATGATTCAATCTGTACTAAAGGTTTTAAACTTGATGAGGAAGCAAATACTAAAAGACAAATATTATCAGAGGCTTCCAAAATTTTTGATCGCATGGGTCTATTCCTGCCTTCAACAATAAAATCAAAGATTCTCCTCCAAGAAATTTGGAGGACAAATGTTGGGTGGGATGATCCAATAACAAATGAAAATCAAAAATCTTGGAAGAAGTTAGCTGCTGATTTAACAAAAGTGCAGAACATTAAAATTCAAAGGTGCTGTGGGTTTAGGGATAAGCCCCAGAGACTTCATGTGTTTGCTGATGCAAGCACACAAGCTTATGGGTGCTGTGCGTATCTTGTAAGCCCTACAGAAAGTCATCTAATTTATGCAAAAGGGAAAGTTGCACCTCTCAAACCTACCCGAACCATACCTCAATTGGAACTATTGGCTGCTACATTAGCCATTAAAACCATTTCATTGCTTAAGGATGCTTACTATGATGTGTACTTAACTCATATCCACATCTGGATTGACAGTCAGATTTGTCTTGCCTGGATACGGAATGATAGCATTAATAGTAAGAATATCTTTGTAAGAAATAGGCTAAAAGAAATAGCTGACGCTAATGAAAGCCTACAAGTAAACTTTCACTATGTTCCAACTAAACAAAATCCAGCAGACTTTCTGACCAGAGGTTTATCCTACAAGTTGTTGAAGTCAAACAAAACTTGGTTTATGGGACCTAAGTGGCTCTGTAATAGAGACCAATGGCCTGTGGAACAAGTTAACTTGACATTAAATTTAATCTTTTCAAATGAAAAGGTTGAACCAATCACTAATTATGAACAGTATTCTGATTTCAACAAACTTGTCAGGGTTACAGCCTACTGTTTGAGGTTTGCTCACAACTGTTTAACTACAATTAACAAACAGCTAAATAAAAATAATCATAATTATACAGAAGTTGCAACCAAATATTGGATAGGCCATGCACAACAAAAAGAGTACAATAAAGAGTTAGAATTCTTAACTAATGGGAAACAAACAAAAGAACTTGTACCATCAGTAGTTGTGGATCTAAACTTGTTCAGAGATGAGGAAGGCCTTCTAAGGTGTAAAGGGAGATTAGACAAATCAAAACTGTCATACAAAAGCAAACATCCAATCCTTTTACCTAGATTTAGCTATTTGACAACATTAATCATCAGAAAAACACACAATGATGTATATCATATGGGGGTACCACAGACACTAACTACATTAAGAAAAACTTATTGGATACCCAAGGGAAGGATCACTGTTAAAACAGTCCTGAGTGAATGTGTCACATGTAGGCGTATTCATGCTAGGCCCTATAGGAAACCAAATCCTCCTGCTTTGCCAGAGGAGAGAGTTACTCTCAACAGACCCTTTGAGACTGTAGGCATTGACTATACAGGAGCATTGACTGTAGGGGTGGGTGACACTGAACAAAAAATGTACATTGTACTGTTTACATGTGCTGCCTCACGAGCTGTTTATTTGGATGTTGTAGAGGACCTTACAGCAGAATCTTTTGTTGCTGTCTTTAAGAGACTGTGTGCACGACATTCAGTACCCAAGACAGTTTGGACTGACAATGCTACATATTTCAAAGCTGGTGAACAAGTCATTCACGACTTGTTAAGCAATGAAATAACACAATTATATATACAAAATTTAAACATAAAGTGGAAGTATATTCCGGTTGCCTCTCCTTGGTATGGTTCTATCTGGGAGAGGAATATACAAACAGTAAAGAATTGCTTGAAGAAAGCAATTGGCAAAAAACAGATACACTTATTTGGGTTACTCACTCTCCTGGCTGAGATTGAGAACATCATTAACAATAGACCACTCACTTATGTGAGTGACAACATTAATGACCCGGAACCATTAACTCCAAATCATTTGATTCGGGGAGAACAAGTTAGTCTCCTGCCGGACTACAATATAGACTCTTCAGAAGACCCAAACTGGACTCAACGACATAATGAACTCCAGACTAAGTTACAACATTTAACTAGAGTTAAAGCTCATTTCATTAAACAGTGGAAAACTGAGTACTTGATGGGTCTAAGGGAGAGACATAAACAAATGACTAAGAAGGATTGGTCTGACACAATTAAGGTAGGGGACCTTGTTCTCATACATGACAGTACTCCAAGACAATACTGGCCTCTGGCTAGAGTTTCAGAACTCAGACCAGGGGCAGAAGGGGTAACAAGAGTGGTCAAATTAAGGACTTCAACGGGTGACACAACAAGAGACATTTCTCTTTTGTACCCTTTAGAGTCTGGACCCAAAACAATGGACTTTGGAGAACCTTCTCCACTGACAGTAACAACTGGAGACACTGAACTTCCAGTAACTATTCCTTTGACAGTAGGAGTGGTAACGCATCCTACTACAACATTGACAGACACAAGACCTCAGCGACAAACAGCATTAAAGGCGCGACTATTTTTAAAACAAAAAATAGATGCTGGGGAATTGTAATTTTATCTTCTAACTTTCATTTTTTCTTTTCTTATGGTAAAGACCATAGACAGTTTCATCCTATGGATGTATATTTTCTCTTCTAATTAAATGCTACACCTTCTCCATGAGAAGGTGAGGATAGGCACTGTTAATCAGATTAACAGGAATTTACAGTCAAATAGTTAGCTAGTCTAAACTCAGACATAAAAAGTGGTGACAATGACACCAAAATTTTTATCTCCCGGGGCCCCCAGTATATGGAAAACTGATGAGTGGGTAGTTGGGAGGTAACGAAAATGGTTCACTGAGTAGGTAGGTAGTTAATCTAACAATTATTAAATTCCTTTTATGTCAATAACTGGGTGGATGAAACCAATTGGTTGCTCACCAGAGTTATTCTCCACACTAGTATTTATATACTGTGTGGGAGGAGCGTGCTCGGTAATGGAGATACATTACCGCTCAACCAACCGAGGAATAAACCAAGACAACGCTGGTGGAAAAAGCCCCGCGAAGAGGAGAACAAAGGAGAACGAAAACGAGGAACGGGGCGAGAGGACGCACCAGCAAGTGCGCTCTCGACAATTACACAACCGGAGAACAGACTCCAATAACTAACAGTAAGTGACTAATTGAGTTTTTTAACCCAGTAAGTTAATCACATTAAATTAAGCTGGGTCAGACAAGTTAGGCCTACATTGTGGCCTAAGACCCAGCATCAACTCATAGCTTAACAAAGGTGAAGGTAGATTGCCCTAACCTAATCTTGGTGAGGAATCCTACTGTGGACCTCAATTTATCTGCCCGCTCTGGACCATTTCCGGAATCTCTAGGCTGACCCCTCTAGGCTAGACTTGATCTACTCTATAGTTAGACTGGAGAAATAAGGGGTGGGTTAATTGTGGACCAATTCATACAGAGCATTTTTCGCACAAGTGACAGTTCAGTTGTATGACATGGCCGCCATCGTCCACATTGTGCGTCCAAGTAGAGCATCAACATTTGCTGAATATGTATCTCTACACATCATACCTTTCATTAAAGCACAGATGACTGACACAGTTGAGCGCGTCGATGCCGTGTGGGATACCTATCCTGAAGACAGTCTGAAATCACTTGCACAGCAGCGGCGTGGTTCAGGAGCACGTACTCGACTTGATCCAGATAGTGATGGTACCACACCCATTCCCAAACGAGACTGGCAGTCATATTTGAAAAATGTGGAAAACAAGAAGGAACTGTTCGTCTTTATCAGTAAACAGCTGATCAAGATTGACATGGGTGGAAAACTCCTCCTCAGCACTGAATTAGAAACTGTGCTCTCCAATAAAGCATTTGATATATCAGGGCTCCAACCATGCAACCACACAGAGGCAGATACGCGGATCATTCTTGCTCACGCATCATCTCAGGGTCACAAAAAAGCATTCGTCCGCACTGTTGACAGTGACATAGTCGTTCTTGCCATTGCTTTCTTTCAACAGCTTGACCTAACAGAACTCTGGATTGGTTTTGGTAGTGGCAAATATTACCGAGACATCCTAGTGCACAGCATTCAATCACAGCTTGGTCCATCAAAGTCGCTGGCTCTACCTCTGTTCCATGCACTAACAGGCTGCGACACTACGTCTCAGTTTCTTGGATGTGGGAAGAAGACAGCATGGACTGCATGGAATAATACACCAAACTTAACTGAAACCATGATCAAATTGACTGAAGACCCCGAGTCCTTCAGTCTAGTATCTCCTGAAATGACACACATTACATTGAGAGGTTTGTTGTGCTCTTGTACAGTAAAACATGTGGACAAGCATCTGTAAACGTAGCCAGGCACCATCTGTTTTCTAGTGGCAGTCGATCATTGGACAGCATATCACCTACCCAAGCTGCCCTCTTCCAGCATATCAAGAGGTCATTGTTGCAGGCAAGTTTTGTGTGGAAGCAGTCAACCACATGCCATCAGACACTCCCTGCTTTTGATAAATGGGGATGGGAATATGACAAGCGCAGCAACCAATGGCTCCCTTTCTGGACAACTCTCGCTGATGCCAGTTAGGCATGTGCTCTTCTCCTTCATTGCGGATGCACTAAAGCATGCAGAGGGAATTGCAAATGCAGTAGTGCTGGAATTCGATGTACGACACTCTGCAAGTGTGAGGGTGGCTGCCTGAACAATGAAGACTATTAATCAGTGAACAGCCATCTATTGGCTAGACATTATCATGAGATGCAGTACTGTGAGTAAAAGGAATAAAGAAGATTGTACTTGCGTATATACTAAAGTTTAATAGCAAAAGATGTTGATGCTGACTCTTATTTTTTATCAAGTTAACTATGTAACCTGTACTAGTATTGGTACTCAAGTGGATGTCATTTTGGACAGCGGCCATTTTGATTTGGCCAATATGGCCGCCACAGTGGGAGCCCAGCTTGGCTCCCGCAAACATTCAAATTAGTATGGTCATAGCTACCTGTGGTCCAAAAATGGCACTTTTGGAATGATTTGAACAATTATATGATTAAGCCCCCTGACTATTTGCAGCAATATACCGAACACCATATTGTCCTGTGCAACAAACTGTTCTTTGTGATTAGCGTTCCTTGGCGCTAGATCCTTAAAAATTCAACATTTAAAAATTCAACATATAAAATTTTTTCTCTTTTCTTTATGAAAAAAGGATCTGAACACTAAATATATCTCTTTCCTCTGTGTATTAATATTTCCTCTCTCCTTATTTACTAGCTTTGTTTTTATTGCACAATGTATTGTTTATGATAGTATCTCTTGAAATCCCGTTTTCTATGAGTCAACAGACCTTAAATACTGTTTCTACTCATATATATATATATATGAAAATTATTTCACGAAAGTAACACGTGAAAAATATTTATGATGAATAAAACCACGAAGGAAAGGAAACAGAATGGTGCTCAAGCGCTTTCGTCTAATGACATCCTCAGGAATACTGAAGTACATAAAGAGTTACAGCCTATATATAGGTTACAAAAAAAAAATTATATATATATACGTGTACATATATAAGGGGTTCCAAAAAACCTTAGACACCCCATTTGCAGCTTACATGTTTACTTATATCGAAATAGTTTTTAGTGATTATAAAAATATATAAAATTCTTTATTTATTGCAGGTATTCAAATTACTCTAGCTGATAAAGTGATAATATAATGGCTTCTCAATTAATTGGTGATTCGGAGAGGCAACGTGTGATAGATTGCATACGAGCAATAACATTTCGGGAAGCTCGTGATGCTGGAGCCACCTTTATAACACATTCATGGGTTGCCAAAAAGTTGCGAAGAAGTGAGGACTTCGTCAAAAGAAATTGGAATAAAACTTTGGATGAATGTGAAATGGATACAACCAAATCTGGGCGCCCAAATTTGCCACTATCTCAGGAAACAAAGGATATCATTGAAAGCGGTACGCGTAAGCGGAAAAACAGCTGTGATAAACTTTCTAGAGAGATCGAAGTGTTGAGAGGAAAGATTGTTAGTGGTGAGATCATTCGACTGTACCGTCATAGGCAAGGTTTAAAGCCTTGGCATGAACTTCCAAAGCCAAGAAAAACTCAACTTAACATCGATGACAGAATGTGGTTTTCCCATTATCTTGAAGATTGGGATGTGGATGATTTCATGCATTTAGCTGTCTCCGATGAATTTTTTGTTTACGTAACACGTCGGCCTAACTACCAAAATGATCGAGTGTGGGCCACAACACCAGATGAAATCGATGACAATGAACATTATGGCGAACTATTAAAAAGTCCAGACTGTGTTGGTCTGTTTGTTTTGTTTACTGCAAAGAAGCTCATGTGGGTGCTGAAGCCAAATGGTCAGAGTTGGGATAGACAGTATTTTCGTGATATTATTCTATTCTAGCATGTCATTCCTTCTCTAAGAAACCCAAACAATGTTATGGATGTCGATCAGGTCACACTTCTGCACGATAAGGCCCCCTGCTTTAAGGGATTAGCCACTCAACAGTTGTTGCGGAACCATGAGATCGATTTCTTTGGAGATGAAGAATGGCCAGGAAATTCTCCTGACCTGAACGTCTGTGAACACATTGGGTCAGTTATAAAGGACAAGGTTGAATGTCTCTTGTTTCAAGAACCTGCAGCAAATCGATTTTCGAAGGATACAATGACGCAACACATTGAAACTGTTTTAGCAAATTTGCGTAACGATCAAGATCTATTCACGTCACTTTTGGCAAGCTACCCAAAGCGAATTGAGGCTGTCTTGGAAGCCAAAGGCGGGAACACCAAGATTTAATTGTTTTTCATTAAATGCATGATTAAATTCTCTTTTTTAAGGTATGTTTAGTTTTACTGTACCTCTAATGGTTTAGGCCATGGGCGGGGGGGGCTAAAGTTTATTGGAGCCTCGTAGAGTACGGGGCTCCAATAAACCTTGGCTCCCCTGCCCATGGCCTAAACCATTAGAGGTACAGTAAAATTAAACATACCTTACAAAAGAGAATTTAATCATGCATTTAATGATAAACAATTAAAACTTGGTGTTCCCGCCATTTGCTTCCAAGACAGCCTCAATTTGTTTAGGTAGCTCGCCAAAAGTGACGTGAATAGATCTTGATCGTTACGCAAATTTTCTAAAACAGTTTCAATGTGTTGCGTCATTGCATCCTTCGAAAATCGATTTGCTGCAGGTTCTTGAAACAAGAGACATTCAACCTTGTCCTTTATAACTGATCCAATGTGTTCACAGACGTTCAGGTCAGGAGAATTTCCTGGCCATTTTTCATCTCCAAAGAAATCGATCTCATGGTTCCGCAACAACTGTTGAGTGGCTAATGCCTTAAAGCAGGGGGCCTTATCGTGCAGAAGTGTGACCTGATCGACATCCATAATATTGTTTGGGTTTCTTAGAAAAGGAATGACATGCTGGGATAGAATAATATCACGAAAATACTGTCCATCCCAACTCTGACCATTTGGCTTCAGCACCCACATGAGCTTCTTTGCAGTGAACAAAACAAACACACCAACACAGTCTGGACTTTTTAATAATTTGCCATAATGTTCATTGTCATCGATTTCATCTGGTGTTATGGCCCACACTCGATCATTTTGGTAGTTAGGCCGACGTGTTACGTAAACAAAAAATTCATCGGAGACAGCTAAATGCATGAAATCATCCACATCCCAATTTTCCA
Organism: Bathynomus jamesi; assembly: GCA_023014485.1. Taxonomy (NCBI): domain Eukaryota; kingdom Metazoa; phylum Arthropoda; class Malacostraca; order Isopoda; family Cirolanidae; genus Bathynomus; species Bathynomus jamesi. Next base: position 572,217 of record JAJOZX010000639.1, on the reverse strand, counting down.
GATAATGGGCAAACCACATTCTGTCATCGATGTTAAGTTGAGTTTTTCTTGGCTTTGGAAGTTCATGCCAAGGCTTTAAACCTTGCCTATGACGATACAGTCGAATGATCTCACCACTAACAATCTTTCCTCTCAACACTTCGATCTCTCTAGAAAGTTTAGCACAGCTGTTTTTCCGCTTACGCGTACCGCTTTCAATGATGTCCTTTGTTTCCTGAGAGAGTGGCAAATTTGGGCGCCCAGATTTGGTTGTATGAATTTCACATTCATCCAAAGTTTTATTCCAATTTCTTTTGACGAAGTCCTCACTTCTTCGCAACTTTTTGGCAACCCATGAACGTGTTATAAAGGTGGCTCCAGCATCACGAGCTTCCCGAAATGTTATTGCTCGTATGCGATCTATCACACGTTGCCTCTCCGAATCACTAATTAATTGAGAAGCCATTATATTATCACTTTATCAGCTAGAGTAATTTTAATACCTGCAATAAATAAAGAATTTTATATATTTTTATATTCACTAAAAACTATTTCGATATAAGTAAACATGTAAGCTGCAAATGGGGTGTCTAAGGTTTTTTGGAACCCCTTATATGCTAAAGCTTCGCCCATCTCATGTCATTATCTTTTATGACGTGTCTATGATGCCAGTATCTTTCAACCATTCCAGAATACAGAGGCCTCCAGCGGCCTCCGATGAACTCGGAGGCCGACCCCACATAGCCTATGTTCTTTCCCGGCTTCAGTTACCCCTATCCCGAAAGCCTCTTCCAAATCTGGCCAGTGGTTTGGCCGGCCATAAGAAACAAAGAAAGTTCGCAGGCAGTGCGACCGTCACAATTATTAGTATAGATAAGGTTCCATTATGATTACTGCAAATCTATATGACCAGCTACCACAATACAACTTTTTATATAGTAGTAAATTTAAACCAAAAATAGTCTTTACACAACCAACTTCCACACTCCATCATTCCCCTTCCCCACCCACCAGTCTTCTTTCTATTACGCTTGCTCATCATTATCATGTACTCATTATCCTTTTTAGATGTTTTTCGCTTCCATCCTCAACCTGTTTTGTTCTTCACATCCCCAGTGTGTGAGTGGTGAGAAAGTATTTTGGAAACAGTAGACAATGATACTCCAGCTTTAGCAGCTATTTGTCTTTGAGTGTGGCCTTCTTTGTGGAGAACAATAATTTTCAACCTATTCTTGTGTGGAATTTCTTTATTTGGAGCCATTGTACTATCTTCTCTGTAAAAAAAATTAGAAGATGAGACATTTTTTGTATTAAAGTTTAACAAATAGATATTTTTAAAGAAACTTGCGATTACATGAGTGTATAAACAACATGTGTGAGTCATTAAATCTATAAAACATGTTATTACATCAAATTGAATAGTATGTTTACCAGCAAAGAACCTGGCCCTAAAATTCATCGGCATGAGGAATCGGCATTGGCAGAATCGGTCATTTTTTGAGCATTAGCATCACCCAAATTTAGCTGATTCTCTTACTGATTATTTGAAATTTTAAAATTTTCATTACAAAACAAAATCTAAATTTATAGAAAATTGTACACCAAAAAACACTATGATAATTTATATTCATTTCAAAGTGTAATTATATCAAAATATTTTACATTCACAAAAATGGCAAAGCATAATAAGTTAAGTTGCCATAAATTTACATTTTCTCGACTAGCTAATCTCTAAATATTATAAACTATTGTAATATAATTGTAATTGGTTGTGTAATGTCTATTTTTGGTTCAAATTCACTAGTATATAAAAAGCTGTATTTTGTAGCTGTTCATATAGACTTGCAGTAATCATAATGGAACCTTATTACTGTATAAGACTAGTAAACTACAGGGAGTTCAACGCTGTATACGATCATATTAATTGTTTATCTTTATGAACACAGACATTACAATATAATTACCTGTATGTCAATGAATGCACATTCAATTGTCCTTTAGATATAAATATATATGTCTGTGTTATATGTTGTTGGACTCGGTTGTCCTCCCCCCCACCCTACCTTCCCCCAGTTGGTGTACCTTGACTATCATTGCGGCGTTGCCACATGTACGGAGTCGCCTGTGAGGCGAGGAACATTACATATGCGGGCAACTGTACATAACACTCGACAGTGAAGTGGATGTGTCTCAAAAACTCAGGATCTTCTTCTAACTTTGCTAACATCCATGTTGCGAATTCGTTTCGTTTTTGTTTTTGAACATTAGTTAGTGAAATTTATGTTCGATATAGTTGAAGCATTGGTGGTCCATATCGTCGCCGTCGTCGACGATATGGACCACTAATGCTTCGAATCGAACAGTCGAGAAACTTGACTAAAAGAAGAGAAAATTGGAATGTGATATTCAGTTCCTGATGTCTTGTCGACAACAGAACCCAATACCAAATTTTCTGAAATTTAAGTTACATATTCGTAGACACTACATAATCGTAGACATACTCGTTTATATATAAACTGCCAGCGAAATTTCCTTAACAAACAAATAGAACTTAAACAAAAATCTTGAAACTATTAGTTGAAAATGTAAACCGTGCCATAGTTGAACTGAGATGTAAGGTCTCATTGACACTATTAATGGAAAGTCCATTGTTCGTGTGAAATATGTGCAACTCTCAAAATTGAATAGGTTGGGTTTTGTTAATGATGATATTCCTCATGAACGTGTGATTTTTAACTACTCATCTATGAATTTAACAACTGTTGAGAAGTCTGTACTGTCGAAGGGTTTGAAATTTGCATTTAGCCAAAGCAAATTAGATTTCTTGGATCACTTTTCATCATTCGAGATGTTGTTTAAGGCTTTGGATTCTCAAGAATTCTATGATCATAATTCAAAAGGTTTATTATTTTAAATTTTTTTGGAAACATACAGTATAGCTTTTTCATCTTATTATTCTAATTAAACTAATAGTTTTAGCTTGTCATTATCTAAAGATGAATTTAAAGTTTTGAAGAGTCTCGCTTCTCATGACAGTATTGTACTAGAGGCACTCAATATATTTCGCCCCACCCTTTTTTCTTAGCTAAATAATAGGCCATGGGGCTGAAATGTCTTTTGGGCAGTAAGTATGAACTTTCTGCCTTTCACATAACCGGATTTTTGAAGTTTGAACCTTCCCTCCTTGTATAAAACCGCTTTTAAACGCCCTTGTTTAAAACCGATGGTTAACGCAGTTTCGAAAAAGGCGTCTGACAGTGATGTGCGTCGTAAACAGAAAGCTGTTATCGAGTTCTTAACCGCAGAGAAGGAAACAGGTGAAAATATTCACAAACATATACAAAACGTTTACGGAGATGCTGTTGTTGATCGAAGCACAGTTGGACGCCGGTCTAAACATGTGAGATCATCGGAGAGAGGGAGAGCCAGCCTCGATGATGAGCCACGCAGCGGTCTCCCGGCATCGGCTGTGACATCTCACACTGTGTAACGTGCTAACAGCATCATTCGATCAAATTGGAGAGTCACATACAAGGAGTTATCACTTGAGCTAGGAATTAGTGAAGGAAGTGTGAATAAGATAATTCAGCAACTGGGATACTCAAAACTGTGTTCACGGTTTGTTCCTCGCGAACTGACTGAAGATCACAAAGCCCAAAGAAAAGGAATTGCTTCTGAGTCGTTGGTTCGATACGAGACAGAAGGGATGACTTCCTTTCACGAACTGTGACTGGGGATGAGACTTGGGTACACCACTTTCAACCTGAAACAGAACGCCAATCCATGGAGTGGCATCACGCAGACTCCCCACGCAAGAAAAAGTTCAAAATGGCTCCCTCTGCAGGAAAGGTTATGGCCACCATCTTCTGGGACATAAAAGGGGTGAGTCTGGTGGACATTATGAAGAAAGGACAAACAATCAACTCAGAAGCATATATTGCCACCCTACAGCTACAGAGACTCCAGAGACGTACAGTATAAAGCGAGTTCGACCTGAGAGAAAACTGGAAGACGTCCTTCTTTTGCACGATAACGCAAGACCACACAACAGTTTGCAAACAAGAGAGGCCATCACAAAAATGCGCTTGGCTGTGTTACCCCACCCTCCATACAGCCCGGATCTGGCACCTTCAGACTTGCATTTGTTTGGGCCAATAAAGGATGCTATTCGTGGAAGAAATTTTCAGAGTGACGATGAGGTTGTTGAGGAGGTTAAGAGGTAGCTCCAGCGGAACCCAGCGGACTTTCACCAGCAAGGAGTAAAGGCCCTTGTTTCCAGGTGGAGGAAAGCCGTAGAAAAGGATGGAGACCATGTGGAAAAATAAAAACTTGTAAAAAAGGTATGTAACTACTTGAGTACAAAATTTCTGGAACTTACAAGGAAACTTGGAAAGAAAAAATAAAGGTACGGCAAACTATATTGAGTGGCCCTCGTAGTAATGAGACTTGATAAGGGAGCTGGTGTAGTTTTACTCGACAAAGATAATTAATTATCTTGATAAAATGTTAACAATTCTAAATATCTGTACTAAATTCAAAAGAATTCACGGTGACCCATTTCTAGCTCTCCTTCGACATGAGGACATGATCAAGAGATATCTTAGGAAATTGAAATCTGTAGGCATCATAGATGATAATATTTACCATAAACTATATGTGTCAGTCGCCAATTACTTTTAGTTATAATCTTTCCAAATATCTTGTTCCCATACTAGCACCCATTACCACTAACCAATATATGGTTAGGGATTTCTTTAGTTTTGATAAAGAAACTTGTGACAGTAATTTTTATGATGGTGTCATGGCTAATTTCAACGTTAAATCACTATTTACAAACATCCCCCTGGATGAAACTATAAAAATCTGTGTAGATAGTTTATTTGGGGCACGACAAAAACTCACTGGACAAAAACTCACCGGACAAAAACTCACCGGACAAAAACTCACCACTTAAATGCAAAAGAGGACAAAAACTCACCAGACAAATGTTTTTGCGAAATACATACACTCTAGTCTAAATCTTAAGATCTTAAAATCTCAAGATTTTAGATTCATTGTAGATAATTACTCTTCATATTTCAAATTATTCATCTTTCAAATTGTTTTGTTTTTAACCAACCAACCAATATTAATTTTTCACCAACCTATCAATCTTTCGTTGTTAATTAATGCCCAGTTAGGTCAATTGAATACCTGGTTAGGTCAATTGAATGCCAGGTTAGGTCATCTGTACGCTCTTGATGATTGGTTGGGTTAAGTCATGATATTTTCGTTAAAAACACATTAATTATTTAAAGTGCTCTAACATGTTTGTTTTTCATTTCTCCAAAAAAAGAAAGTTATTTTTGAAATCAGTGACCAAAACTACATTAGTAAACCGATTTGGTTAAAAACAGAACAATTTAAAGATGAAGAGTAATTATCTACAATGAGTCTAAAATCTTAAGATCTAGACTAGAGTGTATGTATTTCGCAAAAACATTTGTCTGGTGAGTTCTTGTCCTCTTTTGCGTTTAAGTGGTGAGTTTTTGTCCGGTGAGTTTTTGTCCAGTGAGTTTTTGTCCAGTGAGTTTTTGTCCAATGAGTTTTTGTCCTGGATTCGTTTATTTAGGACTACGGATCACACTAACGGTCTCAATAGATTCCAGTTTTATGAACTGCTTTCTTTGACAGTCAAGGACTGCATTTTTCTGTTTAATGAATTACTATATAGTCAGATAGATGGTATAGCTATGGGTAACCCCTTTGGACCCACCCTTGTTAATACATTCCTGTCTTTCCACGAAACGACATGGCTACAGGACTGCCCATCTACATATCCCTTTATTCTTAAACTATTTGAATTCTAAACATAACAATATACAATTCACTTCTGAATGTGAACAAGACAATAAGCTTCCATTCTTAGGATATTATGATAGAACCATCTGGTCATGCCTTTACTCCCTCCATATACAGAAAACCCACTGACACTGGTCTCACAACAAAACTTAGTTCAGCGCTTCCTATACAGTACAAAAGAAACCTAATTTCCACTTTAGTTACTCAGATTTTTCATATCTGTTCTAATTACTTTCAAATACTGTACATAAGGAACTATAATTCTTGAGGAAAACTCTTATGTCAAATGGTTTTCCCAAACATTTCATTTACACTCATATTGGTAAACAACTTTCAAAGACTGTTCTTCCGAAACTGTATACTACCACAGTTAACAGAGCAATTATTTACTTTTCTATTACATACACTGGACGGTGCAGCTTTGTCCTGAGAAACAAACATACTAAACTATTGCGTGAATTTTACCCCCAACTGTTAGTTAGAGTTATTTTCAAACCAGGTAAAACCCTACAAAGATTTTTTAGATTCAAGGATATAATACCTAAGAAGTTACAGTCCTCTATTGTTTATTCGTATAAGTGTGATACCTGTAATGGTACATACATACGAAAACCGAAGAGGAACTTCAGAATTAGGTTATTCGAACACAAAGGACGATCATTTAGGGCTATAATTAGGAGTGAACAACTACTAACTAATCCACCTTATTCTGCGATAAGAAATCATAGCCTCAAGCATGACCACCCTCTTCTGGACTCGTCGTTTACCATTCTGGCCAGTCGATGACCTTATAATTCTCGACTGTCTCTACGTTATTTTAATCTTTAATTTTCATTTTAATATTTAAAAAAAGAATTAGTTTTATAATGGGCACTTATTCCTTTTTCACCCGCAATTTCTTTTTTCCAGGTTAGGTCAACTGTAAGCCCTTGACAATTGGTTAGGTTAAGTCATGATATCTTCGTTAAAATATTCAACTTATTCCTTTTCATTTTAACGAAACTATCTTGACTTAACCTAACCAATTGTCAATTGTCAAGGGCGGACAGTTGACCTAAGCGGGAAAAAAGAAATTGCGGTGGGAAAAGGAATAAGTGCCTTATAATGTTTTAATCATCGTATATTTTAGCCTGTTTTATATAACCATGTTTCCTTTGCGGCATTTATAGATTGCTCTGAAGATGATTACTGTGCTAACCGAAACGTTAGCAAGTTTGTTCAATAAAGAGATTAAGTAAAGATGTTCGTCTTTGTCACAGCTTTGGTGCTTTTATGGACTATACATATATATATATATATATATATACATACATATATGTTACACAGACCGTGCATGGAACAAGGAACTCGTCTGGGAAAATTAAATCCACACACACACACACACACACACACACACACACATATATATGTGTCACGGACTGAACATGGATCAAGGAACACTTCTGGAATATTAAATCCACTATAGTCCAAATAAGTAATTGTAAACAGCAAATACTAATTTTTTCCTTTTCATGATGGAAACCCAACGCGGGCAACGGCTCACTAGCAAAGACGCCCCAAAATATAGCTACCCTCACCACCTCTCTGCTGACCATATAGGACCCAGCTTTGGGACAGGGTCTATGGTTTAAAACTAACTTAGACAACTACATTCAGAACCTCAATATACGTAAGAATCTTGTCGCATTTGCTAGTGACATATTGTCCGCATTGGGCTTCCATCATGAAAAAGAAAAACTTTTGTATTTGCCATTTACTATTACTTATTCAGACCATAGTGGATTTAATATCCCTGGGCGGAATGATGCTCTATGCATGTGTGCATGTGTGCATGTGTATGTGTGTGTGTGTGTGTGTGTGACAAGAAAAGCACTGGGCGCAAAAACCTTGTCAAAGTCGGACTGTCACTCACATGAAGTATCGTTAATGATTTTTAGCAGAAGAAAGGAAGGAAGGACTCGCATAAATAACAAATGGAACCGAGAAAAAAAAAGAGTGCGACGAACCCCGCTTGAATGTTGGGAAGAATCCATTTAATCTTCTCTTGTCTTTGGGCTGATATTTTAACGATTGGTAACGAACGTTCCAAGTCGGAATGAGGCCATCAAAGGACGACGAAATAAAGGAAGAAAGGAATTAGCATACAAATGAACTAGTTTTTTAGAACTGACACACTTTCCGATTCGGCGGGTGCCACAGAGGGGCGAGCCGGCATTTAAATTTTTATGGGGAATTTCCTTCACGCGCGCACATATATATATATATATCAGTGGCGACTCGTGGTATAAATGTATGGGGGTGCGATTTCATAAAATTGTACGACAACACGGACTCACAATAGGCTAGCGCGAATCCAACTGTCGCTCACAAGAGTACTTGTATTAACATATGCGGCTGTGCCAGACGTACAACTCTAGTTAATTACAAATAAGTAATAATTTCAATAAAATACATATAAATGGTTTATATCATTATTACTGAAGTAACTATTAGTAAAAATAAAGTTGTTATTATAAAAAAAATTCGCGACTGTACTTATATTTTCATTACAACAGTAAAATATAATTTATATTTACTTGAGCGAAAAATCTATCGCTCCATTCGGCTGCAATATTATTTTGTATTCAAACAGCAGTACGCTGTTTGAAGCTATGCTATAAGTTTAGAATATTATGTACTGTATGAAGGCTTACTCAAAATGCCTCATGAATCATGATATGCCACATGAATTTTTAAAATATATTTCAAGAATATTTAGTTTAATATCTTAAAATTAATATATTTTTTATGATAAATTAATATTTATCGTTTCAAGCAAGGGGGAGCGACCGCTCCATCGCTCCTATACGCCAGTCGCCACTGATATATATATATATATATTAGGGTGTCACTAGGTAATAGGGGGAAAATTAAACGATGGATATTTTCCTATGACACCCCCTAAAATTGTTCCATTTGGTGTAAAACATACGGAAGAGAAATTTGGTCCTGATTGGTCATCATTTAAAGGTCGCCCTCGTCACTGAAAACAAGACCCATTTGTTGACGTCAACAAGCTGTTCAGTGTTCACAGCTTGGGCCGAACCAGATAATAAAAAACAAGGCAATTTGGTGAAATAACGAAAGTAAGACACTTAAAAACGCAAAGAATACAAACAGTTTATTATATAATCAAAATAGAAGACATAATTTGGCGAATAATGGTACAAAATGGAGAAGCAACAAAAGCAAAACTTTGAGAAATAAAATACATATACAGTAGCAGAATAATTGGTGCTCATACGCTGATCAGTGATTAGTTCTTTCGCGTCCTCACTAATGCTGATTTGTTCGGAGCTGGGTGTTGCTTTCTGTGGTCAGTGACAACTTGAACGAGGAACTGGAGCTGTTCTTCTTTCACTGTCAACTTTCCGTTCAGCTCCTTCACCAGAGCCACGGCCCGTTCTGCTCTGTCGTTCACCACTGCAAGTTTGGAGACCACATCCCGAGCTTGCACGTATTCAGAGTTTGACGTCCATGAACTGGGATGGTGGAGCAGAAAGCAATCTGGCAACTGAAGTTTTGAGAAGAATCCTCGGGTGTTCTTTGTGATCAGTTGCTCCAGTCCTTTGCTGTCACTGAGGAACATAGTATCAAGAACCAAAGGTCGTTTTGGCGGCATGTGAGGGGCTTCTTGATCTAACGCTGCAACCATGCTGCACTTCAATTCCATCGATATCCTCTCATCAAAGAACGCCAGACCCACTGCCTCCTCCGAATGGTACCACAGGTGCGCAGACAGCTTCTTGGTGGTACCATCAGAGATCTTCTTGTGCGGGTATCGAAGGAGCGTCCTCATCAATTCCCAATCATTCAGCGGAGCTTCGATGGACAGATGAGCTGTTGCCCACGCTTTCATGTAAACTAGAACAGAAAAGAGGCAGATATCTCGAATTCCGCGTTCCTCAGTGTTCGTCAGTTTAAACTGTCTTCGGAAGAGCCAGATCTTGATGGCATAGAGCCCCTTAGCCATCCATCTCGCCAGGTGCATAGCACCAGGGGCGCGGAAGTTTAGTCCTTGTATGGAACTCCTCCAAGAAAGATGACGGAAAGATCGAGGAATTCCTGATAGTCATCACGAACTTGAAGTGCTTGTGATTTTGCAAACTCAATGAGCTCCGTTCTATGCTTAAAAATAGCTGCTTTGGTGAACGCATCTGTGTCCGCAGTTTGGAACTGTTGCTGGTCAATGCGGGTCCAATAATCATGGAAGCGCTTGAAAAGCAGAATTTCTGGACCGGTAGATACTGAATCTAGCGATGCTGCGAATGCCGCTGTAGCACCAACTCCAGTACATGGTGTCTGCACGCAGAGTGTAACAGGTCACGTCCAACTTTTTCTTCCAGAAGAACACAAGTTCCTCCACGGTGGCCTGTGTTTGTCGCGGTTGTGTCGAAACACATAGATTTGACATGATCGGTCACTCCCCATTCATTCAGGCAATCTATGATGGCATTTGTTTGTGCCAGCGCGGTTCCTGACAGAAGTTTTGGCACCCCGAGGAGCTGCTCTGTCCCGGAGCCAGATACAAGAATAGGTAAGCGGTCAACATATTCTCGTGACGTCAGATCTTGCATGAGTTTTCCGTCCCAGTGAACAGTCAACGGACTATTGCCTTGGAACTCGCTCTTCAGTTGCCGAGCCTTAAGGGTACGGAATTTTTCACGCTGACGATGAATGGATCCACGATTGATGTTGTAGTCGCTAGCATCATGCCCTAAGCTGGAAGCTGCCTCAAACAGCAGATATGTGGCCTTTCTTGACGAGAGTTGCGTGCGATCAAGCGCTGCCGCCAATTCCGATGTCATGATGTTCTTCGTTGCTCTTTGTTTAGACGCTAACGAACCACCACATGCTCCTTTTTCTTCGCTATCATCTGAGCTGGAGGATGAGGACTCCAAAACCGCTTCGTTGGATACTGCCTCCATTTCAGCTGCTGATCGCTTTCTTCGTTTCTCCTCTTCCTCCCGACGTCGAGTACAATCTTTGACTTGGCGCTGATGGGTCATGTCCAAACCTGCCATTGAACCTGGACGTCCTTTCTGGCGCTGCTGCTGAAGGAACTCCCAATCCTCTGGGTACTTGACCAATTTCTAACAATCAGCGTGGGCGATGTCAAAGAGACGATCGAGGCGTTCAATGAATTCTTTTTCTTTCGTCTTGTGTGAATCGCTCGTCCTTGAGGAGTGTTTTTTGAGTCCTTTCCACTCCTCGAAGACTTTATCCAGTTTGCTGACGCAGTGTGTCTCGAGTCTGGTTGGAATGTGAGCTTTCTCCCAGAAGGACATCACTGCTCGAAGTGACTTCCTCAACGCGTCACGTATTGTCATTTTCTTTTCATGGTGAAGGTAAAGGAAGTAACCGAATGCTTGCCTGTAGGAAGGAAGCTTGCATCCTTTCACCTCATCAACCGCTGCCCCTAATAGGTATATACACTTCCGGGTTTCCATCACCAGAAATCACGTAGCTGAAATGAGAAACGGTGAATCGTTAAGTATTGTTCACTTTATTTCTCAGATATTCAGACACACACAGATACACACACACATATATAGAGATATATAGATATCTAATGAACGATTATGGAGACGCCGCGCAAGCATTAAACTTTGGAAGGCGGGGGCGACCTTTTATAGTTATTCAAATAAAAAGATTTTTCAGTCACCATGTTTTTTTTACCAATGGAATAGATTCGCGGGGTGTCAGCATGAAAATTTCAAACTTTGCATTTAAGTGACACCCTAATATATAAATATATATATATATATATATATATATATATATATATATATATATACAGGGTATCTGTAAAGTCACTCCCTATTTTTAAATTCTTATTGCTCCTAAACGAAAAGGGATATGAAAACATTTCTTTAACTGAAATGAAGCTTATTTATTACCGTTTACTTTATTACAAAACTGAAAAACTTCGACACAGTTCGACACAGTTTGTCGGCCAGTACTTGCTACGAGACACCATGAACAGTGAGTGATACTTGGAGATGCACCAAAATTTTGCGTGGCCTACCATTTCTGAGTGAGAAAATGCTGGAAAATTGCTCTTTATGCAAGATGGGGCTCCATCACATTTTTCATTAACTGTTCATGCCTTGTTAGATAATCACTTCAGTAGTATACCCGCAAAAAATGTCGAGTGAATCAATTCCAGGCAACATTATGAATATTTGCAACATTGCCTCCAACATTGCAGCATTCTGTTGCAACATTGCATGCAACAAGAGAGAGAGAGAGTAGGGGTTGCACCCCTAAGTGGGAGAGGGGGTTATGCATGAAGGGAGGTGGGAGTTAGATCATCCAAGAGAGAGAGGGGGTTATGCATGAAAGGAGTGGGGGTTATATTCTCTAAGGAAGGGGTGTGGTAACCTACGCAACAAGGATAAGAAAACACAAGGAGGAAAGAGAGGAGAAGATGCTTCCGCTGTGATGTCTTGGAGTTTTGATTCCTTCCCTGAACTCCCTGGGCGGCTTTGGCTCACAGCCATGTGGCTTAGATACCAGCATGACACAGCCAATCGTATGGCGTAAGCGGCCTAAGCATAATCATAGTATGTACACATACATATATACAGTTATTTCCTTGTATGTACATTTTTAAAACAGCGTCAAGGAGAAATAAAACACACAATTACATCGCTCTGTTTACTTTGCATGTATCTGTATCCTTGAAAAATATCAAACACACACACACACACACACACACTCTGTATCATTTATGTATAGTGTGTATATATATATATATATATATGTGTGTGTGTGTACACTTTTAACAATAACTAAAACTCGGCAGAGATATCTGACGATCCCCCGATCCTTCATAAGTATCTTTCTTCCTTCGTAAAGAAAAAATTAGGTTGGCTTATCATCCGTAAAGTCTTTCGCATCTTGTTTAACCGTATCCAATCTGTTCTTTTAGCGCCAGGCTGAGGGTAGCTCAAAATATTTCACCTTTTAAATTTCATTTACTTACATTTCTTCTCACAATCTTCTTTCAGATCGTCAGTATGGATTCCGCAATGGACGCTATACTGACGATCATGCATATCTCTCTGACTCTTGGTCATCTTCCTTTCGGGATCATTTCGGTGAAACTCTTGCTATTGTGCTAGACATATCAAAAGCGTTTGACAGAGTCTGGCACAAATCTTTAATTTCCAAACTGTCTTCCTTCGGTTTCTATCTTTCTATCTGTGCCTTCATCTCGAATTTCCTTTCTGGCCGATCTATAGCTGTAGTTGTAGATGGCCACTGTTCTTCTCCTAAAGCTATTAGCAGCGGTGTTTCTCAGGGTTCTGTCCTGTCACCCACTCTTTTCCTTTTATTTATTAATAATCTTTTGATTCGCACTTCCTGTCCTATTCACTCCTGTGCCGATAATTCCACTCTTCACTTCTCCACCTGCTTCCCAAAGCGTCCCTCACAGCATTCACTTCATGATTCGCGTTGGACGGCTATGGGACACCTAACCTCTGATCTTTCTGCTATCTCTGACTGGGGCAGAGGAAACCTTGTGGCTTTCAGTGACTCAGAACCTCTGTCCACACGACAATCCCCTTACCTTTAACAACACACAACTGAATCCTTCCTCTTCTCTTAACATTCTTGACGTTTCCTTTTCTCGTGATCTTTCCTGGAAAGATCACATATACTCTCTTTCTAAAACAGCTTCTAAGAGGTTAGGTGTGCTGTACCGCCTCCGCTGTTTCTTCACCCCAACTCAGTTGCTCTCTCTGTACAGGGGTCTTGTTTGCCCCTGTATGGAGTATGCTTCTTATGTGTGGGGTGGCTCAACCCACACAGCCGTACTTCACCGTGTGGAATCAAAGGCTTTTCGCCTCATCAATTCCCTGACTCTTATTGATTGTCTTCGACCTCTCTCTTTTCGCCGCAATGTTGCTTAACTCTCTCTTTACTCTCGTTATTATAACGGCCATTGCTCTTCTGAACTCTGTAACTGCATGCCTCCTCCTTTCAGGAGAGCATGCAGTACCAGAATTTCTACACTTTCTCATTCCTTTTCTCTCCAACTATCTAATACATAATACAATGGTTAATCGGTATTTTCAGTCTTTTATCTACTGAACCGGTGAACTCTGGAACAATCTTTCTCAGTCCATCTTTCCTCATGTCTATGACCACCCATCTTTCAAACGCAGAGTATCTAGGCATCTCGTAAACCCCGGACCTTGATTTTAGCTCTCTTCTTCTTCTTTTTGCGGGCATTTGCCCTTGGCTCCTCCTTCCTGCATAAAAAATATATAAAAATTTCATGCATTTCAAAGTAATTCAATCTTGTTTTTTGAAAACCTGTCAGATATCCATATTTTCTTTAACCCTAATTAGAAACATTTTTATTCCACATAAATGTATTAAACGAGCTTGTCATTCCACTTCAGGACCACAGTTTAACACGGAATCCGAACCATGCCCCACCACCGTGGTTCAGAAATTATAAAGTCCTCCTCGGCACTCGATCTCACTAATATTAGATCAGCGCCCAAAGTCTTTACCACTATTCTACGCAGGATACCCATTTATCTACTAACCAATACTTATTATTATTATTGTAACTAGATCTCTCTCTCTCTCACTCTCTTTCTATCTCTCTCCCTCTCTCTCTCTCTTTCTTCTCTCTCTCTCTCTCTCTCTCTCTCTATATATATATATATATATACACACACACACACACACACACACACACACACACACACACACGCATAATTTATGAACCTCCGAACTGGGTCAAAAGGTTAATCATGCACTTTAAAATCCACATCCTTATCCACAGATCATTAACTCTGAAGCAAGTGGTTGGGTACTTACTCTAACCACGCCCCTTTACAGAGTATACCAATGAGAACATCATGTTCTGAATGTGTTCAGGTCTGGGAGAGGGTCCTTCTTACTCAGCATTCTGGGAAAGGGAGCGTTTTTCCCATGCATTTAAAAGAATGATTTCAATCCTTGAACCTCATTCTCTTGTCAGTTTTTCCCAGTTTGCGCTTCGCTTGATTACAGTCTGCGATGAGTTCTAACAGATGTGACGAAATGCCATCGTAAATGGCCTTCCCTCATAGTCTACAGTGTTTTTTTTCCGTGATATAATTGTGTATTTGCGAATTTCTATAGAGTTAAGTTTATTCGCAAGTTACGTTTTTTGTATATTATATTGAAATGTGTTTTTTTATTTTGGCAGCAGCGCAGGAGTTGTTAATGCTGAACTAGATAGCTATACTACGCCGGCTGTTTTTGAAGATGGGGACATGTTGTAAGTATCGAAGTCGTTTCATGCAGACTGTATATATATCTTATTTTTGTTGTTTTCCAGAGTCGAGCGTGCGTTATTGCTATTCGAGGCTGTAGATAATCACGCACTCTTCCCTACCCTAGAAGTCGATGCAGTTTGCGGAACCAATTCTCCGGCGGAGGCTGTAGAAGTAGCAGGAACTGGGGACATTCCATCTTGCTCTTAGAGTCTTGAATTATGAGTAAAAATATATATACGCATATCGCCGTTCCTGCAAATGAGATTAATTTTTGACATTCATTGAATAAATCTAATCGAATCACATTTTATATATATATATATATTACAGTTTCAGTGACTTAATGTGACCCCATTTCATTTTATTATGCATCTGTCGGCTAAATTACAGAACTAATTGTTTATTTTCAGGAAGGTGAAGTTTAGAAAAGAATTCTATAATATTCGAGAAATCGTGGCAGTATAACTTTTATTTTTAGTACCATGTTAGAACTGCAGGTCTAGGTTGGTGTGACAGTCCATTGTGTAGTTTATTCTCCTGTGAATCGTAATTTAAGCTGCAGGTTTGTGACAGGTGTGTGCAGGTGGTGTGACAATCATACCTTTTTTTTAATCCTGAGAAAAGTAATTACAAGTATAAGTCAGGGATGTAATCTCGATCATACCATCATACCTTCAGACACACGAATGCTTATAGAGCAAAAAGTCATATTTGGCTGCAGCCGACGTTTCGGTCAACTCTAGCCATTTTCAAGGCTTAATAAATAAAAGCTAAAATTAATACATGACAAAAAATATATAAATGTTGAGAGCTAAAAGTGATCTAGAGTACAAAATTAAAACTGTTCAAGAATAAAAATTAAAATTACAAAGCAGAAACAGGCATAAGCCAAAATCAAATCGAAAGTAAAAATATATAAATGCCAAAAATATTAAGTGATAAAATTTATTATAAAGACATTCAAACATAAAATTGTTAAAAAAACTTTACTAATAAAAGGTTAAACGGAATAAAAAGTTAAACGAAAAATCACAAGAGTAAACCAACATACGATGCTCACTTGACAGCCACAAAAAACTGAAGCAGAAAGGAGACAGGATCACAAGGGAAAATTTAGTAGGTAGTTGTTCTAATTAATATAAAGGGGGTAACAGGTAGAATCAATATTTAAACTAGAGTTCAAAAATTTAATACACAAAGATTCGTAAATACGAAGGGAGGATGGACATTTTAATGATTTAAGAATTTTAAAATTATCAACAGAAACGTCACCCTTACACTTGATAGAATGACTTCTAATAGCAGACTGTTCCTTTTTCGACAAAACTTTCCCTGTCCTATGACTAATACCCATATGGGAGCAAAATCTCGCCTGCAAAGCACGAACTGTACTGCCAACGTAGTTCCCCTGGGAACACCCAGGGCAGGTAAACAAATAAACAACAGAACAGCTCATCACAGTTGGGATTTTGTCCTTACATCGGAGAAAACATTCAAGGTTATTATTATTTACAAAGGCAATCTTAAAATCAGTGTGGAACTAAAATTTCCTCACAACACTCAACAATTGCTTCTTCACAAAAGTGTCAAAATGGTAGATATCAGGTAAAACACGATATTTACAATTCTTAAGAACATCATACGTTGGTATCACGCAGCTGTGTGACGAATGATATGTTTACACTACTTTGGGCAGACGTACATGTCCCTTGACGATCATGAAAAGAGTACATGTGGATGTGTTTACATGTACGTGATCATGATCGTCAAGGGACATGTACGTCTGCCCAAAGTAGTGTACACATATCATTCGTCACACAATAGGTTGTGTGCGTAATATAGACACGAGTAACCAGAGAATGATGATAGACTGATAGGGCATAAGTAGACAATAGGTAATAGGTAATAAAATAGGTAATAGGTGATGAAATTAATACAGGAGAGCGGTCAAGAACAGAACATGAATGTATGAAGGAGTATAGTTGAATAACACTTATATTGCATAACACCAGTCGGGACACAACATATAAATAATGACTTATAGAGAGTGAAGTTTTTATTATTATTAAAGAATTTACCATACATTGAATACGAAAGATATCCACATACCAAACACGTGATTCAGTATTCAAGGTATGGAAGGAAATTAAGTTACTTTATGACGTCAGAGTGATTTACTCTGTACGTACAGTATAAGTCATTATTTGGGAGAAATCAAAGGAGACGAATTAGAGAGGCACAGCTAAGGGAGGGACATTCGCTGTTTACAGCGAACTTCTAATGGCACAAACATGGATACTGTTCAACCATAGAAATGGTAAATCGCGTGGTTGTGACACTGCTCTCCCCTGTGAAAAAGGATGTAATGGTGGGGTGGAAGTTGATTTACAATATATTAAAAATTAAACAGTGACAATTTCGGGTTGGATTAATCAGGGCAATTTAGTGGGAAGAATGAGAATTATATTAATGAAATAAACAGAAATCAAGGAAACAAGTTTTAAAATTACAGCAGGTGAATTAAAAAGGCTGAGGACTGATTACTAGGATTGTAGTGGAATTACTATCGACAAAGTACGACCAAGTCCGAAGTTGTCATCTTTAAAAAAAAACTACAAACGATCAATTGTGGCAATCATACTACATAAACAATCTTATAAACTAATGAACCATCTAAGTCATTACTGGCATTTCGACCTAATTATTTAAATGAAAACTCCAAGTACAGGATTGCATCTAATTTAAGTTAAATATTAAGTTTGCCCAACGTTATAGTAACAAGATTACCTACAGAACCGTGATAAATTCGGAAAGATTTCCTGGGTTAAGATAATTTTAGGAAAAAGATACATACATAGTAAATAATGGTTAAAAGAAAAATTCAATTTTTAAGGTCCAGGAATTTTCAATTCATATAACTATTTAAAGTGGAGTTTAATCCGTCAGAACTGACAGAGATAAGAATTTCCGAAGGTATCATGATTGTACAGTTAATAAACTAATATTATTCACTGTGGTAGGTAAAAATCGAATCAAATTTTTTGGTGGACGAAGTCTTCAGCGGTGGGAGCACGGTTGCAGAATGTAAGCTTATTGGAAGTCCGAATAAGTTGGTAAAATATTTAAAATTGATTTAAAGAAAAGTAAAATTAATTTAGTGAAAACATGAATATTTATCTAGTTACCGTTTTAGATACTTAGATATTGTTATCCACTAAGAATATCCAGGGAGAAGGAAGATAGAATTACGTAATAGACGATGTATAGACCTTGGGTCACGTGTGTATTTATGCGCATTAGGTGCAGAGTGCGAGTGTAGGTGGTTTATCCAAAAATGGGGAAAAGGAATTTATAGTTGAAGTTATACGTGATTGCTTATACGTAAAAAAAATATGGGTAATACGCGTGTCTAGCTGATGGGTATGTACGGTGTGTGTAGAATATGAAGTAATTGGTTCATCCCGGGAAGAACTGAATCCTTAGTGGTCAATGGTAAATCATGAAATTTTGAAGAACGGATTAGCTTAGAGGTTGGTTCAAATTAACTTAAAGCAACAGGCAAGATTATATATTTTGTAAGCAGCGATTAAGTTTAAATAATTCAAATAATCGAGAGTAAATATCAAACAGTTCCCTGCAATTAAATATAATTTATCGTGGTTGCCAATGATTGAAGACTAAGGTTTGTATGATAAAATTAAAATATGAGTAGTGACTTTCTTTTCTAAAAAGTATGCCAATGTTTACTAGAGTGTTTCAGAGTGTGGGTGAGTGTGATTGGGTGAAAGTATAATCAGTAGGGAAGTGAATTCGAATATGTGTCAAAAGTAAAAAATTCAATCGGGATTATAAATTTTACGTAATTAACTTAGTTGCACGTATGAAGGTAATTAAAAATGAATACGCACTTAAAAAGACTTTAAATTAGTTAAAGTAAATTAAGCGGTATTGGAAACTGAATTTAGGCACAGAATTCAATTCGACCAGTAACCTTCGTAGCGTTATATTAACAGTATCTCACCATTAATAGTGACCACTAGTATCAGTACAGCAATTGAATTTTATTTGACGAGTTGACGGGGCATAGATAACAACTGGTTTTAGTGGAATTCATGGTGGGGGTACAGTTATGTAATTAGTAATAATGAAATGATGTAGCAGAATTATTAGAAGGGGAAAAGGAATGGCATCCTGGTATAGTGTGTCAAAATTGGCGATAATTTTGGGTTGATACCCTTAACAAATGGTAGACTAACAATTTAATGAAAATTACTCAAGATTAATCGAATAAAAAAAAAAATCAAGAATAAACAGTTGAAAATAGAACTCAATTACGAGCTATACTGAACTGAACACTTATAGGTTATAAGTTCCGTATAATTAAGATTATTTAAAAAAATAAACAAAAAAACAACTTAACCTAAATTGAGGGTATGTTCGGTCATATGGATGAATTTCACGAACATACGAAGCCAGATAAATCAGCTGCATGGTTAGGTTGTCTTGCGATCGGGCATGTGGGTCATTCGGTTAAAGGTTTTCGCAACATGCCGGGAAGCAATGGACTGACCATACGAGCATTGCTCACTCAAAAGGAGGTGGTGTATCGGGATTAAGAAGAAGGGCTTTCACTGGTTTCAGAAGAGGATCCAGGAACAGCCAAAGAGAAAGATTTGCAAAGTAGAAGGCAAGAAGGGCGAAAACATGAATTCGCGGAAGAAAAATGAAAATGATCGATGGAACGATCATATTATGGTAGTGAGGAATATTCCGCGCTTGCCCTTCCGCGCGTACAACTTCCGACGGTGGAGTAGGTTCGGGTTCGCTCCCGGCACCTATGGGCTTAGCCTTGGAATTTGGTGGAAAATCCTCTACCTTTGAAAACAACATCAAGTCATCTTCCTTAAATAGGGATTAAGCGAAATGACCAAATCAGAACTTAAGGGATGAGTTTTCAATTTATTTGGAATAGCCAGAACACTGGGAACTTCCAGTTCCGGCCTAACTGTCACTGAAGGAGGTGACTCGCTCTCGATGGAGTCACTGGGGTCTACTATGAAGACATTCGAGTCTTCATACTCAAAATTACCAAAAGTATGTGAAATGACCAAATCAGAACTTAAGGGAGATGAGTTTTCAAATTTATTTGGAATAGCCAGAACACTGGGAACTTCCAGTTCCGGCCTAACTGTCACTGAAGGAGGTGACTCGCTCTCGATGGAGTCACTGGGGTCTACTATGAAGACATTCGAGTCTTCATACTTAAAATTACCAAAAGTATGTTGGTTTTCTAGTTCTTCGTTCGTCGGAACTAGAACGGAACAATTGACAATTGATGAAGAATCTTCCCCATCTGGTAGCAGTTCCTTTTTATTTTGAACTGGTTCCAGGGAGTCCGTCGGGCTCTCTGAAACGAGTCTTTCACCCTCGGCTGAAAAGACCGAAGAATAGGGGTGACAAACATACTCGAAAGGTGGGTTTCCTCCTCGAATTAGGCCTGCTTCTCTATCGGCCCAATAAAAATCGTGCGTAATAAGGAAATTCATCCCCAGGAGTAAGTCTCCATCCAAATTCAATTCAGATACGACCACAAATGGGGTCAGATAAGGGACTGAATCAAACTCAATAGGAAGGATGATTTCTCCGGTACTGTATTCTTCCCAGTCATCATCAATGCAGGACAAACGAGAATGCAAATCGAATTTTTCCGTAGCCACCTTGAGTAACTTCTCGTATACGTGTTGGTGAATGTAATTCGCCTGACAGCAAGTTTCAACAAGAGCCAAAACTGCTTGGTTGTTAACAGAAGTTTTCATGAAAATTTGTGAGCTCTCGTCAATAAGCTCCATTTCAAGAGTCCAAGAAGGCGTCTCCGAAACATGTGAACATGCTTCGTCTGCATCATCGATGGTTTCGCACGAGGTTGGGGTATTGGGAGGAAAACCAAATTTGGAATATCGCAATCAGGGGAATGGGTGACCAACTGGAAAGACTTGCTGTCTGCAATTGACAATACGTCTCTACGTGAGCACTTTGCTCTTTAGGAAAAGATTGCTTGCCACACTGCTCACAACACAAATTAACGGAGTTTAACAAGGAGTCATTGGGACACGATCGATTCATTACTAAACTGTTACTGTCATCATAAACATCACAATGATTATCAAAATTCAAAAACTGACTCGCCTACAGGACCTTGTGGGGCATTCTCCCCAGCTGCTACTACAGCAGAAAAAGCATCATCTGAAGCAAGATGACGGTCATCATGACCAAAAAAATAAAAAACAGGGTCATCTTTATGACCACTTAAACGAGGCGGCATTGCCGATTGGCCGTTGGCCGAAGTAAACTCAAAACAATTCGGGTCCTGTGGAGAAAAGTTATCAAAAACATGGTCATCCTGACCATCTAACGCGTCCTCTTTGGGACATGCATGGATATCCGATCCATCTAAACCAAAAACAACATCAGTAACAGAATTCGCGTCCTTTTTGGGACATGCATGGATATCTGATCCATCTAAATCAAAAACGAGGCCTTCTCGACCAAAGTTCACTGAATGAACTATGTCAGTTGAATCAATGTCCGAATGACTAAAATTACTGACAATTTGAGGAGCAGTGTCTAAATCATCGTACAAGTCATGGCCATCGGGACCAACATGGTTGTCCTGACCATGTGAGAATACAATAACTTCTGATTTTCAACATCAGTTGCACAGCAATCATCCAAATTGTCTGAATTCACATTTAAAAAAGAATTGGTCACATCCCCATTTACATAACAACAATTATTAACGTAGTATTACACTTACTTTCAACAAAACTTTCATCATAAAAACTTTCAACAGAAGTTCCTTTATAATTACTAATCAACAATTTCATTGTTGTCGTTACTGTTTTCAACAGTAGCATCACAAACACTGTCACAAGATGCATCACAAAAATCATCATCAGGAGAGGCTGTGAGTTCGAGCCTCGAAGGAAATTCATTCGAAGAACAAGTCGAAACAAACGGTTCAGAACCAACTGAGTCAGAAAAGAAGGTTGGGTCAGGATTTCCCAAATTTTCTGAGGATGACGTTTCATCGTCACCAAAAAAGTCCTGTTCGGGTGCATCGCACCAGAGTAGGGAATAGTGTCTCTTAAGCTGTTCATCGACGAAGCATCGATCCGAAAAGTCGAAAGAGAATCCGTTGGGTCGTAGGGATTCTGGGCCAATAACTAAATCATAACCGGGACAATATTCCGGAGGGACTAACGAGAAACCTTTACGGACAAGACGAGTTCCAATCCCAATGGCAAGTATAGTTTCCGCTATGACGGGAATAAGTTTACCATCGAAATTCCGAATGTGTGGAACGGATGGCGGCTCTTTAGAGAGAGGACACAGCAACTTATCCGCTATAGACGCAGAAACAAGACTATACAAACATTTAGGATCAAAACGACCTAAAAGGGCCTCCTTTGGGCAACGGAGTTCGAATTTGATTTCGGGAATAAAATAATAACTTTTCGGAGATTCCGAATGTACAAAATTCAAAGAGGAAGGAGATTGGGAAAGTGGGGCAGAAGAAGGTACATTAAACGCCTTTCTACCCAGACCAGAAGGGTCAGCGGAGTCACTCCGATTCTCTACCGAAACAACATTATCGGGAAATGCGTTTTCGCGCAGCTCTGAAGGATAATGACATGATCCATGAACAAGGGAATGAAGGGAAGTCCATAACTGGCGTGTATTGCTGTCTTTTAAACTTTTAACGTCAACGACCCATTTGACGGATCCCTGCCTGTCACAGTACTTCGTGATTTCATGCAGACCTTCATATATGTCATACCATAAGTGTTTAAATTCTACCCAAGACAACTGATATATTTGCCCATTGGACCAATCGACAAGAAAGGTACGGACGCGCGCGGCGTCACCGAAATGTGGGTCATAAGTATCAAAAGCAAAACCGATTTTATCGGCATCTGTAGTCTGACAACCTCTAAACGAATCGTCAATTTTACCGAACCAATCCTTAAGGGAGGGTTCTACAAATCTATTATTAACGCGACCGCGAAAATGAGGGACATCAATTGTACGTTCCAGTACTGAAGAGGGAGTTACAAGGTTAACAGTGGTGTATGTCACGGGGGGTAATGGTTTGGACATCGTTAATTATAACACGTGTCGTTGTCACGAAAGTGTGCGTATAAAACGAAACTATCCATGTAAGAGACCAGAAATGAGAAATAATGGAACAATTTCTAAGTATTTTAAAAAAAAAAATAATTGAAAAAAAAAAATAAGATAAACAATGAAACAATTTTTTTTTTTTTTTTTTATAGTTACGCAGGAGAACAAAATTGGGCGACTCTGCATTAACTCCAGATGCGGCAATCGTCGAGTAATTTTTTTTCCGAACCTCCCAACACAAGTCTCGTGGCAAGGGTCGAAATTCAACGAACTCAAGTCACACTAGAAAAAAGGGTTACATTATAATAACAATAACATGAATTTTCACTAAAATTAATGAAAAAGGTTTAAATTGAAAACAAAAAAAAAAACCTAACCGGGTTCAACTAAATAAAAATGCGAGTTATGGGTATATACCGTACATCAGTATTGTGACTGATCGCATTTATGTCCCACAACAAAAACCTAAAATGATATTATTTAATATCCTCAAACAAAAAAAATTGCAGATAATTTTATAAAAAGAATTTTAAAAAAATTCAGATTTATAATCTGTTGGGAAAAATAAATACGTGAATACTGAATCAATGACAACGTCTGATTAGTACTGTATTTCGTATTACTATCGCACAGTTAATTAAAATCAATTAATTAAAAAAAAAATGATTAAGTGTTTATAAAGTCACTTCACTGTTTCACACTAAAAAGGGAAAAATAAAAGTGAATTAAAATTACTAAAATTAAAGAAAATGATAATTAAGGAAATGATTTAAAAGTAATAATTAATAATTAAAACTCATCACATAAAGGGAGAAAAACGTTTTGGTGAGGCGACTGAGGAGAGTCAGCTGATGCCTCCACGAAACTTTGAAGGTCAGCCTCCTCAGCTCGTAGTTAGGCGTGCCGCTCGTGACGTCATCTAAGAGGAAGATGAAACACAACGTTGAACACAGAACACGGAACACGGTCGAACGGTTGATTGGAGAAAAATACGAATAATGATTCGAAAGTTGATTGAAGATTACTAATTGAAGAGAAGTTCCTCAAGGGAAATATTTTTTTTTGTAGTCAATATTTGTGGTTGATTGGAGAGAGAATTTCAAGGAAGAAATTTCCAAGTAACGGCTTGCGATGGGAGACTACAACGTCTCGGTGGGGGACCTCCAGTATCACGCAGCTTCCACAGGCCTCTGGTCGCTGCGACTTTTAAGATGAATTAACTTTGGACGATCCAACGTGGGTGGTCCTTGTTAGTTATGCTCGGCCTTAGCCGAGAGCATCCGAGTTGTTACAACCAAGTTTCTCTCCCGAAGGGGTGAATGGAAACACTTCACTTCAAAAAAATTGGAGTTTTAGTTCACTCCTAAATTCTTTTATTCACCAAGTTTATACAGAACGAGGCACTGATAATTGATCAGAAGTTTACAGGGGGATAGGTTTTACCTTTTACAACAACAGCTCAAGCAGGAATTTACAGGGGTAGAGGTTCGACCCCGGTTGACAATAGTTAAGGTAGGAATTAAAAATGAGAGGGGAGCAACCCTTTGTAACAAAGGCCCCGGGCAGGAATTTAGAGCGGGAGAGGTGCAACCTCTCGTATCAAGGGCTCAGGCAGGAATGATCTCATCTAACATATATGAAACAAAGAAGTCCGAATTTTGGGGGGGGGGGTGCAGTTGAAGGCCAAGCTCCCGCTTTAGCTGGAGGGTTGAGGAATTCGGACGCTAAGGATATCATATTTAAGCAAAAAGCTAACAAAAAAAATACTAGTTTTTGTAAGGTATACACTTTTGGATGGTGACCTAAAGTCGGGGTGCCGACATGTACCGAGTACATTAAGTACTCCATAATTTACATTAAGTATATTAATTACCGTTAATTACAATTTTAACAATTTGTTAATTGACATATCTAATACTGAAGTACTCTGAAGAGGTAATACAATTTAGATAATGACGGAGAGTTCTCCGTTGTTTTATAATTTAAAGGGGATTAACAACAATGTTATATATTTATAGTTAACAATAATTACGCCAAATTATGTCTAATATTATTAGAGGAATGGTTGGTTATCATCATTTGAAAGTCTAATTATAATTAGCCAGCGATGAGGAAAGCAGAGAAAAATACGGTGTACCGTTATAAATTGGTAGCAGAAGTGAGAGAGACGGTTTCGAATTCAGATGCTCGTTTGTGAATTCGAACCCTTCGTATCAGCAATAATAAACAACTGGCGAGAGGTGAACGCGGTTAAAAGAAAAAAAATGAAAAGAGTACATGTGGATGTGTTTACATGTACGTGATCATGATCGTCAAGGGACATGTACGTCTGCCCAAAGTAGTGTACACATATCATTCGTCACACAATAGGTTGTGTGCGTAATATAGACACGAGTAACCAGAGATGATGATAGACTGATAGGGCATAAGTAGACAATAGGTAATAGGTAATAAAATAGGTAATAGGTGATGAAATTAATACAGGAGAGCGGTCAAGAACAGAACATGAATGTATGAAGGAGTATAGTTGAATAACACTTATATTGCATAACACCAGTCGGGACACAACATATAAATAATGACTTATAGAGAGTGAAGTTTTTATTATTATTAAAGAATTTACCATACATTGAATACGAAAGATATCCACATACTAAACACGTGATTCAGTATTCAAGGTATGGAAGGAAATTAAGTTACTTTATGACGTCAGAGTGATTTACTCTGTACGTACAGTATAAGTCATTATTTGGGAGAAATCAAAGGAGACGAATTAGAGAGGCACAGCTAAGGGAGGGACATTCGCTGTTTACAGCGAACTTCTAATGGCACAAACATGGATACTGTTCAACCATAGAAATGGTAAATCGCGTGGTTGTGACATTGGGACAAGGTTGGGGGAATATACATTATTAAGAAATTTACCAATAACACCTCCTACAAGATCCCTGCGATGAGTTCTGTTGTTTATTTGTTTACCTGCCCTGGGTTTACCTGCCCCAGTGGAATTACGTTGGCAGTACAGTTCGTTCTTTGCAGGCGAGATTTTGCTCCCATATGGGTATTAGTCATAGGACAGGGAAAGTTTTGTCGAAAAAGGAACAGTCTGCTATTAGAAGTCATTCTATCAAGTGTAAGGTTGACGTTTCTGTTGACAATTTTCGTATTTACGAATCTTTGTGTATTAAATTTTTGAACTCTAGTTTAAATATTGATTCTAGCTGTTACCCCCTTTATATTAATTAGAACAACTACCTACTAAATTTTCCTTTGTGATCCTGTCTCCTTTTCGCTTCAGTTTTCTGGTGGCTGTCAAGTGAGCATGGTATGTTGGTTTACTCTTGTGATTTTCCGTTTAACTTTTTATTAGTAAAGTTTTTTTAACAATTTTACGTTTGAATGTCTTTAGTTTTAAATTTTATCACTTGTATATTTTTGTCATTTATATTTTTTTTACTTTCGATTTGATTTTGGCTTATGCCTGTTTCTTTGTAATTTTAATTTTTATTCTTGAACAGTTTTAATTTTGTACTCTAGATTAGTTTTAGCTCTCAACATTTATATATATTTAGTCATGTATTAATTTTAGTTTTCATTTATTAGGCCTGGAAAATGGGTAGAGTTGAAACGTCGGCTGCAGCCAAATATAATGACTTTTTTGCTCTACTACTTCGATTTTATTCTAAATGTAAAATTACGTCTCCTTAGGAGTGCTCCTATATATATATATATATATATATATATATATATATATATATATATATATATATATATATATATAGTCGGAATGTTTGTACAACTTTTTGTTTTAAAACATTTTAATTAGAATCTAGGTATGGTACATGGCAATTTTACGCAGCTGATTTAAGCGAACAGAAGCGTAGTTATAATTAATTTATGTGAACTTAATTTGAAGGATAAATTTGTTAATTTTTCCTTTTAAAGCAGTGGAAATGATTCATTGTGAGCTATGGGCTTAAGTGTGTGTTTATACTCCCGCTGAAGTCGGGTTAGAGCTCAAAATGATACACGTTGACCCTCTCGACGAATTCGTTCTGCATTAACCCTGTACCTAAACCGTCACATCTATCGACGCTATGCCCTACGTTGTTATATGTTCTCGTGCAAAGTGAAAACTCGTCATCTGTAGAATAGTTCGTTTCAAGTGACCTCCCTAATGCCAAACCGTTGATAGTTATATTTTTAAGGACAAAATGTTTTATTTTAAATGCAGATTTTTTATTTTCCATTCACAGAAGCGTGTTCCTACATTCCAATTAATATCCTTTTAGGCAGAATCCCGAGAGCAACATTTTCCACTTGCTTGGATGTTAAACCTGAAGGAACTGTAAACACCTTCAAGTGGACTCTATTGATCGGGTATTTGACTGCATGAAGTAAATTTTTATCAATTTCCATCTGTTTAGCAGAGCTTAATTTCACACACCGTACGCAGAGATATGCTTCCATAATATGAATCACCACAGGCTTCGTACTCTTCTTCGGCAGCATCGATATTTAAACAAATTTCAGGGCTCGTACGAGTTACTTTTAATTTCATATCGACCCCATTCACAAGTAGCCTCTCGTGGAACGAGAAATCTGTGTGCAGCTATCCATAGCAGTCCTAAATTTTCTTTATAGATTTTTAAAATTTACTCTTTATGAGTTTCATCTTTAGGCTGATAACTTTCGGCAGTTAAAAAGGTGTCCTTCGCGTCCTTTGAAAAATTGAGTACATTTTCCAGATAGTAGCGTCGGTGGTAATAACCAGACCCTGACGAGATATTTATCTGATTTATACTGTATATACACATTACACTGACTGAATATGGTGTGTAGGAAGTTCGTTTCCGGATATACGACGTAGTCGTTTTCGCAATCCGCATTGCTTGGGTCAAAAAAGTAATGACCTGCGCTTGAGATTAGGAATTCTAAAAGAGCACTCGGAGAGCTAATAGTGTTTAACGAGTTAACTGTAATAGTCTGTATCCTCTATAGACATCTGTGAAGGAGGAATATCAAAGAAGACTAGCTCAGATTTACAGTACTGTGAACTACTCGGGTGGATGAAACATGCCATGACGCGGTAGAAATAGTGTTACCTCTCTCATCATATAGTAATCCGTCTATGAGGCCCTTAGCTTATATCAGTTAAAAAAGTGGTCAACCATTGGTTTCTTGCGTTTAGAAAGTTTCTTTTTTAAGGCCTTTTACGTTTAACACCTCGAGTTGGTACCCCCTTTTTCTTCCGTACAGTGCGCTTTTTCTACAGGTTTTTATTTCCGCCTCCAAGCATTTTTCTCTTCGCATCTTTGAAAATTCAATCCCGTATTCACCTTAAATGTTTTTTTGAGAGCTTCTTTAGACTTAGTGCAAGCCATTTTGTCTTCAACTGTGTCAAGTCCTGATTGTAAGGCCTTCCTCCCAAGATATTTGGCACCACTCCTTAGTAAGAGGACAGCTGTACCCAGTATAGTTGAAAAAATGTATCCAATCCCACTTCCGCGTTGATATCTCACCCCTCGGTAGAGGGTGAATGACCTTCGCGGCATTCTGTTTCAGTACGGCGGAAGTGAAACTTCACTGTTAAGCCCCCGTCACCGAATGGAAACTTTTTTCCCTCAATCGTTCTTATTTATATTGAGATATTGGTTAGTAGGTTAGATGGGACTTTGACATAATGAGGCTTATCATAATGTAATGCTCAAACTCTTTCTTCTTTGATGGGGAATGTGAGCGATACGTAACAGGCGTGCCTGGGTAACCTCAACAAATAATGTTCCACGATGTTGCTGTAAATATAGCACATGTCCGAGGAAGGTTCTCCATCTTTTAATTTCTCCAATTTTAGCTGGTGTAATAAACTTATCAAGTCATGCTGTGACTCGTGAAAAGTATCTTTGGAAGCCCAGACTCTGTACTCATTCGTCAGCCAGACTCTGTACTGAACGGACGCATTTCCTGAGCTCTCTGATTTTGCACCTACTTTTATATATTGCTGAGAATTTTACTTTTGGATACTTTTGAACTTTATATACTTGCGTTTAAATTTACGTTGTTATAGTTAAGTAATTGAATATTAGTGGTTTTTAGCGATTTAGAAGTTTTCGTAGCGTGCCTGCTTAATTTAATTTATACCTGTGACGGTTTAAACTAATTTTTAACTGCGCGATGCCGTCGCAGAAAGCGTCGTGTGTTAGGTGTAGGGTTAACCGGTGGTATTCGGAATTTAAGGATTATAACGGCGGTCCAATGGCGATTACCGATAGATCAGTTTTTCTTTTGCGAGTTCATGGAGGAATTAGTTCGTATAAAACGCAGTGTACGTGAGGTAGCGGATAGACTTGCAACGCTTGATGAGGGCAGGGTTAGGGCTACGGTTGACGTAGGCCGAACCAATACTAACGTTGAAGACGTTAGTAATTTGCAGGGTGAGGTGCGTAACTTAGTTTCTAGTTTAGGTAGCTTGTCGGGAAGGTTAGATAGAGTTGAGGAAGGGGTTAAGGTTAGTCCGAGAGTAGTAGATACGAGGGATTTAGAGAGGTTAAGGGTGGAGCTAGGCCGCGTACGGAATCCAACCAAGAGGAGGAGGGTCTGTCTCCCAGGGGCCAGGGTTGACAGAGTTAGAGACGAAGTCGATAGGGTTGACGTTGCTTCCCGTCACTCAATGTTGGTGACGATGGTAGGAGGCAACGACTCGTATAGGCCCGATACGAGAGTGCCTGACCTTTTGGAGAGATATAGGGGGTTAATTAGGTCCCTGAAGGCGAGGTCAGATAGGTCTTTAGTTCTAGGTATTACCCCTAGGCACGGGTTGGGTCTTAGAATTACGTCAAAAGCAATATTTTTGAATAACAAATTAGAAGAGATTTGTGCTGAGGAAAGTGTACCCTTCGTAAAGCTGTGGTCCGAATTCAATGATCCTAGCCTTTTTATAAAAGATGGGGGTGCATTTTAATGAAATAGGTAATGCTAGGCTAGGTAGGTTAATAGAAGAAAACGTGCGAAAGCTGTATAGGTCGAAGCCGTCTTTAAACGTTGTGGGTCCGGGAAACGCGGGCCCGACGTGATAAATAGTTTAAAACGCGGGCCCGTGGTAAAAAATAACTTAAACGTTTTTTATTGCAACGCGCGCAGTATTAGAAATAAATTAAATGAATTTAAGGCGGTAATTTATTCCGGCAACTATGATATAGTTGCTATCACTGAAACTTGGTTAAATACCGTGACTCGGGACTTGTTGGGGGAACTTGAGATACCGGGTTTTAAACTCTTTACTAATGATAGGTTACATAGAATTGGAGGCGGCGTTTTGCTGTACATCCCTAATTCCCTTAGGGCTATCGAGGTTGTTAGATTTTCTGGCAGCAATTAATGCGATCTGTGTTGAAGTTAGGGCGCGTAGTATTAGTTTTATTTTTGTTGTTTATAGACCTCCCGTTCAACCCCTCGATATAGATACTAGATTTTACTCACTTCTTGGTAATTTTATTGACAATCGGAATAGTATAATTGTCGGAGACTTTAACTGCCCTAATGTTAATTACGAGAATTTTACGGGTAATGAAGAGGGTTTGAGATTGGTTGAGTTTATGGACGATAACTTTTTACGACAGATAGTTACCGAACCAACGCGCGGTGATAATATTTTAGATTTGGTGATGACGAACGGCGAGAATATAGTCGAAGGTTTAGAAGTAGGCGAGAGTTTAGGATGTAGCGATCATCAAATTCTTAGGTTTAAGTTATTGATAGAAAACACTCAGGAGCCTAACGTAATAGAAGTCCCTGATTTTCGTAGGACTAATTTTGATAGTTTCGCGGATAGGATGAGAGTAGTCGACTGGGATAACTTATTTATGGGTAATGACAAATTTGCGTTGGGTGGCGTTTAAAGAAAGTTTTAGGAATATTGAAAGGGAGTTTATTCCTCGTAGGCCCAAGCGCGCTAGTAATCGTGGTAGACCGAAGTGGTGGAGTAGGGAAATAGGAGAGTTTATAAACGAGCGTAATAGAGCGTATAGACTTAGTAAGCGTAATGGCCAGGTAGCTAACTTTAATAGATATATCGAGCTTAGACGTCAGGTTAAAAGATCAGTTAGGAATGCCAAGCGTAATTTAGAGATACTTATAGCTGCGGATAGTAAACATAATCCAAAAAAGTTTTTTGAATACGTTAATAATCGTAAGCCGGTAAAAAATAACATAGGCCCTCTAGTGGATGTTAATGGCGCTTTGGCTTCTCACGCTCAGGCGATGGCGGGTATTTTCAATAACTTTTTTGCGACAGTTTTTACCGTAGAAGACGTAAATAATGTCCCCGACGTAAATAATGTCCCCGACGTAAATAATGTCCCCGACGTAAATAATGTCCCCGACGTAAATAATGTCCCCGACGTAAATAATGTCCCCGACGTAAATAATGTCCCCGACGTAAATAATGTCCCCGACGTAAATAATGTCCCCGACGTAAATAATGTCCCCGACGTAAATAATGTCCCCGACGTAAATAATGTCCCCGACGTAAATAATGTCCCCGACGTAAATAATGTCCCCGACGTAAATAATGTCCCCGACGTAAATAATGTCCCCGACGTAAATAATGTCCCCGACGTAAATAATGTCCCCGACGTAAATAATGTCCCCGACGTAAATAATGTCCCCGACGTAAATAATGTCCCCGACGTAAATAATGTCCCCGACGTAAATAATGTCCCCGACGTAAATAATGTCCCCGACGTAAATAATGTCCCCTACGTAAATAATGTCCCCGACGTAAATAATGTCCCCGACGTAAATAATGTCCCCGACGTAAATAATGTCCCCGACGTAAATAATGTCCCCGACGTAAATAATGTCCCCGACGTAAATAATGTCCCCGACGTAAATAATGTCCCCGACGTAAATAATGTCCCCGACGTAAATAATGTCCCCGACGTAAATAATGTCCCCGACGTAAATAATGTCCCCGACGTAAATAATGTCCCCGACGTAAATAATGTCCCCGACGTAAATAATGTCCCCGACGTAAATAATGTCCCCGACGTAAATAATGTCCCCGACGTAAATAATGTCCCCGACGTAAATAATGTCCCCGACGTAAATAATGTCCCCGACGTAAATAATGTCCCCGACGTAAATAATGTCCCCGACGTAAATAATGTCCCCGACGTAAATAATGTCCCCGACGTAAATAATGTCCCCGACGTAAATAATGTCCCCGACGTAAATAATGTCCCCGACGTAAATAATGTCCCCGACGTAAATAATGTCCCCGACGTAAATAATGTCCCCGACGTAAATAATGTCCCCGACGTAAATAATGTCCCCGACGTAAATAATGTCCCCGACGTAAATAATGTCCCCGACGTAAATAATGTCCCCGACGTAAATAATGTCCCCGACGTAAATAATGTCCCCGACGTAAATAATGTCCCCGACGTAAATAATGTCCCCGACGTAAATAATGTCCCCGACGTAAATAATGTCCCCGACGTAAATAATGTCCCCGACGTAAATAATGTCCCCGACGTAAATAATGTCCCCGACGTAAATAATGTCCCCGACGTAAATAATGTCCCCGACGTAAATAATGTCCCCGACGTAAATAATGTCCCCGACGTAAATAATGTCCCCGACGTAAATAATGTCCCCGACGTAAATAATGTCCCCGACGTAAATAATGTCCCCGACGTAAATAATGTCCCCGACGTAAATAATGTCCCCGACGTAAATAATGTCCCCGACGTAAATAATGTCCCCGACGTAAATAATGTCCCCGACGTAAATAATGTCCCCGACGTAAATAATGTCCCCGACGTAAATAATGTCGTTCCATTTAGTAGCGAGACTGCGCATTATATCGATAGGCTAAAAGTTAGCAAGGCTCCAGGCCCTGACGCTTTTTATCCCAGACATTTGAAAGATTTGAAAAGTTATCGTAGGCCCCTTAACGAAGATCTTTAATCAGTCACTCGAAACGGGGTTTATTCCTGAAGACTTTAAATTAGCTAACGTCACGCCTATTTTTAAAAAAGGCGTCCGCGTGGTAGCTAGCAATTATAGGCCCATTAGCTTAACGTCAATTGTAGGTAAACTTTTGGAATCCGTAGTTAGGGATCGTATTATCGATCACTTAGAAAGTAGAGATTTGATTAATAGTAGTCAGCATGGGTTTCGACGCCATAGGTCTTGTTTAACTAATTTGTTAGAATTTTATAACGAAATAGTGCGCGAATACGATAGGCATAGAACAGCTGACGTTATTTATTTAGATTTTAAAAAGGCGTTCAATACAGTTCCGCATAGGAAACTAATTGCTAAGGTTAAAGCGCACGGTATACGCGGTCAGGTAGCTAACTGGTTAGAAGAATGGCTTCGTGCTAGGAGGCAGAGGGTCGTAGTGAATCGGGGTGGTTAGATGTAGGTAGCCGTGTCCCACAGGGTTCAGTGTTAGGCCCATTGCTATTCGTAATTTACATTAACGACATAGATGTAGGATTGACTAGTAACGTGTCAAAATTCGCGGACGATACTAAAATAGGCGGTAAGGTTGTTAACGATGACGATAGAAATAGGATCCAAGACGATGTAGATAGGATTATGGAGTGGACAGATAAGTGGCAGATGCAATTTAACGTAGATAAATGTAAAGTTTTGCATATAGGTTCTCGCAACAATTACGCGTACACGATGGATGATAGGGAGTTAGCGAGCGTTGACGAGGAAGTAGATTTAGGCGTACGCGTAACTAAAGATTTAAAGGTTAGGAACCAGTGCCTGGAGTCTTGCGCAAAAGCGAATAGGATGTTAGGCTTCATAGCGCGTAATTTCGAATTTAAATCGAAGGATATTATATTGCCCCTTTACAAGTCCCTAGTCAGGCCTCATTTAGAATATGCCGTTCAGTTTTGGTGCCCGTACTTGCGTGAGGATATTGATAGGTTAGAAAGGGTTCAGCGTCATGCCACTAAACTTATTCCGTCATTGCGCAATAAGCCTTATGAAGATAGGATTAAAGAGTTAGACCTGTATTCACTCGAAACTAGAAGATTAAGGGGGGAGCTTATTGAAGTTTTCAAAATCGTTAATAACATCGATAACGTGAATTTTGACATTGTTCACTTTCGATAATAGTAATACTCTCAATAACGGATTTAAGTTGCGTGGCAGACGTTTCATTACTAATATCGCTAAAAACTTCTTTACGTTTAAAGTAATTGATAAATGGAATAATCTTCCCGCGTCAGTCGTTCATTCTACCAGCGTTAATATGTTTAAGAACCGTCTTGACAGACATTTTAAAGGTATTAACGTTGTTTAAAATTAAAAAAAGTTAACAGGAGCTCTGGTGGTGGTGCTCGAGGATGAGTCTGTTGACGATGAATGCCAGCTTGTGACATGCCAGCTTGTGACATGCCAGCGTGTGATGCCAGCAATAAAAAAATAAAAAAAAAAAAAAAAAATTAGACCAACACGAACGTAGATGTAGCTCGTAACGTAAACTAACCCACGTTTTGTTTAACTGTACCTACTTTTTTTTTTTTCTTTTCTCCTTTCTTGCATGTCTGTAACTCTCTACTTGCATGTTTGTAGTTTGCATGGTATGACAGTGAGTTAAGACTGTTTGCATGGTTTGTAAGCGTTCTTATTTTACTTCTTTTCATCTTTCACCCCTCTCCTATTTTCTCCGACTATTTTTCTGACTTGTCGGCAGTGGCCGGCGGATGATGATGGTGAGACCTTTTTCCTCTTTTTCTGAATGAATGTTAACCCACGAATGATAGGTGTTGCTCCTTACTTAACCCCTTATTCTCTTCTCTTAACCCCCTACTCTTTCCTTTCTCTCGGGCTAGCCTTTGAGTGGATCTTAGGGTCTTTGTTAGCCTTAGCTTCTGTAGATCTGTAGATATCTGACCTCAGGTATAATTTTGAATAGTTCTTTCTCTTTAATATTTCTACTAGCTTTCGATTTTAGCAACAAAGCATGTGCCGACATAGCTTTGTTGACGATTTCGAAAACTAAATCAGACGTAAGATTTGAACATTTCAGACTCTTAGTTAAGGCTCTCACAATATCCTCGGCTGTCATATAATGCCCCGACCCTAGGGTTACTTCTGTACTATAGTACTGCACCTCCTCGATCCAGGTTGAACGCATATTACCGTCCCGAGTTAGTCCTGCCTTTTTACATTCATCGCGGTTTCTAAGACTCATAAAAACGGTTTCTTTTTTATCAATACTTCAAAACTTGGTGGTCATTTGAAATTCGCATATTCCAACTTCATGATTCAAGCTCCAAATCGATGGGTGGGCCGATGGAGTTCTGTTATAAAGCTGGACAGGGTATTTTTATGGTGTACAGACAGAGGCAGAGGACGAATCCACCCTTGCTCAAATCCTTTCCCGAATTTATTTCTCGAACGCGACAGTCTTACATAATTATTGATTTTTAAAACACAGAGCTTGGTGATGCTCTGCGACTATCTTTTCTCGCCTCAATCTCTGTATGCTTACCTCTTTTTAAAATCTCGTTAGGTGATTTACCAATCATGCGGTCTTGTGAACGGTTGTAGGTGATGCCAATGGTTCCAGAATGTCTATATATCTGTACGTGTTTTTGTGTGTGAAATAGCGATGCATGCGTTCCTTTACGGTATGTTGAACTCTTTCTGCTGAAGATGCCTTATGCATAGAACTGGATGTGTAATAACTGATATTAAACTCTGCCAACATGTTCTGTAAAGCTCGGCCTATAAATTCTTACCCCATATCTGTACAGAAATAATACATCACTGTCTTTGTAGTTTTAGCCACTGTTTCAGGCGATTTATTTTTTTAAGAGGTATTAGCTAAAAGTATCTAGAGAATACATCTATTATAAGTAGTATGTAGCGATAGCCGTCATTATACACTGAATACCTTTGCATGTCAGTTAAATCAGCCTGCCAAATAGAATCAATCGATGCGGCTACGGTCTTGGTAGTTTTAAACCTTCTCACCACCGGTTTATCAAGTGTATAAGCGTCGTGCTCACGAAAAATCTCTATCTTTTTTCCCTAAGCCTGCAGTATAGGTCCTTCTGTACAGTCTATTAACTCCTTCGTAAGAAGCTGGATTAGAAATATCGTAAGTGTTTTCGTAATATGTTAGACATTTGCGTATTTTAGAAGCGTCCGGGTAGGGTTGTACGTACTTTGCTGTTTGGCCTCTTCTTCCTCTTCAGAGACGCTACCACCGTAGCCGAAGTAATGCTCTGCTGTGGAACATGCATTGCTTACCCCAAGTCTTTTAATCTGTTCTGGTTGCCTATCAGCGTTTTTGGAATGTTTATTTGTTTTAGTCTCGCTTTAATATGTTACCAGCGTGCTGGTGATGGGCTATCCCACTTTCTCACCAAATCATGTACGATATCAATATTGTTCGAACCCTGTAACTTTGACCCTTCAACAACAACCTCGCCTGCATCGGAGTCCAGGAGCGGCTCGCAGGTAGGCACTGTGGAACTGCAGCACCCCCATGATCTTATGATCTTTACATTTAAATATTTAAAATAGCCTCTGATTTGTTTTTTCAATGAATTTTGAGTTTTTAAATCAGATTATATCCTTTTTTCCTTAAACTATTTCAATGCCGAACGAATGAATCACGAAAGTAGCTTCAGCCTTCCCGTGGAACTGCGTACTTAACAGTTCCAGATTTTGTTCGAAACGCTTGAAACCTCGGTGGCGGACGTACGAAGAGCGAGTCAGAATCGCGGGTTTAAGAGAATCCAAAGCACTGTGGACCGGTCTACAACACCCATTGGGCAAGTTGTGAGAATTTCGATTAGGCAGCATCCTACATCACATTGCTACGGGAATTAATTCAACCGGTAGATTCCGTGAGAGGGCAGGGACTAAAACTCACGATCTCACCCCCTTGCAAGATGTTACCTGCCTGTTGAAACTCACAAGATTTCGGGCGCCTTTAGAGCCCAATCTGCGACCTTCCATCTTCTACTTATTGCTGATCGCTAGCCCTATGGGTCGCCATAGGCACCGGGGAGACAGTTGCTCCGACGAGCCGAGGCATTGGGCGCGCGATTGATGGAAAATTTTGGCCGAAGTCATAGGCCCTATGACGCGCTACTTATAAGTCAACGAGTGGTTTATAGAGGGGTCTGCTGCCGGGCTAGGATCACCCCGGCCCTACCTTTTCATAGGTGCTTTCGGCCACGGTCAAACTTCGATAGGTACCCGGGGGACGTGGACCGAGAATTAATTGAACGGCTACAGAGGCTACTTTGCGCGGCTTCTAGCTCCATTCGCAAAATTCTCCAGGTTTTCCCCGGTACACGCTTAGACTCGTCGGCGATCCCATTACTCCGGGAACCCAATACGAGGCCTATCCATTAGGCCTATGGCTCTGGGGAGAAGATTAGATAAGATGTCCCCCCGCTTCCTCCTAGCCTTACAAATTCATGGAATCATAGGCTAACCGACGTGGTGCAAGGTACGGTTTTCGCGTGTTGTCGTACCCCCCGAAAGACTTATCGGGTCCCCTTGACTCCGGGAACCCAATACAGCCTATCCATAGGCTTATGGCTTGGGGAGAAGAAGATTCCCCCCGACTCCTAGCCCTATAAATGGAATCATCGGCTAATCGCCGCAGTGCAGTCGTCAATCACCTGACCAAAAAGAAATCTATACCATTTCATAGGTCCTTTCAGCCACGGTCAAACTTCGATAGGTACCCGTGAGACGTGGACCGAGATTTAATTGAACGGCTTCAGAGGCTACTTTGCGCTGCTTCTAGCTCCATTCGCAAAATTCTCCAGGTTGTCCCCGGTACACGCTTACTCATCGGCGATCCCATTACTCCGGGAACCCAATACGAGGCCTATCCATTAGGCCTATGGCTCAGGGGAGAAGATTTAATTAAGATTTCCCCCCGCTTAGTCCTAGCCTTACAAATACACGGAATCATAGGCTAACCGACGTGGTGCAAGGTACGGTTTTCACGTGTTGTCGTACCCCGAAAGACGACCTATCGGGTCCCCTTGACTCCGGGAACCCAGTACAGCCTATCATTAGGCTTATGGCATGGGAGGAGAAGATTCCCCGTCGACTCGACTCCTAGCCCTAGAAATGGAATGATCAGCTAATCGACGCAGTGCACTGGGTGAATCACGTGACCGAAAAGAACACCTCCCACATCGTAGGGGATGGGAGATCTCCTGAGCCCCGGACCCCTTCGTAAATTCCTTGGAAACCTATGCTGAGGGGGAGAAACCGGTCGTTCCCCGATAGGGACATAGGACCTATACCCGGGTAACTCACGACCCGCCAGTTTTACTCCCACGACAGAGCAGTGTTGATTTGTTTGTTTGACGTGGTAGTTGTGTTGCTGTATGGTTTGCTAATTCGAAATTTAATTTCCGAATTGCATTTATCAATGATTCGTTATCATTTATTTTTTGTCGTGAGATTGAAGTTAATTATATAATAATTGGATTATTTACAATATATAGCTTTCATTTCTTAGAATATTTTTTTCGCAAGTGACTTTTTGTTTTTTGAAATTTTAACTAGGCGCCTATTCTATTATGGCTGCGCTAGCCCCAGAAGTGAGTCGGGTGACAATGAGTAAAATTCAGTCTCTTAATTTTTCAGTTATCTCTTCAAGAAAAAAATAGCTATTAAAACTGAAGGACGCCCTAGACCAGAAATTCAAATATCTCAGCCCGGAATAAGTAACAATAAGAAATATATTCATAGTTTTAATTCAGAATGGTACCAAAGAAAAAGTTGGCTTTGTGGTTGTAAAGTTAAAAATGCATTATTTTGTTTCCCGTGTCTACTACTCGGTGGTGACTTGACGTGGACAAAATGTGGTTTTACAAATATAAACAAAATGAAAGAAAAAACTGAAAAGCATGAGCTCATAAAAATTCTTTTGACCGTCCCCATGACTACATCCGAGGCCGAACGCTGCCATTCAACATTAAAAAGAATAAAGACGTTCTTAAGGAGCACTATGAATCAGGAAAGACTAAATGCTCTTGCAATGATTTCAATAGAGAAAAATTTGATCAACAGTACACAGAATTTCAATGAAAAAGTAATAGACCTTTTCGCTCAGAATAAAAACAGAAGAATGGAATTTGCTTATAAATAAAATTTTTGGCAAATTCGAAATTACCCGTTAAGCGTAAGTATCCTATAATTGATTTTATGATACTATTTTACTTATTTTTATGAATGAGTAGTGAGTAGTTATCTATTTATCCACCAGTTTAGTCGGTTCACGAATTCGATTTCCATTCTTTTAAGGCTATTTTTAAGGAGCTCTAGAACCGAATCTTCACTCATTGTGTTTTGTAGTGAACCATACACCTCCTGTAGAATCACGAATACTTTCTTTATATTAAACTAGAAAATAAAGGTCCCAAAAGTGAAAATAAAATGGAGAGGAATGAACCCCCATATTTGTACAATAATTTGCTTTTTTCTTTCCCACAGTTTGTCTTTTACGAGCGAGTGCGTGTCTTATGTTCTTCTAATGACGTAGGCGAGACTTCCGAGGTCTTCATTGGTACATTGCATTTTATAACGTTAAGAGAGATTTC
This sequence comes from Bathynomus jamesi, assembly GCA_023014485.1. Classification (NCBI taxonomy): domain Eukaryota; kingdom Metazoa; phylum Arthropoda; class Malacostraca; order Isopoda; family Cirolanidae; genus Bathynomus; species Bathynomus jamesi. The sequence goes on along the minus strand of JAJOZX010000639.1, from coordinate 532,280 downwards.
GCAGATGTATTTCAAAAAGTCAGGGTCAATATTTTTAACGAACAGGTACTGGAGAGTTCGTGGCAGTCGATGATAGATTTTTATTAATTCACGGTATTTCTTTAACTTCTTCGTCATTCTGGGATAAACACCGTTTCAGCCTCGTTTTGGAATATATTCGTTCTTAGAAGCACCCTAAACGTGTTTCGCGGGTTAAGGTCACAAACCAAGTATCTTTAACACTGACTTGTAGCTTGTTTATAAACGTCCAAAAACTCTTTATGGTGATTCAGGGACATTTGACAGCTAATACTCCAATTTGTGATACATCTCGAAGCTGAGAGAATAAAACTAGATATTGTGTGTTTAGCGATACATCGCACATGTATCAATTTTTGAAAAGTCGATTCTGATTGATGAAGAACACTTATGTTAAGATGGTGGGAGAATACTGTAAATGTCTTGGCAAACATTTTATTCATTTCTAACATGAGATCGTCAATTACATTAACCGTGTGCTGTTTCCCCTTTATAGAACAAACATAATAAACACCTTTGTAGAACAAAATATCACCTTAGTATTCGTTAAATACGGCTTGGTACGTCGAATTGCACCATATAACGTTATGCACAGGGTTTGAGAACAGCTCGTCCTTATCTTTAATGATTTTAAGTGTAAACACGGTTTTACCGCAGCCTGTAGGACCGGATATAATGCATGTAGAAGGGCTCGTGAACCTGAATTTTTCTACAGAATCCACCTCTAACACGTCACAATCTTAAGTGGAACATTTACAAAATATAATAAAATTTTAAGTGTTGCTCCTTATATTTTACAATCTTGTTTTTCATCTTCCCCAAAAACGTGAATGATGACGAAGATGGGGTACTGTACCAGCATCATGTACCCATCGTGGATATTGTAGATGAAGTTGATGATAGCGACGATAGTGTAATTGTTGTTGAGGCTACTGCTCCACCAACGTCATGCCCACAAGCGTTCCAGAGCCCTCAGCAGTGACAGCCGAAGCACTCACACTCATCAATTCGGGTAGAAAGCAGGTGCATGAGAATGCTAATAGCCCCATTGTTGAAACACCTTCCACAGCAGGTATAAAGAGTGTAAAACTCTCCACGAACGCGTCGGCCGTTAGATGCACAGTAGGTTCTGAAAATGTAATAGAACCTCAACTCTCTACGTCTTACGGTACATCCCCTATAGTAGCTCCTTCTACAAATAAAACTGTCCCCACTTATCCCTGTTCAATACCGCCTTCCATTGTACCCGTCGCCTCACAAGGAATGTCTCAACTTGGAGACAGCGGCATATCATTCGATCTGGTGCACAATGACGCCTCCACCCCGGCCCTGCTTAGAAGGGGCTACTCAGTTAGGATCGAGTCGTGTATCAGAACGGTTTTGAACACGGACTGCGGCGCATAGTTGAACGTGTCATAGAGTTTGCCCTTCAGAGCGGTGAGGGTCGCGAGTTCAGAGTAAGACTGGCTCTTGGTGTCTGGACAAATGGAGATAATGACGATTTTTGGGTAGTAATACTATACAGGCGTCTGGCTGCTGAGGATACGGCATACATTTTATCGCGCATCCCTCAGGCCATCCAGAGCGGGACAATTTAACATAGAGAATTTCACGATCGATATATGTAGATCACATCCGAACTGTAGGTCACGACGCCACGCCTTATACACTTAACTTTGACAGTTTATCAAATATTCAGAAACCACACTAGTATCGATCGCCGGTTGTGGCTTCATAGCAATAATTTTGGCTCATATGTTTATTGTGCTAAATACAGTTGCCAAAACAATTTGGTTGCTGACGGTTGTACAGTGTGCACCTAAACTACCCACAGACTGCAGACTCGAATTTGACTGTGATATGGGACCTGAAGAGCTGAGAATGATTGAGTAGGAAATGGGTGTGCGTATAGTTGTATTTGGATTGGATCATCGTGGTAGGACGGTGTATGTTTTTAAGTGTGAGAAATCGTACAACTTACCTCCCCATTCGCAATATAAGGACACTCTACGCGATTTATGAAAAAAACAGTAAGTATGGCAGGCTCTAAGCGGCCCTTCAGTATATATATGTGGACATGCTTCTAAGCTACAGCGACTGGCCGTTTCTCTGGTTGGACTCTATCTAAGTCAACTGGTTGTTCCCTGACTGTTTACCCTCTAAACGAACTGGCTATGAGCCGCTTACGCCATACGATTGCCTCTGTCATGGCTGGCATCTAAGTCAAGTGGCTGTGAGCCAAAGCCACCCAGGGAGTTCAGGGAAGGAACCAAAATGCTCCCAGACGTCACAGCGAAAGCATTCTCTCTCTCTCTCTCTCTCTCTCTCTCTCTCTCTCTCTCTCTCTCTCTCTCTCTCTCCTCTCCTCCTTGTGTTTTATTAGCCTTTATTAGTTTTATTAACTCCGGCCCCCTTCATGCATAAACCCCCCTTCCCCATTGGAGTGTGTAACTCCCACTTCCCTTCATGCATAACCCACTCTCCTCCCTTGGAGGGTTTAACCCCACACCAGTTCAGTCATAACCCCCTTTCCCCCTTTCGTTTTCATGGCCCCCCGTCCCACCGCAGCTGGAACAGTACAAAATCTGCCTCTTCTCTCATTCCAGTTTGTTTCTATTTCATTTCTAAGGTTATAGAAAAAGCCCTCAAGTATTTTCTGTATGTATATTATTGTGAACCGCTCGGCCCTCTTTCGAGAGAGTGGAGTTTCAGGGATTGTAGTCGAGACCAGTAGTCTTCACCTTCCGTTTCCTCTATCTTAGACGTAAAAGTCCTTTGTATAGCTTCATTGTTCGCAGTGTCTCGTTTTCTGTATGGGTTTGTGAGTACTGAGCAATACTCAATTATTGGTAGGACTAGACTCTTCCATAATTTGAGCATGATGTTTGCTTTTCTGCTGAGGAAGCTCCTCCACATGATTCCCATTATTTTTGTGGCCGTTATAATTTTGATGTTGTAATGCTCTCTGAATTCTGCCTGCGACGACATTATAACTACAAGATCCCTGCTTTGTGGATTTGGTGTTATCTGTCTGGCATGCAGAGTTTTGTACCCTTTATTCTGTAGCTCCTTGTTATTACCATAAATTATCATAGAAGTTGGAATTTCTCTTCGTTGAACTTCATATTATTGTCTTTTGCTCACTGGAATAATGTTTCAATGTTTTTTCAATTTTTCTGTCACCTTCGTTTAGTATTTCCTTGCATATCTTTGTCATCTGCGAAACATGATAAATTGCTGTCATATATATCTGCATCAATATCTGCAATCATTATTATGAACAGCAAGGGAGCTAATACTGTCCCTTGTGGGACAGCTCTCTAATTCCGAGACTTTCTGATTTGACTCAATTTACCTCCATTCTTTGTGTTCTTTGCGTCAAGAAATTAAACATCCATCTTCCGAGCTTTCCAGTAATTCCTGTATTCTTAAGTTTGTGTGCTATAATTCCATGGTCATGGGGACATACATATATATGTGTGCGTGTGTGTGTGAGAGTGAAAATGACAGTCAGCGTACAGGACACGTAGTTTCTGAAAAATGTCCGCCTGAAAATTTCTGAAAAGCATATAAACCAAGAACTATGTCGGAACGATATCAATGTTCCAAGTATATTTGTGACCTTGACCATTGCTTATGACATGCCTGTGAAAGTGAGTCCAACATGTTATGAAACTCCCTGCTAATAATAAGCCTGGTAATAACAACTCTTATGTGCATTTTTATTCTGACCATCATCCCTCGATAAAATCTTCTGGTTTCTCTGTTAGGTTTCTTAGAACACTGAGGGTTGTCAGTCCTGAATGTTTAGATTCCGAGCTATGCAATATCATGAATATTGATACCAAATTATGTTATCCTATTTCATTTACAGATAACTGCCTAAGGAAAGCCAAGAATAGGCATTATAATAATGTAACTGTAAAGGAATTTGAGCGTAAAAATATCCTTATCCTACCTTACTATGGTAATTTTAAATATCTTCCGACATTACTTAATGCAATTGGTATCAACTTAGTCTTTAAGTATAATAATACTGTTAAATCACACATAATAAAGAATAGCCCGTATAATGCAGTTGGCTGTGTGTATTCGATCGGATACGGTGGCCCCAAAAAAACGAGACCAATATTTTATCACGAATATTTCGGTGGCCGTTGTAGCTAGACTTGAAATAAAAATCAAAATAAAATTTAATCAATTCCCTTTCAAATATGTCTAACATGATAGTCTAGCTGGAACCTAAATGGCTAAAATCGCCTTTGAAAAAAATTTACTTTCAAAAAATGTTGCGGAAAATAACTCAATGATTCATTTAAATTTTAATGAGATTTTCAATAGATAAACAAACCCTATCCCGTTCAGTTTTTGATAAGACTCGATGTGGCCTCCGTCACGATTAACGACAGCTTGCAATCTTGCTCTCCATTTAGAAATAGCCTTTGCAATCGACTCCAGTGTAAGACTTTCCCAAGCAGCAAGAATTCGTTCTCGAAGATGAAGCGCGTTTCTAATTTTCTGACCACGGTAGACTTTTTCTTCTAATGCTGACCACACGAAGTAGTCAATGGGATTTAGATCAGGACTGCTGGCCGGCCAGTTCTCCGGTTCGATAAAGCTGGGGAAATGAGCCCTGAGGTATGTGACTGTTTCTTGGGCAGTGTGGGAAGGGGCTCCATCTTGCATAAAGACAGTCATTTGTGTTCTCCCTGATTTCGGATAGCATTGGAGACAAAATAGCATCACCATAGTATTTTGCGTTAATTTTCACACCACGAGTGATAAAAATTATTGATGTTTTTTTCTTAGATGATGCAGAAAGAGAGACCATTACAGACTCAGAAAAATGAGTTTTCTCGCGCAAGAGTCGAGATGGTTCAATGTCCTTTTTTCTTGGACTTCGCGAACGAACACGATCATTTTGTGTGTTTCTAGGCGTTTCAACCGTGAATTTTTTCTCATCCTACAACCAGATTTTTTCCACTGCTGCATTCGATCGAAATCTCCGCAACAGTTTTTTCCATCTGTCCATTCGTTTTCTCACTAAGTTGGATAGAGCTGTAACAGTCACTCTTAAATGTTTTTAAATGAAGATCTTTTTTGATTATCCGTTGGACTGAAGAGCGCGAAATACCAGTCATCTTCGTAATTTCGCGCTCACTTTTACTCGTTCCTGGCTGGTCATCCTGACTTAAAACAAGTTCACTTACAATTTCAATGTTTTCTGCAGTTCTAGTAGACTTTGGCCGGCCACTCCCAGCACGACGTTGGATACTGCCAGTTTCACGGAGTTTTAAAAAAAATGCTGCAACAGTGGGTTTTTCCACTTGCGATCTGGAGACTCTTTTAGAATTTGTGTCAAGGACATTCGCTTTTCTTGTAAAGATTTGATGATGTACTTGTCGCTTTCTGTCAAACCCATTGTTCTAAATCTGAAAAAGAAAAACGTTGATTAATGTAAAATGATTGAGTACGCAACATTTTTTGAAAGTAAATTTTTTTCAAAGGCGATTTTAGCCATTTAGGGGCCAGCTAGACTCTATCGTGTTAAAGACATTTGAAGTGGAATTGATTAAATTTTATTTTTATTTTTATTTCAGGTCTCTAGCTACAACGGCCACTGAAATATTCGTGATAAAAAATTGGTCTCGTTTTTTTTTTTGGGCCACCCTATATATAGGTCAAACGGGAAAAACGTTAGATATCAGGGTAAAACAGCATAAATATGCGTGAAGAACACCAAATAATTCTTATGCATTTTTTAACCATATGTACAGATGTAATCATAGTATCAAGTGGAATAGTTCTAAAGCGCTCTTTAAAAAACAAGATATAACTGAAAGGAATATACTAGAATGTGCTTTCATCCATTTTAAAAATACTAGGGGCACTCAATATAAATATTTTTTGGGACGTAAGTTTGAACTCTTCCGCTCTTCACATAACTGGATTTTTCCAGTTTGAACCTCCCCTCCTTGTATAAAACCGATGGTCACCGTAGTTTCGAAAGGTGGCCGGACATTTCGCTACCGGACATTTCGCTACTGGACATTTCGCTACTAGGTCTGTTCGTTACTAGGTCACTTCGCTACCATTAAAGGTTAAAATCATTGTTATATTATTTTATACATAAAGCTGTGTTAACAATATTTACATAGGTAAATAAACTGAGGTACATTTGTTGATGTTCATTAAGACATAAAACGGGACTAGTATGTTTCATGGACTGCTCTCGATTTTCCTACAAAATTGCAAACAAGGGCAGTCGATGACCCTGATTTTCTTTCTGCAATCGGTTTATTTGAGAAACCTAACCTAACCTAGAAAAATGTATTTTTGACTAAAAAAGTGCATAACTTAGCATGTTATTACAACTTAACATGTTATTACATTATCATTTTTATAATTTAGGTATCGGGGGTACGGGGGCGGAGCCCCCGTAAAGATCACGAATTGATCGGTATAGGGTTCACTTTGTGATGCGTGATCTTTACGGGGTTAGAGCCCCCGTACCCTCGAGACCTAAATTATACAAATGATGATGTAATAACATGTTAAGTTATGCACTTTTTTAGTCAAAAATACATTTTTCTAGTGTACATTTTTCTAGGTCAGGTTAGGTTAGGTTAGGTTTCTCAAAAAAACCGATTGCAGAAACAAAATCAGGGTCATCGACTGCCCTTGTTTGCAACTTTGTAGAAAAATCGAGAGCAGTCCATGAAACATACTAGGTCCCATAAAACATACTTGTTAATGTTTATTTTATATCACGTGGCGTGACCAACTAACCAACTAACTAACACACTTTTTTGAATATGGTAGAGAAGCGACCTAGTAACGAACAGACCTAGTAGCGAAATGTCCGGTAGCGAACTGTCCAGTAACAAACTGTCCTAGCACCGTTTCGAAAATGGCGTCTGAGAGTGATGTGCTCGTAAACAGAGCTGTTATCGAGTTCTTAACCGCAGAGAAGGAAACAGATGAAAATAGTCACAAACATCTACAAAACGTTTACGGAGATGCTGTTGTTGATCGAAGCACAGTTGGACGCTGGTCTAAACGTGTGAGATCATCGAAGAGAGGGAGAGCCAGCTTCGATCATGAGCCACGCAGCGGTTGCCCAGCATCGGATGTGACATCTCACACTGCGTAACGTTCTAACAGCGTCATTCGATCAAATCTGCTCGTCACATACAAGGAGCTATCACTGGATCTAGGAATTAGTGAAGGAAGTGTGAATACGATAATTCAGCAACTTGGATACTCAAAAGTGTGTTCACTGTTTGTTCCTCGCGAACTGGCTGAAGATCACAAAGCCCAAAGAAAAGAAATTGCTTCTGAGTCGTTGGTTCGATACGAGACAGAAGGGGATGACTTCCTTTCACGAACTGTGACTGGGGATGAGACTTGGGTACACCACTTTGAACCTGGAACAAAACGCCAATCCATGGAGTAGCATCATGCAGACTCCCCATTCAACAAAAAGTTCAAAATGGCTCCCTCTGCAGAAAAGTTAATGGCTATCATCTTCTGGGTTATGATAAAGGTATTCTGGTGAACATTATGAAGAAAGGACACACAATCAGCTACAGAGACTCCAGAGACGTATAAAGCGAGTTCGACCGGAGAGAAAACTGGGAGACGTCCTTCTTTTGCACGATAACGCAAGACCACACGAAAGTTTGCAAACAAGAGAGGCCATCACAAAAATGCGCTTGACTGTGTTACCTAACCCTCCATACAGCCCGGATCTGGCACCTTCAGACTTGCATTTGTTTGGGCCAATGAAGGATGCTATTCGTGGAAGAAAGTTTCAGAGTGACGATGAGGTTGTTGAGGAGGTTAAGAGGTGGCTCCAGCGGAACCCAGCGGACTTTTACCAGCAAGGAGTAAAGGCCCTTGTTTCTAGGTGGAGGAAAGCCGTAGAAAAGGATGGAGACTATGTGGAAAATAAAACTTTTTAAAAAAGGTATGTAACTACTTGTGTACAAAATTTCTGGAACTTACAAGGAAACTTGGAGAGGAAAAAAAAGGTGGGAAAAAATATATTGAGTGGCCGTCGTAATTTTAATAACTGCGGTAATGTCCTCTTAAAATACCTTTTGCCTTTAATCAGCGCTTGTTAATCATGTGCTAATCTTTTTATTTCTCTGTTCCCTTGTACATATGTATATATTTTCGTCATCTCGCCTTCTCCCTTCATCCCTGACGAGGTGTACGTTTGAATACACGAAAAGCCTTCGAATCACTTTTCTTGCTTGTGGGCTTGCATCATATATATATATATATATAGCGTCATATATATATATATTACATATAAGTTATTATCAATTACAATAATTTATCAGTCGTGCAAACCTAAAATCACACATACAATTATTCAAGCAGCTGTCTTCGTTTTCAATTGGTATGTGTTGTTTGTGTTAAAGAGAGAGAGAGATTTCCTTTTAATATGAGCGATGTAATTGTGTTTTAATTCAACTTTACCTTCTCTGAAAAACGTTGTTTTATGCCAGTATACAGGGCGTTTCAAAGAGTTATACAACTTTAATGTCCTGTCATTTCTTTGTTTTTTAATCTATACCCTTTTCTTTACCAGGTTTTGGTGGTGGTATTCTGATATTTGTTCTCTGGAATTTCTAGCTCCCTAACTCAACTATGCCATTGACAGTGGAGCAGAAGACAAAAGTGGTGTCTCTGTGGTATGAGACGAAATCATATGTGGAGACCCTCCGGAGGTTCTGCCCGGAATTCAATCTCAGAACAAATTGTGACATTCAACGTGTTGTGAAACATTCTGAGGACAAGGGTACAGTGCACAACCAGAGCAAGGGCAACAGTGGCAGGCCAGCATCAGTAACCAAGAGCCAAGCCAACATCGACGTCGTGCGGGATTCTGTAGTGGACACTCCCAAGAAGTCCCACCGCCGGCGCTTCCAGGAGCTGAGCATCAAACCAACATCAGTCTGGCGTATCCTCACTAAAGAACTGAAGCTTTTCCCGTACATCATCTCTATTAGGCATACTGACTCAAGATGACATGAGAAAGAGAGTTGACATGTGCAATTGGCTCAGTGACAGGATGGAGCGCTACTCAAACTGGATCAACCTGATCTGGTTCAGTGATGAAGCCCATTTCCATTTGAGCGGTGCCATGCCATCAACAACCACAATAACATTTTCTGGGGCGCAAAACCACCTGAGGAGATCACTGAGAGGTGCCTGAAAGGGCCTACGGTCACATGCTTCTGCGCCTTCAATGTCAGATGGGGAATGCTAGGGCCTTACTCGTTTGAGGATGACCTGGTTTATGCAGGATGGTGTCACCCCGCATACAGCTAGTGACACCATCAGTATCCTGCGGCAGCTCTTCAGAAACCGCCTCACTTCCCTGGGTACCGCTCATGACTGGGCACCCCATAGCCCAGACTTGAACCCTCTGGACTACTGGTTCTGGGGATCTGCCAAGGACTCTGTCTACGCCAACCGCCCTGCCACACTGGACGATCTGAAGCAGAAGGTATCAGACTACCTCCAGGAAATGCCCCCTGAAACCTGGAGGAAAGTTGGACAGAACTTAGGAGTCAGGATCAAAGACTGTCTGAACCGCGGCGGGGCACACATCGAGAACGTCAGTTACAAGGATTTTGCTTAACTCCATTATGCTCAACTGCATTTTGCTTAATTTTGCTTAAACTTCCTGCCAAAAAAATATCATTTCATAAGCTTTCAAAAAATGTTTTGTTCACGTTCATGAGGTTTCTGGTTCTTTGTAAATAAACGTTTAAAATTGTATAACTGTTTTTGAAACGTCCTGTATATACAGGGTGGGTAAAAAACTATTACCTGATTTTGAACATAATTTTACCTTTATCAAATGTTGTTTGTACAATCAATATGTGTGTCCTGTATATAATTTCATGGTCTCTCTCATGGTAAAGTTGGGTTTTTGCTAACTGTAACCAGTATTTTGTAATTCGCTGTTATACAGACAGGGGTAGGAAAATTTTCTGTTTCTATATAGTTACCTAATTAAGCGCAAGATTATGCGGAATGTGCCCTCCTCCATTATCAATGCACGTTTGCAACTTTGTTCGCCATTGATCTACCGCATCAAAAAATTTCTGTTAGTAATAAGCAGCCGTGATTTTGGCATTTTTATCAACAAAAACAATCTCTGACTTCCCTAACTTTGAAATAAAGATGGAAACCATGACTTTTTGGGAAAAATGCGGACGTTCCTTGCAAAGTCGATCTAGATGATAGATTTCTTGTCCTGTCTTCCATAAACTCGGTTATTTTGTGTGTTTATTGTTGAAGCAACCGTAAAGGTCTTGTCGCTGAACCATATTTTCGACACTTTTCATCTCTGGGAATCGATCTAACAGAGCACGACATTTTTCAACTCTTGCTTGCTTATTTGATGCAGAGAGCTTATGAACTTCGACTCTTTTAAAATATTTAAGACCCAGATCATCTTTTACTATACGACGAACACTAGAGCGAGAAATACCAGTAGTTTTTGAAATTTCTCTAACCGACTTGTGGGTGTTGGGGCCGTTCTTCTTGACTGCATATCATGGATGAAACCGTGTCAATATTTTCCTCAGTACGTGAGGTTTTTGTCCTTCCACTGCCTTCTTTTTGTTTGATCGACCCTATGATATTGATTTTCTTTAAGAGATATTGAAGTCCAGGTATCGTCCATCGTTTATTTGGAAACTCTTTCTTCATTCGTTTTGTACCCCAGTGTTTCTCCTGACGCAGGTTCAATATCAATGCTTCATCTTCCAAAGAGTATTACATTGTTATAACTTGTTCACCAACTATAGCAAAATGATGGTCTGAAAAGGAAAAGGAAATAAATTAATTATTTTGTGTAGAAATTAGGAAAATTAATTATTTATAGAGAAACTGACTGTGAGCGTGTACCTCTACTCCTGTGGCGTTCAATCTAGATTCAAAGCCAGCGTTTGAAAGAGTAAAAATATGGGTACAACATACGGCCTCAGCAGTAAGATCAATATAGAGGATGAGCCACAATATTTTTTCAAAAGTTGAGTAATAGTTTTTTGGCCCACCCGGTATATATATATATATATATATATTTTTTTTTTTTTTTTTACCGTCAAAAATGTATTCGCTTCAAGCCAGAAAAATAAAAAAATATATAAATGGAAATAACTTTATATAGCAATAACTTTAGAAACAGTACCTGTATGTCAGTGTGCAAAGAGAAAAGAGCGTGAAGGATCGGAGACAACATTTCAGTTCAAAAGGTTGCGGTGAGAGCGCTCTATATATTCCAATATATGTATATATATATATATATATATATATATATATAGTGCTTTAAGTGGCATTCCAGCATATATATATATATATATATACACATGCTTCTAAGCTAACGCGGATGGTCATGGCTCTGACTGGATTCTACTTGGCTTTGGGGACTATCCCCCATTTGGGGAAGAGTACAGACAGCTGTGGCTCCTAACTGACAGCCAGCTGCCACAGGCCCCCAGTTTACTTCAAGAAGTTATGGTGGTAGAATGTCACTTATTCAGTATATATATAAATATATATATGTTTTTGCAATACGGCCCCTCGTGCTTAGATCCCTACCTTTCCCACCCTTTGGGCCTTGACTTTGGGAACTATCCCCCCTTTGAGGGACACTAATTCAGTACGGACTGCTGTGGCTCCTGACAGACAGCTAGTTGCCACAGGTCCCCAGTTTACTTCAAGAACTTGTGTGATAGGATGCCAGTTATTCAGTCATTAATTATATATTTTTACCTTAAATTTACCTTAAAGCGCTTCTGCCTCAAGGGTGCACTGCTCCCACGAAGTCCGCTCAGCGCCTCCTGAGGCGGGGCCACGACGCGGTCGCCACCCTTCTTTTCTCTTGCTCCTGCCATACGACTTGGTCCCCTATTGAATTTGTGGGGGCTGGTCTGGCAGAGGAATACCCTGGCACTGTGGGTTGGTCGGGTATGTTGGCTAAAAACATGTCCAAGTGTTTTTTAAAAGTATCTACTGGGATTGCACTTACAGTACTGGCCAAATTATTAGGAATTTTTTAAAAATTTCATTTTTTGGTATAAAATGTTAAATTAAACCAATTTTAAACGTTGAAAAGTTATTTATTTCTACACAAGAATACATGGTCATTATTTAGCAATAGTTTAGTACTTAGTTTGACCCCCCTTAGCTGCCTTAAGGGCTGCGACACGCTTCGGCATGCCATGAATCAATTTTTTGCATAATTCCTTAATACGTGTAGAGTGAAACCAGACTTGAATAAGTCGCTCTATGAGTTGGTGTTTTGTTGTTATCGGCGTTTCATGGATTACGTCCTTTAAAATACACCATAAACTTTCGATTGGGTTCATGTCTGGAGAATTTCCAGCCCATGGGAGCAACCGAACACTATTTTCATAACACCATTTTTTAACCGACTTTGCCGTGTGGCATGGAGCTGAGTCTTGTTGAAAAATCCAACGTCTATTACCATACCATTCCCTTATTTGAGGCAGTAGACGTCTTCTTAGTACTTCTATATACTTGACTTGGTTCATATTCCCCTCAACAATGCTCAAACGACTAGTTCCATGCACAGAAATTGCTCCCCAAACCATGATCTTTTGTGGAAATTTCACCGTTTTCATCAGACACTCAGGCAAAAATTCTTCTCCAGTCCTCCTTCTTACACTTTGAACACGATCGTCAAGCACGGCAATCGTTCACTCATCGGAGAACACCACCTGCAATCAAAGAAAGCCCTGTGAAAGAGTCAGTGCATAGCGTATGAAGTACAGCTAAAACGAAGTACAGTATGACTTGCTGCTTTACAGATATTTTTACTGCAGTTTTATCACGTACTGTAAATACACTTCTATGCATACTGTATTTACTGTATTAACATTCTATTTAATGTTAAATATTATTCTTACCTGTTCCCAATCCTCACTAGTCCAGTTAATGTGTTCCTTTGCCCATGCAAAACGTGCCTTCTTCATAGCCTCAGTGAGCCTGGGCTTCTTCCTTGGGCGGTAGGCTTTGAAGCCGGCAGTTAGAAGCCTCCTGTTGACTGTTCTACGACTAATATTGATGCCATCAGCCGCTAGACTACTGGAAATGTTTTTGCAAGTAGCTCTTCTATTTCTAAGAGACAAAATTGCAATCTGTCTATCAGTTCTTGGAGTCGTTACCCTTTTTCTCCCGCATCTTCCAACCCTTTTGGGGCCTACATTTTCTCCAAATACCATTTTTTTCTTAATACGAAGTACTGACTGTGGTGAAACATGGAGTTTGGCAGCGATTTCCTTTTGTTTAAATGTAGAAGTAGTTAATAAAACCTGTATTTGCCCAATTTTCCGTGGACTCAAGTCATTCTTTCGCCCCATTTTCAAATTCACTTAAAAACTGTAACAAATAATTGCCGAAATTGGGTAAATACACTATTTAAATTAAACGGTAGTTACAATGACACGTAAAAGAAAGAGAAACACACCCGCATCGCACGACAACCAAACGACAACTGACGAACAAACACGCTTCGTTCGACTAAAGAATTATGCAAAAAATTGATTCATGGCATGCCGAAGCCATTATGGCAGCTAAGGTAGGTCAAACTAAGTACTAAACTATTGCTAAATAATGACCATGTATTCTTGTGTAGAAATAAATAACTTTTCAACGTTTAAAATTGGTTTAATTTAACATTTTATACCAAAAAATGAAATTTTAAAAAAATTCCTAATAATTTGGCCAGTACTGTATATCTCTAAGGTACTGAGGCAAGGAGTTAAACAGGCGAGAACCCTACCTAGAGATACTATTATACTGAAGGGTTTGAATTCTTCTCAGACTGTTTGGTGAGAGGTGATATTTTTTACACATTCTGCCAGTTCTTGTTAAGGTGGGCACAATTGGATCAGTATTGGTGGCAACTAAAAGCCCTTCTAGAATTTTCCAGGTGTAGATTAGGATGTATCTCTCAAACCTTCTCTCTATGGAATAAAGGTTGAGGCCTCTGAGCCTATCCCAGTAGTTTAATTTGTTTTTACTTGCCAGTTGCCCATCAGGTTGTTTAATATACGAGGTAAAGGTTCTTTGTAGGCCCTCAATTTTTTTCAATTCATTCTGTTTGTGGGGAAACCATAATTGAGAGCAGTAGTCAATGCGTGGAAGGACAAGTGATTTCCACAGGGTAAGCATGGTCATACTGTCCCTAGTTCTGAATGTCCTCAGTATATATCCTATTAGTTGTTTGCATGATGAGGTTACTTTGTCAATGTGCCTGTTGAATGTTGCATCTTCAGATAATATAATCCCTAGATCCCTGACATGATCAGTTTGTACAATATCTTTTCCTGTGGGTCCAGTGTAGTTGAATTGTTCTTTCAGGTATTTATTTGGTCCATACTTAATTAGTTCAAATTTGTCTTCATTGAAGGCCATATTGTTTGCATCTGCCCATGCATATATGGTTTGTAGATCTTTTTGTAGCTCTACACAGTCTTCTTTTTCTGTAATTGGTCTTAGTATTCTGGTATCATCTGCGAATGACAGGAGAGAGCTTCCTAGGTTACAGTTTATATTGTTTAGCATTATAATGAATAGAATTGGTCCTAGTACTGTGCCTTGCGGCACTCCACTAATCACTTCTTTTTCTATAGATCTTGCTCCATTTACAATTGTTATTTGTTTTCTGTCAGAGAGAAAGGCATGGATCCATTTTCCTATTTTTCCACAAATACCAAGTTCTTTTAGTTTATGAAATAATATACCATGGTCAACCTTGTCAAAAGCTTTTGCAAAGTCTAGATAGATGACATCAACATTGTGGTTTTCTTCCAAATATTGTAGGATTGTAGTGCAATGGTCTATAAGTTCAGTAAGGCAGGATCTCTTGTGTCTGAAGCCATGTTGAAAGTCTTCTAAGGATGTTCATTTTCTATAAAACTGACAGTGTGCCTTTTCAGGACTTTCTCAAATATTTTAATAATATGGGAAGTCAAAGATATGGGTCTATAGTTCTTGGCTTCCTTTCTTTTGCCTCCTTTGTAGATTGGGGTAAAATATATATATATATATATATATATATATATATATATATATATATATATATATATGTATGTTTGTGCTTAGATCTCCAGCTGTTCAGCCATTCTAAGGCAACTGTCAATGAGTCAAAAGCTACACACACAAACATATATATATGAGGCTCTCTCTCTCTCTCTCTCTCTCTCTCTCTCTCTCTCTCTCTCTCTCTCTCTCTCTCTCTCTCTCTCTCTCTCTCTCCTCCTTTAAGGGGGGCTAGTTCTTTCTTCTCTACTACCCCCAGCTTATATATATATAATGTTCTAACATCATTTTCTATATTTATACCCAATTATGATTTATATACGTCTGTGCTAAAAAATCCATTCTTTATGTACACAAAGAAAACTGTATAAAGGATTTTGTGGGGAAGTGTAACAATTTCATTGTCTTTTTAGTAAAATTATTTGACGCTAAATTTCTTCTAAAACTAAACTGAGTCTAGCAAATAAAGTACATTATCGTGAGAAAGTTAACCATTACAGAAAGAAGTGAATATAGTGTTATTATTAATAACTTTAGCTTACTACAGTAATGCGACTTGGCCCCTCCTTCATGCATTAAAAAAAGTTCTGGGGCTGAAGATGTCGCAAAAGTCAAGAGTTAGAGGAGCCAAAGGGAATGGCTGTTTTCCGTGCGAACCCCATATTAAATAAAATAAAATAGGCTAATTATATTTGGATCAGGTCCGCATATAAAAGTTTCGTGAAATATGTCCATACGTATTTCTTTAAGGTTGTCATAATTGTTCACTATATATATATTTATGTAAATAATAACTGAATAAAAGTGAATATATCCGATTTGTTGTTAACTAGGCATAAAAAGTTGAAATACATTAATTTATTGTAACAATTTCGGAAACGAATCTCTTAATACAGGAAATTCAGAGTTCTTGGAAGGAGACATAATTAAGTCTCTATCGCAAATACGAGAAAATTCAGCACCACTGGGGCTAGACACATGGACTGCTATGTTTATGAAGAAATGTAAAGAGTATTGCCAACCCACTCTACTTGCTGTGGAGAAAATCACTCGACACAGGACAAATTCCACTTCCATTCAAGAATAAATAACATTGCTCCTTTATTCAAAGGAGGTAACACATCAATGCTCAAGAACTACAGTATAGGCAGGGAGCCCTCACCTCCCACCTTATAAAATGCTTCCAACATGTAATTAGTGGCAATATTGCTTATTACCTACAATACAAGAAATATTTTTATTCAATCCGAACAAACATAGCTTCAGGGTTTGGAAATCATACTTATCACAGTTATTACACTACCAAAAGAAAACACTGGAAACATTCTGTCAAGGTCAAAACATAGATGTACGAGTAATACGAGTATAAAGTGATTTTCCTAAAGCCTTCGATAAATGTGATCATTGAATTATAGCACACAAACTTAAGAATATACTGTAGGAATTACTGGAAATCTTGGACAGTGAATATTTGATTTTCTAACCCAAAGAACAGAACGGTAGTATGTGGGATCAAGTCTAGACTGTCAGAAGTCGTCAGTTCTGTCCCACAAAGTTCAACATTACTTCGTTGATGCAGATATTAAGAACAATATTGTATCATGTTTCACGGTTGACATAATGATGTGCAAGTAAATAGAAGGTGACTGAAAAATTACAAAATAACATTGAAACATTATTCAAGTGGGCAGAAGAAAACAATATGAAGTTCAACGGAGAAAATAGATCTGGCAACAACATGGAACTACAGAATAAAGGATACAAGATACTACAAGGTCAGCAGATAAAGAAACCCACAAGTCAGGGGTCCTGGGTTAATAATTAATGTCATCAGATGCAGAATTTAGAGAACACTTCAACATTAAAATTATAAGACAGAAAACTAATGAGAATTATCTGTTGGAGCTTTCATAGCAGAAAAATAAACATCATGCTGAAAGTATGTAAGAGTTAGTTTAGTCGAGTATTGCTCAGTACTCATCTGGACAGGGTGTTTTTCAAAGTTCATGTCTAGAAAGCAACCTTTTCTTACATCAAATTACCCGAATAAGGCAGGGTGCTGCAGAGGGGTCAAAGGCAGGTCGGTCTTCAACAGTTCGAAAACAAATGCAATCGATGTCAGGGACATATATACATACATACATACGTGCATACATACATGCATACATACATACTTACGTACGTACGTATCACAACTGGGTCTCCTGAACATTTATAGTAAATAACATAACCATTTAGGCCTATGAATACCATCTTACAACAACCATTATGGCTTGTCTCGCGTATGTAATGCATTTTATTAGAGACCTAATGAATTAGTGATATGCGCTTTAAGCATTTATGTGAGTGGGGATTGAAGTTCCCCAAACTCTAGCGCACCAGGAAACGTCGATTCTACCTGACACGTCACAAAATTGTTTTTATATATATATTAGGATGGTCCACCGAAATGTGACCGCAAATTTTTTGGGGCTCATGGCTAAAAAGACGAGGCTAGGGGTGTACATAAAGGTTTAAATTTTTTTTTCCAAAAAAGTAATATTTAGGGTATGCGCAAGGACAATAAAAATTCGATATTTTTTGAAATTTACTAAAAATTTATAAGAAAGTTACATATTTTCGGACACATAAAAAACCTTTTTTTGGCATGTAAGCGAATGTAAATAAGCAAAATCATTTAAAGAAAACCACAAATATTACATATATAAGTATCTTAATGAACCTAACACATCAGTAAAACCACAAATATATTTACAAAAGAACAGACTTTTTACCTTCCGGAAACTGACGTCGATGCGTTTCTACAACTTGAAGCAAGAATTGCTTTTGGTCCTCGTCTTTTGTTATTAATTTATTATAGTCTTCAATGAGTTTTATTCCCCTTTCGGCCAAGTCATTCACGACTTGAATAGGTTCTAATATCTTTTTGCAGTTTAAAAAATCTGGATCATTCTTCTATTGAGAGGGATCTTTAGAGCAGAAATCTGATTTTAAACCAGTAATTAAGAAAAACCGTTAGGTATTTTTTGATGCTAAATCTTTTAAAGTCAAGGAAGGAATATCTTTTTCAGGAATTGTAATCTTCTTAGTCACGTTTGTTCTTCCTTCAGTGTGATTCATAGACCTTACAATCTCTGCTTTTTCTTCATCAGACGTCTTGTTACTAAACAAGGATAAAGCCACCACTTCTTCATTCAGATACCATAAATGTCGTTGAAACGCTATCATAGCAGATGCTCCGACTTTATGATCGATTTCTTTGTACTTCTGAAGCTGTTTTAAAAAAAATAAATCACTAGATGGTGCTTCAAAAAGTTTGGGGCTTTGAACCAGGCAGGCGCATAAACAAGAGCGACGAAAAGAGCCATATCTCGTATAGAATTCTCCTCTTTTTTGGTTAATTTAAATTGTGATTTAAACATAAAAATTTGCAAACTATAAATAGCTTTCGCCATCCATCGGTCATGATGTATTGGCCCAGTGGCCCAGGTTTCCTAAAATATATTCCACGAGGAGGATTTCCACCCAAAAACACAATACAAAGTTCCATTAACTTTCTGTAGTCATCTCGAGGTTGTTTTTGTAATATAGCTGTCATATAAAATTCTAAAACATCTTGAACTAATACTTTATGGGTTTGAAAAACTTCATTTACTTTTTCATCCGAAACTCCTGTATTGAAGACTGAGTGATCAAGTTGCGACCACACTTTCTGAAACCTGATATAGTAACACGTATGGGCCTCCAGTTGGTCCATGAACTGCTTTAAAGACATCTCTCAGCACGACCTCTAAAACATGGTTTGCATTAGTGATGGATCGAATAACCGCAACCGCAACCGCAACCGCACTACAACCGCACAAAAATTCACAACCGTAACCGCAACCGCCGTTCCATAAGTGCGGTTGCGGTTGTAAAAGCTTAGTTAATTTTAATTTTAGGTTAATTAGAAATATTTTTTTTTAAAAAGAAAATGATGGGTCTCCTTATGCGTGCTTAAACGTGACGTCATACGGCTGCCGTAGTAAAATTGGTTTAAACTGCGCTCTTAGTTATTACTCTGTGAGCTCCATGAAGTAACATTTATTTTTATTTAATTTTCTTCAAACTAAAATCGCCTTTAGTACAATAGTCAATAAAGCTTATTCCTGCTCGACGGACCTCTCGGGTTCGTGTAACTTGGTCAATGGCCTTGGTTGGCCAAAGGGGTGGTTTCTCGAACATGACCCCCCAAAAGGGGGTAAAGAAGTGGTCTGTGTTAAAACGGACCTGCGCAGTCTCAACTCGCTGCTAGTTGACAACATCAGTTTAGAATATACTTCATTTAAATAGTATTTATTTAGTAAATACCTTATGTTGAACACAAGTTTTGCAACACACAAATAGCGGTAGCGGTGTATTGCAAAACTTGTGTTCAACATAAGGTATTTACTAAATAAATACTATTTAGTATATATTATGTACCAAGTGTGGCTAAATCGCACTATAGTGGCTAAATCCAGTTAATAATTACGCATTTTTCCTAGTATATGATAACCGCAACCGCGGTTGGAAAAAATTCGACAACCGCAAACACAACCGCAACCGCGGTTGTGAAAAACCGACCACTCGATCCATCACTGGTTTGCATGCTAAATTAAGATTTCTTCCAAGACGTCTTTCTATAAAAGTGCAAGCACCGGAAAAATGTCCAGTATTACTTGAAGTATATAGTATCGAAACTTAAAGCTACAACTCGATCTTGAAGATTCCAATCTGTAATAGTTTTAAAAACAGCTTCAGCTTGAGCTTCTCCTGTTCCTGATTGCACTTTTGGAACCCCTAGAAGTTGCATATTTTCACCCTGAATATGTGAAACACACTCCCCAGATACAAGAACTGCTATACGATCAACAGTATCAGTATCACTAGCACTGTCAGTAAAATCTTCAAGAATTTTGCCATCCCAGTGAATCATAATCCCAGCTAACGTATCAGATTTGTCAATGATCTTTTCTTTCACTGAAGTAGCGTGGCTTGTACGATTTTTTATACGTTCGCGTCGTATTGTAAACCTACTGATAGACAGGTCACCTATATTTTTTCCAAGGCTTTTTGCAGTAGCTGCGATGATATGAAGCGCTTCACAATCACTAGTTTTGGTTCTATCTAAAGCCGCTGTAATTGTATTAGATATAAATGGTACTGTCTTTTTACTGTGTTTTTTGGTACATGGTTTTTTAGATGTAGCCGGCACTGGCAAATGAAAGTCGGGATCTGTGTTTTTCTTCTTTGATATCTGCTGGTCGTTTTCTAGAACTAGATCTCCTTTTACGGTTTGTTCTTCTTTCTTCCTTAATTCTTCATTTCTCTTTCTCTGTAATTCTCGTGCTTCCATAATTCTACGCTTCTTTTCTTTTCCTGCCAAGATACAATCAACACCGCCCATGTGAAATTTTCGCTCACCTTCCTGATCTTGTAAAAATAGTCTTCTTCCATTTTAATTTTGTTTTCAGCATCTTTACATTTAAGATTGAAAAGTGTTTCAAGAATGTCTACAAATTTTTTTTCATTAACAATTCGAATTTTTGTTTTCCTTTTTGAACTTTTTTTAATTTTTTCCACCTATCTACTATTCTATCTAAGACTCTCCTCGCGTTCCTTTCTTCTTGAGCCGGTATGCGAGCCTTTGCCCAAAGATGTAGTTTCTTCTACTACTAAATTTATGCATTCTTTTTTTGTTAAATTTGACTTGTTAAATAGCAAAAGATAAAAATATCGCTGCAAAACTTGCTTGACTGTTGGCAGACGTGTTTGAGGAAGAGATTCAATGGAAGTTCCAACGAGATAAATTGTTTTTCGTTTTGAAGTTGACAATTTTTCTTACAACGTCATGACTGAAAATATCAAATAATTGTATTAAAAACTTAATATTTAATCATAATCATTATTTAGAGTGGCTCAAATAGGCAATTCAGCCCTTCTAGTTGTGACCACTAAAATTGATAAAGGAGAAAAATAAATATAACAGACACTAACAGCAATACAAGTTAAAACTTAAAATATCTATAATCAGCCGATATTGGGCCACGTCATTAATAAAACCTAAAACTTGATGTCAAATATAAAACCTACATTACAATATGTTCACATAAAATAAAAACCGTATAGGTACAGTAATATCTTTCACAGCTCACTAGCATAAAACCATTTTATAAAACTTTTGTTAAACCTACAATAAAATTTAGGGTGGATCGATTTTACATTTCGTTCGATTTCCATATTCTAATAGAGACAAAAACTTGCGTATGCATGAGAAAATAGCCTCTGCAAAATCTTAGCTTAATAGGTAATCATCTTCTGCCCCCGGCAAAGCGATGAAAATCATATTTTAGTAGTCAAAAACGTATTTTTCTTATAATTTTTAAAATATTTCAATATGCATCAAAATTATTCCTAATAACTATAAAGTCGATGAAAAAGACCTCATTTGATCGTTTTTCCAAGCGCGTTGTCCTACGTTAATATCTTTTGCCTCCGGCAACAACGTCAAATGTTGAAAAAATAGGTAATTTATATACATATTTTCAGATCGACTCTTTGTCTTAAATAATGCATTTGTATATTTCCCATAGCATTTATATCGTTGCTTAGGCATGAAATAACAAACACGCAAAATTTTATGACTCTAGGCTAGGGTTTAAAGGTCATCTCTGGTGAGTGCTGCCAGCAGCAGCTGCCACTGACGCGCCAGTCGAAAGGGTGGAGCCATTCGTATGATTGAAATGAAACTACAAAGGCCAGTTCAGTGGATCATATGCCTATTACACGGTAATGAATTATCACTGCGACACCTCATTCAAGACTTGGACGGCAAAACAACTGGGCCAATGGGCTTTACTGGACCAGTTGGAAAACAACTGAACGACTGCGAAAAACTTCCAATTACAGAATTCGATGCCATTCCATCTCCCGACATTGACATAGATGATGCCGAGTTGAGCACTGACCAAAAATATTTGTTAGGCATCTACAGAGCAGTGTCGAGCGGTAGCTGCTCTTCAGCTCTCGCGGCTCGAAATCCAGGTAAGATGGCGCATTCCAGGTGGCTGACAACAGCAAATAGATTTCTGCGCCTCTATGTTTCAACCAGTGAACCCTCCAGCACCTTCAACGAAATTGTGCGATTCATTATGACAGTTTACGCACCAATTTGGTTTAAGATAAAGAAAAACTCCAGTTTCACTGAGGGCGCAAAACATTTTTTCGAAATGATGCGTCTCTCTCAGACCATGCCTCAAAGATCTAAGACAATCGCCAACAAAGTCCTCCGTAGAAATTCTTTCTTTGCCCAGAAAATAGTTTGATCTCCATGCTACATGCCGATGAGCAACACATAAGAGAATTGGAATGGAGAAGAATATTAAAAGCACGATCAAAACAATCACCAGCGGGAGAAATTCGAGCCTTCGCCATGCCTGAGCTGCTCTACGATAGTCAAAACTATTACGAAATGATCAACTGGCAAACGGCTGAGGTGACCGAACCACCCCCCGTTACAAAAACAATACCTGATACCCGAATAAAAGAGTTTGTTGAGACGGGAGACCAGCCTGATGGACTGATCCCACTATTCCCTTGTCATACTCAAGCGGTCGAGAGACTCATCAAATTAGTAACCGAAGCCTCTGCCAGTGTAAGTGAAATAGAAGAGAGGGACGGATTCATCCGCTCCCGTCTTCACTCCCGAACAAAAATTCCACGATTTGATTCTAAGAAAGATTACCATATGTAAATCGACATGCAGCCAAAGGAAGGGTGGTTGGGGCTGGATAGGGTGGAACTCGACGTACAGCCACCTCCTCTAGGCCTGTTCAAAAATCAACTTTTTCTTATTTTCATAGGTTTCTGTACATTTTCCCATGCTTTTTGACCTGAAAAAGCCGAAAATCACAACTATTTTGACCTAGGATGTTGGGAAGCATTGCCGCATGGAGCTTTAAATTTTCTGCCTTGAAATCGGCCAAAGCGCCAATTCCGGGGTCCCTTGAATTATGTTTTGCACTTTAACTTTTGATCTAAACAAGATAGAGCAACAAATTAGGTATCAAATGAAAGAGCATAAAATTAATAAATAATAATAATAATAATAATAATAATTATCTACCATTTTTCAGGAAACAACAGAAACTCAATCAGAATCTAGAAAACCATCTACAAGTTACAACTTCACAATGGCATTAAGCAAGGAGCTGAGGGAGCTCCGTGGGCGCACAGTTGATATCTCAGAACCTTCACGTACTGTCCACAGGCAGGTGTCAACTGGGCCATCTACCAGATCTCTCACTGAAACTTTCCTGGTTGGATACCCTTCAGCTTTTATCAGTGGTTCCCAGCTTCCCACCAACAGACAGGCGTTCCAGTATTTCCTTAATCTTCAGAATTTACCGGAAAATGCAGGGAGGTCCATGGTTCAAGACCTTGCATATGAAACAGTTGAATCTATCATCCCATTCTGGCAGATGGCTAGGATCAAGACAATGACCAAGTACAACGCAATGAAGCTCTTCATGAAACTACATGAGAAACATCGTGCTCTGGTGAAAAGCAAAGGAAGAGCAAGTAACCCTGGAGGAAAAAGAGGAGCATTTGTGCTGGAATTAGACAGCCTGTTCGATATAGGAGCTCCAGATGCAATCCAAGAAATACAGAACAACAGACTGTTATCCAGAGAGAAGAAAGATGAGGATATCAGGTTCTACGAAGACCAAAAGACTGAGAGGAAAGGTCATATGTCTGGTCATGACAAGATTTTTGAGACAAGATCCCTGCAGCAAGCAGCGAGGAATGAAAGACTGCAGCATAGACAAGAACAAGGTAAAACTAATTACTTTGAACGTTACAAAAAGTTTTAAGTTTTACTCCATTGCGATATTTAGCATGTACTTAACAATTACTGTCTTAACATGTTGTACTATTTTACAGTTGCAGCAGAACAAGAGGCAGTTGTTCATGTGGATGACATTACCTGGGGTGACTCAACTGACAACGACGCTAACACAGAGGACATGGATTACCATCAGCCTCGTCCTGGATGTTCTCACCATCAAGACACTGTGACTAGTGTGACTTTGACGTTTCCAAGGAAGGTCATGGAATGTGATGTCATCTGCAATACAGCTGATCGTCTTGGTTTATCAGACAATCAAGTTACTGCCATGGTTTCTGCCACCTTGAAAGCTGGAGGGCTGATCTGGATAACTTCGTCATCTCAACCTCAACAACACGTCGCAACAGAATGCTGTCCAGGTATAATATCAGCCAGAGTCACATGTCCAAGTTTTGTGAAAAAACCCCACAGTACGCTGCCTTACACTGGGATGGAAAGTTGCTCAAAGATGTCTTGGGCAGTGAACCTGGAAGTACCTCAGAGACTTTAGCTGTGCTAGTGTCTGGTCCACCTTCATACACTGAAGGAAAGTTATTGGGAGTACCTGTCATCGACAATTCTTCTGGCACAGCTCAGGCTGAGGCTTCAATGGATTTAATGGAGACATGGGAACTTACGGATAATGTTACTGCCCTTGTTTTTAACACTACATCCAGTAACAGTGGAGTTCACAGAGGAGCTGCCAAACTGCTAGAGAAAATGCTGAACAAAAAGGTGTTTTATCTGGCCTGTCGACATCACATCCTGGAAATCCTAGTGGGAGCAGTTTGGGAGAAGCTGTTTGGGAAGGTGAAGGGGCCAGATAATCCCTGGTTTGAGCATCTGAAGGATGTTTGGACGGACTTGTGCAAGGAAAACCCAAAGATGCTGGCTATCAACAGCAAATGGCTGAAGGAAAAGAAGAAGAACAGTGAAGAAATACTCCAAGACATTCTAACAGCAGAAAGGCTTCCAAGAGCCGACTACAGGGAAATGGCTGAACTGACAGTCATTGTTCTTGGAGGAACGCCTCCTCGAGGTATTCACTGGAGTCGACCAGGCGCCATTCATCAGGCCAGATGGATGGCCAGAAACCTGTACTCCATGAAAATGCTGATGTTTGCAGATCAACTTGAGTACGACGAAGACACTGTATCAAAGCTGGAAAGACTCAACACCTTCCTTGCGCTGTTCTACACTCCTGTATGGATGATGTCAATGTCTGCTGCAGATGCTCCCGTGAATGATCTAAGTCTAATCCAGGACATGTTGAAGTACAAGAAAACTGACCCAGAGCTTGCTGATGCAGTACTTAATAAGATGGAAAACCACAAATGGTAGCTGACGCAGGATGTCGTGCCATTTGCCCTGTTCAGCAGTAGATTGAGTGACACATTGAAGCACGACATTGCTGCCCAGTTACATGCCACTGAGAAGCCAGACAGCTTCAGAACAGGAAAGCCTCTATTCCAGAGAGTCACAGCTAAGACCACCCTGGTTGATCTCATTGGCCCAGAATCACATTTCCTGCTGGACACACTGAACATTGGATCCGAGTGGCTTCTGGAACCTGTCACGTCTTGGCCACAGAATGAGGACTACAGAAAAGCGTTGGACTATGTTAAGAATCTGAAAGCGGTGAATGACATTGCTGAACGTGGTGTCAAGATGATGAGCGACTTTGCAAATGTCATAACAACAGATGCCAAGCAAAGGGACTATCTCCTTCAAGCTGTGGAGTTCAACAGACGCCGCTTTGACAGCTTCAAGAAACAAACTCTCAACAACTGACTGTGTAAATGTCATTATGAAATTAATCATCATGTAATGCTTTCACTTCTTGATCAATTAGACTCGTGACAAAATGTTAATCTCAAATTTGTGTCATGAATAAGGCGCCTTGTCTGCCTTGAGTGTGAGAAAACGAATTTTGTGATATTTCTGAAATCTTTGTATGTACCAATGTGCCATTTCTTGTTCCAAGACTATCATAATTGTATAAGTTAGAAAGAGGATTAAAAACACTTTAATTTGGTGCCTATTTTGTTGCTCTATCTTGTTTAGATAAAAAGTTATAGTGCAAAACATGATTCAAGGGACCCCGGAACTGGTGCTTTTGGCCGATTTCAAGGCAGAAAACTTAAAGCTCCATGCGGCAATGCTTCCCAACAACCTAGGTCAAAATGGTTGTGATTTCCGGCCTTTCAGGTCAAAATGCATGGGAAAAAGTACAGAAACCTATGAAAATAAGAAAAAGTTGATTTTTGAACAGGGCTACACCTCCTCGTGGTGAGTTCTGGGTTGCTAATTTTATAAAATTAGCAAGCGAGGAGCTGTACTTAGTACTTATCGTACTTATAACATCGCATTAAAGTAATTATAATCCACATTTAGACTTTTCTCGGGGACAGAAGATATTACTCGAGTCATAAAATTTTGCGTGTGTGTTATTTCATGCCTAAGCAACGATATAAATGCTATGGGAAATATATAAATGCATTATTTAAGACAAAGAGCCGATCTGAAAATATGTATATAAATTACCTATTTTTTCAACATTTGACGTTGTTGCCGGGGGCAAAAGATATTAACGTAGGACAACGCGCTTGGAAAAACGATCATATGAGGTCTTTTTCATCGACTTTATAGTTATTAGGAATAATTTTGATGCATATTGAAATATTTTAAAAATTATAAGAAAAATACGTTTTTGACTACTAAAATGTTTTCATCGCTCTGCCGGGGGCAGAAGATGATTACCTATTAAGCTAAGATTTTGCAGAGGCTATTTTCTCATGCATGCGCAAGTTTTTGTCTATTAGAATATGGAAATCGAAAAAAATGTAAAATCGATCCACCCTAAAATTTATTGCCGAAATAAAAACTTTAGTGAAAACAATATAACAAATCCAAATACAACATACAAAACAGCTAAATAGTACTAAACAGTAAAACTAAATAAGGGACCCCAAATAAAACAAGAGATAAATGTAACAGGGAAAATTTACAAGTAGAACCAACAATATGAAAGCCACAACAAAATTTGTATAAAAGTGCCTAACTCAAAGAAGAGAGAGAGAGGATAAAAAGCTAGACAAAGGCCAAATATAATATAATTTACATTTATAATTACTTTTTTTATTGTATATAGTCGCAATTAATAAAAAATACATAAAACATAAAATCGAACTCACTTTTTTCACAAACTTGATAGCGATTTTTAACACAGCAGGTTCACACATTTGCATGTAGCAGACGACTGAAACAATAGGTCTAGATATTTCCATTTTTTTAAATTTTAATTACGTTGTGCACTGCAGAGTTGCCAATTCGTATTTTTTCGCCAGTGAGCCCAAAAAAAACATTTAACTTGAATTTTCCTGTTACTGAAAACATGCGTTTTGATGTTATATGGGTAAAAAAATAAGGGCCTTGCGCATACCCTAAATATTATTTTTTTGCAAAAAAATGTTTTAAACTTTCATCTAGCCACCTAGCCTCGTCTTTTTAGCCATGAGCCCCCCAAAAAAATTGACACGATTTTTGCTCCCCCCGTAGCGTGGACCACCCTAATATATAAATATATATATATATATATATATATATATTGGTGGTGCAAAGTTAACTTCTTCTATTTAGACCACTGTCATTCCCTTGCACTTACAGTATATCAGAGTACTGAAATTTATAAAAGTAATAGTTCTAATAAACATATTTACCTTTATTTCATAAGAATTTTATGAGGGTATCACAAATGGAAGTCAGTTTCTAAACGTTTCAAATCAACGCTTAAAGAAAGATCTTCGAGAGTGAAAAGTAATATATGAGCAAAAATAGCAGAACAAAATGCTCATGTGAAGAAAAATTTTAATTTACTCACATGATGCCATCCAAGAATCTTCTTAAATTCAGTTAGTCCTATTTTTAGTCCCTTATTTTGAGCATTGACCAGGTGATGAAAAATTATGGCACTGAGGTTCCGGTCTGCATTCTGAACTTGAAGAACACCTCTACGAGAGAAAGAAAGAGATATGCGAAAAAGATGCCTGATAGAGGAGATATTTCAGGGGCTGTCAAGGACAAAGAGTGAAGACTTAAAAAGGTAAGTTTGCCATTTTGTCTTCATAAATAATTTTCCACTGTACTGAGATCAGTTTGAACTGATGGTTTGTGTAATGATTGCCGAATGAATGTCATAGTATCGCTAGTATTGAATGTAGTAAAACCATTGGTTTCCTCACTCGCCTAAATAACATTTCAGCGTCCCAGGCCTTTAGTCTTTTTATGCCTGTGATAAAATAAATTTGTGTGGGGGGGGGGGGCCATACTGATTTCCACATTTCGTTTGCACCGTTCGTCACACTTCGTGCCCCCGCTTTAACTTTTGAACCACTCAACATAATTTGATGGAACTACACACACACACACACACACACACACACACACACTCACAGAAGACAGTGTGTCAGGAGTGATAATCAGGTTCATGCATCAAAGATGAAATAGAGTTCTAAGCTATAATTTTTGAAGCGCTTTTCATACATTAATGAAACCTCATTTCCCAATGTATTGCGGTGAGAAGGCAGAATCAGCTCTCATGCGAAAGACAGAGGGTAGTGAATAGGGGAAAAGGTTGACTAAATCGCGCACATCCGTTTACATACACATCCTGATGGACCAGCTCCCACCCTTGCCAAAAGAGATTCCCTACTTACATACTTCTAACAAACCTCTTCCATTTCAGCCTACTTGCAGCTGCCTCTCATACCTCGCCCGAATCCAATACACGTTTACTTACCTTTGTCAACACAAACTCACCTGGGATCTTTTATTCTTTCAGCATGTCCAAACCACCTTAGTTCACTTTCCTCAATTTTCACCTCCATTGACTTCTGAACACCACACGATTTCTTACTCTGTCAGTCCGACGTACTTACACATACTAGCCTCCTCAGATTATCCATCACAACTGTTCTTACAATTGTCTTCTCCCTTTCGTGCCATGCTAACGTTTTAAATCCATACAGAAGTGCATGTAACACATCTTCCTGTAAACATCTCTCAGCATCTAGCCTTTCTTCCTTGATTCACTCTGCTCTTAACTTCATCAACACTCTTGCCTCTTTCGTACAGAATACATCCCAAATGCTTAAAAAAAAATATATATATATATATACACCGTTCACCATTATATAATAGTCTGAAATTTTCTCTTTCCACAATTTTCTCTCCCACCGTTACAAAACTCAACACCCACTTGCACATCACACTCACCATGGGGAAATAGCACAGGTCGGGCATTATGATACAGCCGGGGATATTGTGAGACTTAAATGGGCGTTTATCAGGATCGTCACAGCGTTCAAAGTTGAAGTCTTCAAAAGAAGACTAGATGCTTGCCTCATTACGACACCAGATGGGCCGTGTGTACCTAGTTATGTGCGGCAGAGAGTGCAAGAGAACATCTCGTTCCTTCACCAGGCCTAGAGGCAAGGCCCACCAGTAGGGCCTGTATGTGAAGACAGACCAACGTACGGGGCTGCTACGAGGTTACGATATATACTGTATACAGGGTCCGCCAAAAAAAAAGGAGCATGACGAAAATGTTTACTGTACATTTATTTTTACACATAATGACAAATAACTTATTTTATGCAAATAAGCAACAAATAAACTAAGTTAGTACCAAATTTCATGTCAATACGTCAAAAATTAAAGAAAATATAAAAGTTTTACTACAACATGTCATATAATTTTACAATTTCCAAAGAAAACGAAATTATAAGACTAAAAAAATTGTTCCATATGTTTGCCAGAAACCTCTACAACCCTTCGTAATCGGGGCCTAAATTGATCTATAGCTTTATCTACTTGATCTTGGGTAATTTCTTCCCATTTTTGTACGATAACTTCTTTCAAATGTTCGACATTTCGGATCTTATGCTTGTACACTTTCTCAGCCAACATTTCCCATATTCCGTAGTCTACGGGATTCAAATCTGGACTATTAGGGGGCCAATCTTTTGGGTAAAGCAATTCAAGAACATTATTTTCTAAAAATTCAATAGTTGACTTAGCGGTATGCGCCCGAGCGCCATCCTGTTGGAATAAGAAGTAACCATTATTCGCCAATCGTCGCATTTCGGGCAGCATTTGTTCCAACAAAGTTTCAGTGTAATAGCGGGCGTCTACTTTGATGTTTGGCTCTACGAAAAAAACAGATGTCTTGCCTAGTTTAGACACACCGACCCATACCATTACGCTGGCAGAAAAATGATTACGGGTAGCATAAAGTCTATCATCTGGTATTTCATTTTTACGATTAACTCTTGAATACACTGTCATTTTGGGAATTTCGCGGTGGTTCTATCGTAAACTTCTTTTCGTCAGTAAAAAAGCCGAGGTC
Source organism: Bathynomus jamesi (assembly GCA_023014485.1). Lineage (NCBI taxonomy): Eukaryota > Metazoa > Arthropoda > Malacostraca > Isopoda > Cirolanidae > Bathynomus > Bathynomus jamesi. The sequence continues at coordinate 501,855 of JAJOZX010000639.1, read as the reverse complement.
TACTTTTTCGGGAGTGATATTTCTTAACATGCGTTCAGAACAAACAACTCTTTTCTGTTCGTTAATTTCAGTTAATTTCTGCCCGTGTATCCGTTTATAAGGTTTTAGTTCAAGGTCGTTTTTAATAATGTTTCTGACGCTACTTTCGGATATGCTCAACTCATTAGCAATTCTTGACGGTGTCACGTGAGTCCCTGGTCTGCCTTCTTGACTACAAATTCTTAGTTCCACATCTCTGATGTTTTCTTCGGTTCGAACTGATCTTGGCCTCCCGCTTCCTTGTTTCCTTTCAGTACTTTCAGTTTCGTCGATTTTTCTTAACAGCTTGTCCAAACCTCCTTTCGACCATGGTTTATTCGGAAACTCTTGTAATAATTTTATTGCGCCATAATTTTTATCAAGTCTACAATGTTTTATTAATATTTTATCTTCTTTAGAAAAGGGCATATTATCATTTTTATTGATTAAAATTATTTAGGCATCTGAAAAAAATTTAAAATGAGAGAAACAAAATTTTTACGCGGAAATTCATTTTTTTAGTCATTGCACGTTTGTGGCCATAAAATCTTTATTTTATGACCGATTTGGATGAAATTCATTTTATACAACTCTGGACTCTTTTATCTTTAGCTAGATATATAACACTTAAGGGTCCGGCAAAAAATGCGGGCGTGAGAGCAATTTTCGTCATGCTCCTTTTTTTTTGTGGACCCTGTATATATATATGTGACTTACTTGCTTTATGATACTTTATGTGAGTTCGAACGACGGTTCAGGATCGGTCTGCGTACGACCCCTCTGTATTACCCAGCCTCATTTATATATATATATATATATATATATATACGCAGTAGATGGCCGCAAAAGGTTAGAGTGCAATTGCAATGCAATGTTGATCAATGTTGCAAGACCCTTCCCCCTTGTTTCAAGACCTTCTCCCCCTTCCTCCTTGTTGCAAGACCCCTTCCCACTTTGTGCAAGAACCCTCCCCTCCCCCCTTGTTGCAAGGTGCCAAACCACCATTGTGCCAAAAGAAAAAAAGGAAGCAAGGGGGATTCACCCCAGCTGCCACAAGCTGGGGGGAATCCACCTAATCTAAGAGAGAGAGGTGAGAAGAGAGAGAGACCATGCTTTCGCCTGGAGACCCAGACGCATAATGAGAGCTCAGGGTACCAACGTCTGGCTTAGAAGGTCTTAATCAGCCACTTGGCTTACAAGGCTTAATCTGGCTTAGATGGCGTAAATAGCTTGTTTAGGTGTATGTGTATATTGTTAGTTTTTGAGTTGCCAGATTGTGCTATTTATTTAATTAAAGGAGATGTTCTTGACAGCATCACATAGCTTAGAAATCCGCCAGTTGGTTTAGAAGGCGTAACCAGCCATTTGGTATAGTGTATAACATACATATATATAATATTATATACATATATATATATATATATATATATATATGTGTATATATATGTATATTTTCCCCGCAAGGGGGTTCTAAGCTCGTGCTCTTGAGTGCTCTTTGTGCTCGTTTGTACGTGCTTGTTCCTGGAGGTTTCACGTGCGCCCTCCCGGCCCTAGCACCCAAGGATGATGGAGCTCGACCCTGCAGTCCTTGTCATCCTTGGTCTTTTTCCACTTCGACTGTCCCCTCCACCCTTTCTTTTTCCTCTGTCTTTCCTCTCACTTTTTCTTTGTTTTTCCGCCGAGATATGCCCTTTTAAATAGAGGCGAATCGGTTCTTCCCGAACTTAAAAAAAAAAAAATATATGTATATTTATTTATTTATTGGAGCAAACGTTTATATATATTCCCATGTCCCCAGATATTCCTTAATATCGTTTATATGTTAGAAAATATATATATATATAAATGAATAGAAACGACATAAGTGTTAAGGAACGTTTCTGCACACGAGGAGGAGAGATAACGAATAAATGAAAAATGAGGCGAACCGCCCGGGAATCGAACCCAGGGCCTTCCAATTGCCGGTTGGACGCGCTACCATTATGCTACGGACCTCACTCAATCACAAATCGAAATTCTCCCACATAGGGCAGAAACCAATGCCCTGAGAGGGCACCCTCGCAAATCGTGAATATGCGCATACAACTGCAATGACCGCGCAGTATATAAATGAATAGAAACGACATAAGTGTTAAGGAACGTTTCTGCACACGAGGAGGAGAGATAACGAATAAATGAAAAATGAGGCGAACCGCCCGGGAATCGAACCCAGGGCCTTCCAATTGCCGGTTGGACGCGCTACCATTATGCTACGGACCTCACTCAATCACAAATCGAAATTCTCCCACATAGGGCAGAAACCAATGCCCTGAGAGGGCACCCTCGCAAATCGTGAATATGCGCATATAACTGCAATGACCGCGCAGTATATAAATGAATAGAAACGACATAAGTGTTAAGGAACGTTTCTGCACACGAGGAGGAGAGATAACGAATAAATGAAAAATGAGGCGAACCGCCCGGGAATCGAACCCAGGGCCTTCCAATTGCCGGTTGGACGCGCTACCATTATGCTACGGACCTCACTCAATCACAAATCGAAATTCTCCCACATAGGGCAGAAACCAATGCCCTGAGAGGGCACCCTCGCAAATCGTGAATATGCGCATATAACTGCAATGACCGCGCAGTATATAAATGAATAGAAACGACATAAGTGTTAAGAAACGTTTCTGCACACGAGGAGGAGAGATAACGAATAAATGAAAAATGAGGCGAACCGCCCGGGAATCGAACCCAGGGCCTTCCAATTGCCGGTTCCTTAACACTTATGTCGTTTCTATTCATTTATATACTGCGCGGTCATTGCAGTTATATGCGCATATTCACGATTTGCGAGGGTGCCCTCTCAGGGCATTGGTTTCTGCCCTATGTGGGAGAATTTCGATTTGTGATTGAGTGAGGTCCGTAGCATAATGGTAGCGCGTCCAACCGGCAATTGGAAGGCCCTGGGTTCGATTCCCGGGCGGTTCGCCTCATTTTTCATTTATTCGTTATCTCTCCTCCTCGTGTGCAGAAACGTTCCTTAACACTTATGTCCTTTCTATTCATTTATATACTGCGCGGTCATTGCAGTTATATATGCATATATATATTATATATAATATATATAATATATATATATACACACACACACACCCAGAAAAGCATTTATTGGATAATAAAACACAAGTTCATCATTCTGTTATTTAGACGCGAAACAATTATTTAATCGAAAATAAATAAATAGAGGGTGGCGCAAAAGTCAGGAACCATAGGCACATTTTAATAATTTGTGTTTTAATATGTGTTTTGTTCTTTTCAGATTTGTTGTTGAACCTATGGCACAGAAATTGACAATAGATGAACGGGTGGAGATAGTTTTAATGTGTGCAAGGCGTGGTAACACACACCGATCAGTTGCTACTCCTTTTAATGACAAACACCCTGAGAGGCCGCAAGTTGTTCAGGCATCAGTTGGAAAACTGTTCACTCACTTCAAAGAAACAGGAAGTGCTCATGATCGGCCGCGTAGTGGCCAGCCAAAAAGTTCAACCGATGCAACGACATCACTAACGGTATTCAATCACCTCGAAAATAGCCCACGTAAGTCCTTAAGAAAGTTATCCCAGGAAACGGGTGAATCCAGAAGATCCATTCAACGAATTATTACAACAAATCGTTTCCACCCCTAAAAAGTCCAACTCGTTCAGGAACTGCACGGTGACGACACAGACCGTCGTGTAGAGTTCTGCCAGTGGTTTCTACGACATCGACAGCTTCAACGAAGGATCATGTTCAGCGACGAAGCGATATTTCACCTCAGCGATCATGTCAATAGGCATAATGCACGCTAGTGGCCAATGAGAACCCCACTGGATGGAGGAAGGGCATGTACAATTCGATCCACGAATTATGGTGTGGGCTGCACTCTGGGGGGATCGGTTAATTGGTCCGTACTTTTTCGACAGCAATGTAACAGGTGAAACATCTGCATATGCTGCAAACATTTCTAATGCCCATACTGGAAGAAATTCCATTGGCAGAACGGGCGGAGATGTGGTTTTAGCAGGATGGTGCACCACTACATTTCGCAACCATCGTCCGGAGCTCTTTAGATTAAACATTCCCAAGCAAGTAGATCGGACGGCGAGGGCCCGTCGAATAGCCACCTAGGTCTCCAGACCGCATGCCTCTTGAGTTTTTCTTGTGGGGCCATCTCAAGTCGATAGTCTATACTGATCGACCCAGAACCATACGTTCTCTAAAAGATAGTCACATCTGAATGTGCCAAAATCAGTACCAATGTGTTAAGGAATGTTCAAACATCATGCATTCAACGCGTCAGAAAGTGTCACCAAGTGGAAGGCCACCAATTCGAAGATTTATTATAATTTAATAAAATTTGCTTATGGTTCCTGACTTTTGCACCACCCAATTTCAATAATGATAATACAGGGTGTACATGAAGTCAGGATCTATTTTTATGAAGCACTTGGAAATTATATGGAATTCAATCATAAAATGATAAAGTGGTAACATTTATTAAATAATTAAGAGTAGGATTCGACGTGACGCCCATCAGTATCCCTGCACAGCTCAAATCGTTCCGCAGCATTTCTAAACACATTCTGGAGCATTTGCGGGGTTATGTTATCTGCAGCAGTTCGTATACGTGTATGTAAGTTTTCAAGACTCGTAATCTTCGAGTGATAGACGTGCGATTTGATAAAGCCCCATGCAAAGAAATCTAAAGGGGTTAAATCTGGTGATCTCGCTGGCCAAGGTCTGTTGCTTCCGCGTCCGATCCAGCGATTTGGAAAACGTCCATTTAGATAATCCTGAATAATTTTGGCAGTGACAAGGAGCACCATCATGTTGATAGACGACGGTACTAACAATCCTATCCCCGTCGTCTATCAACATGATGGTGCTCCTTGTCACTATGCCAAAATTGTTCAGGATTATCTAAATGGACGTTTTCCAAATCGCTGGATCGGACGCGGAAGCAACAGACCTTGGCCAGCGAGATCACCAGATTTAACCCCTTTAGATTTCTTTGCATGGGGCTTTATCAAATCGCACGTCTATCAGACGAAGATTACGAGTCTTGAAAACTTACGTATACGAACTGCTGCAGATAACATAACCCGCAAATGCTCCAGAATGTGTTTAGAAATGCTGCGGAACGATTTGAGCTGTGCAGGGATACTGATGTGCGTCACGTCGAATCCTACTCTTAATTATTTAATAAATGTTACCACTTTATCATTTTATGATTGAATTCCATATAATTTCCAAGTGCTTCACAAAAATAGATCCTGACTTTATGTACACCCTGTATAATACTATATATAATATATATAATATGCATATAACTATATATAATACTATATACACAATATATAATATGCGTCCTTTATACATGTAGCGGAGTATTTTGCCGTTGCAGCTTAGGTGTAGGTTTTTGCTTTAACGTTTCTGTACCCTCATGTATGGCATTTTGTCGTGTCAACTTAGACTTTCTGCAGTTTGTCTTGTTTTGTATCGCCCACTTACACATTTTATTTTTTTAGATGGTTTACATCAACCCACTCATCGATCATCATGCTTCGAAAGTGTAGAAATCACCCCGACAATTTCTGTTACGTGTGCGGCTCGTTCGCAACTAAATCACAACGGCGTACAATCACGATGGATCTTCGGAAAACTTACTGGTTATAATGCGGCTGTTCACTAGGCCCACGCTTCTCAAACTAGGGGTCGCGACCCCTCAGGGGGTCGCGTAAATATTATTGGGGGTCGCAGAAACATTTGAAAATATTATTTTTTTCATAAATATAGAGTGTTAGTACCTATTGCTTTTATGACATTGAGTCGCGAAAAAATTTGTCTGATCCAAAGGGGTCGCAAGTGAAAAAAGTTTGAGAAGCCCTGCACTAGGCGACGAAGTTAAGGCGTGGGCACCACATGTTATCTATACCGCTTGTTCGAATGGATTACGTGACTGGTTGACCCAAAGGAAAAAGTCGATGCCGTTGGCTATACCCATGATATGGAGGGAGCAGAGAGACCATCATGGCGATTGTTATTTTTGCAATGTTAACATAAATGGATTCTCCGTGAAGAACAAGTATAACATTATTTATCCGAACGTAGACTCCGCTATCAGACCGATCCCTCACGATGACACGATGCCGATTCCGGTACCTCCACAGCATGGACTCGATTCTTTAGAAGACGAAAGGGAATCCGACGAAGGTGCGATTGTGGAGATGCGGGACCTTCGACCGATTTTGACTACGCACCTGACGAAGAGCAATCGGAGCCGGAGAGGCTTACCCAAAACGAGTTGAATGACTTCATTAGAGACCTAGCCCTCTCCAAAGAGAAATCAGAACTTCTCTCCTCGAGACTCAAGCAGAAACACTTACTTTAGAAGAACGTCCGAGTGTATCACTATCGAAAACGAAACCAAGATTTGGCGACATTCTTTACAGTAGACGGTCCGCTCTGCTATTGCCATGATATTAATGGACTTTTCGAGAACTTGTCACAGGCACACACACCATCTGAGTGGCGCCTCTTCACTGATTCCTCACAGCGAAGCTTGAAAGCGGTTCTCCTGCATAACGGGAACTTAAAGCCGTCCATCCAGATCGCCCATTCCATTCATCTAAAGGAGATGTACGATAACATGAATATACTACTCGAAGCAATCCAATACAGCACTCATCAATGGAATATTTGTGGGGATAGGCATAGAGCAGCTCGATAGGCATAGAGCAGCTGACGTTATTTATTTAGATTTTAAAAAGGCGTTCGATACAGTTCCGCATAGGAGACTAATTGCGAAGGTCAAAGCGCATGGTATACGCGGTCAGGTAGCTAACTGGTTAGAAGAATGGCTTCGTGCTAGGAGACAGAGGGTAGTAGTTAATGGCAGTGAATCGGGGTGGTTAGATGTACGTAGCGGTATCCCACAGGGTTCAGTGTTAGGCCCATTGCTATTCGTAATTTACATTAACGACATAGATGTAGGATTGACTAGTAACGTGTCAAAATTCGCGGACGATACTAAAATAGGCGGTAAGGTTGTTAACGAGGACGATAGTAATAGGCTCCAAGACGATGTAAATAGGATTATGGAGTGGACTGATAAGTGGCAGATGCAATTTAACGTAGACAAATGTAAAGTTTTGCATATAGGTTCTCGCAACAATAATTACACGTACACGATGGATGATAGGGAGTTAGCGAGCGTTGACGAGGAAGTAGATTTAGGCGTACTCGTATCTAAGGATTTAAAGGTTAGGAACCAGTGTCTGGAGTCTTGCGCAAAAGCTAATAGGATGTTAGGCTTCATAGCGCGTAATTTCGAATTTAAATCGAAGGATATTATATTGCCCCTTTACAAGTCCCTAGTCAGGCCTCATTTAGAATATGCCGTTCAGTTTTGGTGCCCGTACTTGCGTGAGGATATTGATAGGTTAGAAAGGGTTCAACGTCGTGGCACGAAACTGATTCCGTCATTGCGCAACAAGCCTTATGAAGATAGGATTAAAAAGTTAGACTGTATTCACTCGAAACTAGGAGATTAAGGGGGAGATTATTGAAGTTTTCAAAATCGTTAATAACATCGATAAGGTAAATTTTGACAAATTGTTCACTTTCGATAATAGTAATGAAAATGAAAATGAAAAGGTTTATTGGCAGACTATAGTCCATATGACAAATATTATTAATACAATGACAGTTCATACACTAATGATAGAAAATATACAATTGATTAGAAATAATACTGCACTGTCGAAGTTAAGTGGAGCTACAGACAGACGTTTTCGTACCAAGAAGTCCATAGCTTAGAGGATAAATGGCAGGACTCATGGATAGCTTGGATGATCGGGTTGGTTGATTTTTTAATTCTTTGCATTAGACTGTGTTGAGCACGTCTTGTTACCTCCGGGAAGCTCAGGACATTGTGGGTAGCAAACATTTGCGAAGCTGAGCATCTCGGGGGTAATTTATGTAAGAGTCTAAAAGACCTGTTATACAGCAAATTTAGGGTTCTGCCAGAACCTTTTTTATAATTCACCCAGAGTTGCTGACCGTATATATTACTGCAGAAAGTACGAAAGAGTGTGTCTTTAGCTTCACTTGTACAGAAACGAAAGTTCCTTATGGTCATATTCGCTTTAGCACACAGGCTTCGAGATTGTTTTCTTATATCCGAGTCATCACTCAAGGAGCTGGTAATAGTTGACCCAAATACTTAAACTCTTGTACTTCCTCAATTACTTCACCATTCATTTTAAACCTTATATCAGCTGGCTGATTACAGCTTTTCGGATGAAATTGCATAACCTTAGTTTTTGTAACATTAAAAAGAATATCATGTTTCTGCGAATACACTTCGCAGACATTTAGTAGCCGATCCAGACTTTTAACAGAGGGACTTATTAACACCATATCATCGGCATAAACTAAGTTATTTATCCTTGCGTTATCTATACAACATCCCACTGTTGCCTCATTAAGTGAAGCAATTAATCCGTCGATATACACATTAAACAGCATAGGGGAGAGCAAGGAGCCTTGTCTCACCCCGCAAGAGGAGCCAAAACACTCGGATAGTAAATTGCCCCACCTAATAGTGAAAGATTGGTGGGAATACCAAAATTTCAATAAATTTAATATGTACACGGGAACCTTCCTGTCTTCTAGTTTTGCAAATAAAATATTGTGGTTCACCCTATCATATGCCTTACTTATATCAAGAAACAGCTATAAATGGTTGAATTACTGTCAATGTATTTAGATATTGTTTCTTTAAGTACATAGATACACAGGTCAGTTGAGTGGGACCTTTTAAAGCCAAACTGATTAGGAGATGTCCATAGGAAATCATTTAATCGGAGTAACAAGATTTTTTCTAGTAGTTTCGAGAAGCAGGAAGCGACAGCAATGGGCCTGTAATTATTGCTGGACAGAATGTCTCCGTACTTATTTTTGACCAAAGGCAAGATATACAGTATACCCTCATGAACTCTGCAGGGATATAGCTATGAGCAAGCATGGCTGATAGGAGCAATGATATATGCAGACATACTACGTCATTTGCATATTTTAAGTGCTCATTCGATAAGTCATCTACCCCTGACGCAGAACCAGTCTTTAACTCTTTAATTAACCTCTTTACTTCAGAAAATGATATCAAAATATCTTCCCTTGTCCCTCCCACAATCGTTTCGCTGTAATCTATCTTAAGATTATCCCTACTCACACTATTAAGAATGTTAGAGTAGTGATTTTTCCACAGCTTTGCAATTTCATCCTCCCCCGACACCCCATCGATTGTCGGAGGGAGGACATTTTTGACACCCGTTTGATTCTTAACAAATTTCCAAAATTTGTTGTTATCGTTATTCATGCGAGCTTCACAGGCTTTTGATGCTCGAATACTCTTCTTCCTGTTTACATCGCCTTATGGCCGCCTTATACTGACCCCGACTTCTACACATATTCACGTATACTGGTCCTAATCTGGGTCTACCATGAAAGCACCACAAATCATAGGCATCTTTCGATTCCCTCTTCAGGGGGGTAATAAAATCATTCCATCCAGGAATAACCTTAGTATGATAGTTGTAAGATTTAATCAAGGGGCTTCCTGCTTCTCTTAACAGGGATATTATCTTACTATAATACCTATCTATGAGTTTACAGTGAGAATCATTTGAGCAAGGATTATTACAGCCAATGTGCAAAATTTCTAAATTATTAAAGAGGTGACATGTTCTGTCTTTGTATTCTATTCTCTGCTGCATATTAACATTGGACCAATCGACGCGATTATTCTTACCTATTGAGTTCTTTTTAAATCGTGTTGCGCATAAATTGGTAACGTTAATTAATATTTCTAATGGTCTATGATCAGAAAGAAGGAAATCATGCAAAATATGAACTCTAACAATTCGATCCTTTAGATTATTACTAGTGAGACAATGATCAATCCACCTGGTGGTACCACTCATATCGCTAACGTATGTAAAATTACCACTGGCTAACCCTAATACATCTACATCACTTATACTTAAATTGGCCGACTCGCACATGTTACCCAATTCTCCAAAGAATTCTGAGTTCACATGTGCGTTAAAGTCCCCCATTATTATACAGTGAGAATATTTGGGGTTATCTGATAATGACTTAATTTTGTACAGCAAATCAATGTATTCATCTAGATTACGGCAGTTGTTGTATGGTAAATAGCAGTTTACAATTAATATGCAATCATTGTTCACTTGTAATTCAATGCCTAACAACCTTACGTTATCGCTTGTTAAAAATCTTATATGTTTTGACAAATTTTTCCTTAATAAGAAAGCAACACCACCAAAAGGCCTACCGTACATTAATTCATCTGACAAGTCTACTGCTGATGACGCATGGTACATAAAGTCATCATGGAAGGTAGAGAGGAATTTTAGCTCTTGCTTAGGTAGCCAGTGCTCCTGCAGGAGTATCAAATCTGCACTGTCGCAGATTTTATGAACATCTAGAGTAATGCTCGTAATAACGGATTTAAGTTGCGTGGCAGACGTTTCATTACTAATATCGCTAAAAACTTCTTTACGTTTAAAGTAATTGATAAATGGAATAATCTTCCCGCGTCAGTCGTTCATTCTACCAGCGTTAATATGTTTAAGAACCGTTTAGATAGCCATTTTAAAAATATTAACGTTGTTTAAAATAAAAAACAATTAGTCACAGGAGCTCTGGGGGTGGTGGTCGAGGATGAGTCTGTTGACGATTAATGCCAGCTTGTGACATGCCAGCGTGTGATGCCAGCAATTAAATTAAAAAAAAAAAATTAGACTAACCTGAACGTAGATGTAGCTCGTAAAGTAAATTAACCCACTTTTTGTTTAACTTTACCTACTTTTTTTTTTCTTATCCTCTCCTTACTTTGCATGTCTGTAACTCTCTTTTCTTGCATGTTTGTAGTTTCCATGGTATGACTGTGAGTTAAGGCTGTGTTTGCATGGTTTGTAAGCGTTCTTATTTTACTTCCTTTCATCTTTCACCCCTCTCCTATTCTCTCCGACTATTTTTCTGACTTGTCGGCAGTGGCCGGCGGGTGATGATGGTGTCTTTTTTCTCTTTTTCTGAATGAATGTTAACCCACGAGTGATAGGTGTTCCTCCTTACTTAACCCCTTATTCTCTTCTCTTCTCTTAACCCCCTACTCTTTCCTTTCTCTCGGGCTAACCTTAGAGTGGATCTTAGGGTCTTTGTTAGCCTTAGCTATTCCTATGAGACAGTCGTGCTACCGCGGATCATTACATTAGACGTGATTGGCATCAAAGAAGCACATACGAGCCAAGAACGGGCAGTGTCCAGTGTGTTCCTTTAGTTGATCGAAAGAAGGTTCTCCTGCCACCTCTCCACATTATGCTCCGCTTAATGAAAAAGTTTGTGAAAGCGATGAGTAAGGCGAATTCGAGAGGGTTTCGATACCTTCTTGAGAAATTTGCAAACATCAATGCCGCGAAATTGAAGGAGGGAATCTTTGTGGTGACCCAAATCAGGGAGGTTCTGCAGGATAAAGGCTTTGAAGAAAGCCTCAATGCCTTAGAACTAAAAGCATGGCAGGCTTTCAAATGGATTTGTGGAAACTTCTTGGGTAACCACAATTCTCCCGCATACAAAGATGGAGTTCAGAAACTGCTCGATTGCATATAAAAAAATGGGCTGTCGCATGTCCTTGAAAATACATATTTTACATTCGCATCTAGATTTCTTTCCCGAAAACTTTGGCTCGGTGAGTCCATCCGCTATGATACACTTGTGGATTCTCTCTTTGAAACTCTTCATTGTTCTTCTGAACATAACGAGTGGGATCCTTTTCAGTTGTTCATCTATTCTGCCGCCAAGGGCATTCATATTTAGATAGATGAAACCAGGTGTGTAGAGTTTGTCACGCAAATAAACCCAAAGCCAGAAATCACATGGGTTTAAATCTGATGATCTGGCTGGCCACTCGCCGGAAAACCCATTTTCCTTCAAGCAGCTGCAGAGTAATGTGGCAGCGCTCCATCATGTTGATAAAGCCAATTTCTGCCAACGCCATTAGTAAACTGAAGCAAAACTTTGTCTTTCAATACGTGGCAACAGCATTTCCCATCCATTGTATCTCTCGATATGTCAAAGGAAAGGAGTACTGAATAACCCCACACCCAAACTGTTAGTGTAGCCATTTTAACGGGTCTACCCAATCGTATTTTGTTTACGCAATCATATTTTGTTTCCTTTACTCGTTAACCGAAGACACATTTGTCTGGAAATTTGATCTTTCGAACGAAATCTGGATCACTGTTGAACTTTTGTCTCATTGTTTCAGCAAACTGCAGCCGTTTATCATAATTATCGTCGTATATGAACTGAGAGTAAATGGGTTTGTAATCGTGGCACCAGTGTGATTTCAATGGTTTTGCTACTGAAAATTTGGAAATACCCAATTCCTGTGGAACTTTTCTTGTTCAAGTTTTTGTAGAAGACGTGCTTTGGGTCAAAATATCATGTAATTGTGCAAATGATGATTCAACCAGCACATTTGGTACATACCCTTTGGGACATTAGATTTCTGAAAAAAAAGTTGGGTGACTTCAACCTAAACCCTGGTGCACATTTTTGGCATACCCAATATGGCTGCAGCTGAGCGATCCTGATATTAGAAATCACCAATAACTCAGCAATTTTTGCCTGTATTTTGATGGAGATAAAAAGTCTAGGTTCATGTTTTTCAGGTCACAGAATCTAATGGTGTAGGTGAAAAACTTCAAATTCGGATTGAAGGCCTGTATTATTTTAAATATCCAATAAAAATGCACACAAAGATCATAATACAATATTAATTCAGTATCGAAGCACTAGCATTATAGTAACTGCCGAAACTAATTTCAGTAATATACACATTATTGCTTAGCATGCACAAAAAGAATCGTGTTTGAGCAAACGAAAGAACTCTTTAAAGTACAGTATATTTCTATACAATGAAAATATATCAATATACATTTAAACAACCAATTTTCTAATTAAAGATGTGTAACAATCATATTTATAAAAGAAAATCCAAAAACTACTGCATTAAAGGTAACAATGGTTGCGCAAAATTGCAGAGAATATTTCACTATTTCACATAAGTGATGAAGCTATTCCAAAATTACATTTCATATGCACATTTGCATAAAGCAGTGCATGATAGTCCATTTCTAAAGCATGAACAATGACCTTTGCATCCTCTAGTGCAGCGGCATTTCTACAGATCTACAGAAGCTAAGGCTAACAAAGACCCTAAGATCCACTCTAAGGTTAGCCCGAGAGAAAGGAAAGAGTAGGGGGTTAAAAGAGGAGAATAAGGGGTTAAGTAAGTAGCAAAATTTATCATTCGTTTGTTAACATTCATTCAGAAAAAGAGAGAGAAAGACTCACCATCATCATCCGCTGGCCACTGCCGACAAGTCGGAAAAATAGTCGAAGAGAATAGGAAAGGGGTGAAAGATGAAAAGAAGTAAAATAAGAACGCTTACAAACCATGCAAACACAGTCTTAACTCAAACACTGTTATACCATGCAAACTACAGACATGCAAGTAAAGAGAGGATAAGAAAACAAAAAAAAAAGTAGGAAGAGTATAACAAAATCAGTGGATAACAAAATTAGTGGATTAGTTTACGCTGCGAGCTACATCTACGTTCGTGTTAGTCTAATATATATATTTTTTTTTAATAATTTTATTGCTGGCATCACACGCTGGCATGTCACAAGCTGGCATTAATCGTCAACAAATTCATCCTCGACCACCACCCCCAGAGCTCATGTTGTTAATTGTTTTTTTATTTTGAACAACGTTAATATTTTTAAAATGCCTATCTAAACGGTTCTTAAATATATTAACGCTGGTATAGTTTACGACGAGCGCGAGATTATTCCATTTATCAATTATATACTTTAAACGTAAAAACGTTTTTAGCGATGTTAGTAATGAAACGTCTGCCACGCAACTTAAATCCGTTATTACGAGTATTGCTATTATCAAAAGTGAACAGTTTCTCAAAATTTACGTTATCGATTTTATTAACGATTTTGAAAACTTCAATAAGCTCCCCCCTTAATCTCCTAATTTTGAGTGAATGCAAGTCTAACTCTTTAACCAAAACCAAAACTGAACGGCATATTCTAAATGAGGGCTGACTAGGGACTTGTAAAGGGGCAATATAATATTTTTCGATTTAAATCCGAAATTACGCGCTATGAAGCCTAACATCCTATTAGCTTTTGCGCAAGACTCCAGGCACTGGTTCCTAACTTTTAAATCCTTAGATACGCGTACGCCTAAATCTACTTCCACGTCAACGCTCGCTAACTGTCTATTGTCCAGCGTGTACGTGTAATTATTGGTACGAGAACCTATATACAAAATTTTACATTTGTCTACGTTAAATTGCATCTGCCACTTATCCGTCTACGCCATAATCCTATTTACATCGTCTTGGAGCCTATTTCTATCGTCCACGTTAACAACTTTACCGCCTATTTTAGTCGTCCGCGAATTTTGACACGTTACTGGTCAACCCTACATGTATTTCGTTAATGTAGATTACGAATAGCAATGGGCCTGACACTGAACCCTGTGGAACACCGCTACCTACATCCAACCACCCCGATTCACTACCATTAACAACGACCCTCTGTTTCCTAGCACGAAGCCATTCCTCTAGCCAGTTAGCTACCTGACCGCGTATACCGTGAGCTTTAACCTTCGCAATTAATATTCTATGTGGAACTGTATCGAACGCTTTTTTAAAGTCTAAAAAATAACGTCATCCGCTCTATGCCTATCGTATTCGCGCACTCTTTCGTTATAAAACTCTAACAAATTGGTTAAACAAGATCTATGGCGTCGAAACCCATGCTGACTACTATTAATCAAATCGAGACTTTCTAAGTGATCGAAGATACGGTCCCTAACTACGGATTCCAAAAGTTTAGCGACAATTGACGTTAAACTAATAGGCCTATAATTGCTAGCTACTGTGCGGTCGCCTTTTTTAAAAATGGGCATAACGTTAGCTAATTTCAAGTCTTCAGGAATAATTCCCGCTTCCAGTGACTTATTAAAAATTTTTGTTAAGGAGCCTACGATACGTCTCTCAAATCTTTCAATTGTCTAGGATAAAGCGCATCAGGACCTGGAGCCTTGTTAATTTTTAACTTATCGATATAATGCGCAATCTCAACCTCGTAAACAGTTATATCATTCAGAATAGTCTCGCTACTAAATGGAACGATATCGTCAACGTAGGGGACATTATTTACGTCTTCTACGGTAAAAACAGTCGCCAAAAAGTTGTTAAAAATACACGCCATCGCCTGAGCGTCGGAAGCCAAAGCGCCGTTAGCGTCCACTAGAGGGCCTATGTTATCTTTTATCGGCTTACGATTATTGACGTAGTCAAAAAACGTTTTTGGATTATGTTTACTATCCGCAGCTATAAGTATCTCTAAATTACGCTTAGCATTCCTCACAGATCTTTTAAAAACATTCCTCACAGATCTTTTAAAGCATTCTTCACAGAGCCCTCACATGATATCCTTTGTGCTTTTTTGAACTGAATTTTTTTTACATATGTAGGAGTTTATGACCCAAAACTGCTATAAATGTTTGAATTTTTTAAATGCATCAATATATAATTAAGTTCTGAAATGCCCATTTAAATGGGCATGGAGGGGGTGCCCATCTGAATTGGGCACCATGCAGTATGTAGATCAGAGGTTGTCTAGGCTACAATATACAAATAAGACACCAAAATTTCCAGTAAATACAATTTATTCTTTATAACCTTAAAAAATTAAGGAACAGTAAACAATAACTTGGCATTATATGAAACATAAGGACTAAATTATCTCGAAAATATTCCATAGTGTGATCATTCATAATTATTTACTTATATAATAGATTCATTTACTTCTTAGAATGATAGTCAACCCAACACTGAACATGCAATGCCACATCACATGTACACTTTGGTTTGACATTTTTCTTACAAACTCCACACCCACGTTGCGTTTCACCCATCACAATGTTGTGGTCCATCCTATCAAACCGTGCTGTAGCAGGTATTTTCAGTGGCACGAACTTACCCTGGCTTTCTGATGGTTTCAAAAGAACATGTACAATCTTCTTAAGAAAACCTAGTTCTGTGATCCTGTTGCGAATCTTTCTATAGATGGGGGATAGTACCAGACTCGCTTACGGAATGACACCCTATATTTTCCTCAAAACTGATCGAATATGTCATCTCCCCCATTTCTTTAATGTACTGTTGTATTATCATTGGCTGAGATAGAACTACTATTTCACCAGATTTTTTAGACCAACGTTTGCATTTACCCATAGCAGGAGGAACACTATTCTTTCTGTTTGTAGTCACTGTCACGTCATTGTTGTCTTGCCAGCGGCAAACCGCAATGCTATTATTTTTGTTTTTCAGTACCTCTGCATCCCCTCTATTTTTTTTGTTCATGTCATATAGAGGAACACTTCTAATTCTGTCTTCACGAATAGTACCAGTAAGGTTGATGCCTGCTTCCCTGAATGATTCAATTAAGGATAAAGTGGTGAAATAGTTATCAATGTACTCATGATTACCTGCTGGCACAATTGCCATTGTTTGTACCACAGATTCCCAACAGTGTGACCTTTCTCATGACCAGTATCTTTTCCGTCATCATCTTCTTTGTCGGCAGCATTTTCCCACGCCTAAGTGGGGTCGCTGTTCCTAATCTGCCTTCGCACTCATTTCTGTCCAACGCCACATCCACCGCCAGATTTCGCTCCCTCATCTCACCCTCCACAAAATCTCTCCATCTCATCCTCGGCCTTCCCCTTCTCCTTCTTCCAGATGGTTCCATCTCCATAACTCGTCCCCCAATATATTCCTCCTCTCTCCGCATGACATGTCTAAACCATCTAAGCCTTCTATCTTGAGCTTTCTTTGACACCTCTATTACTTTCGTTGTTTCACGAATAAATTGATTTCTAATTTTATATCTTCTCGTAACCCCACACACCCATCTCAACATCCTCATTTCTGCTACATCCATCCTTTTCCACAGATTCTTCCTCATAGGCTACGTTCCCGCACCATACAACATTGCAGGCCTCACTACCGCCTTGAATACCTTCCCTTTCACTATAACTTGAATTTTAAAAGTACCCTTTCATGAGAGCAAAGACATCAAAGCTTATAGCCAAATCTAACAGGCTTTCCTCGAATGAACTGTTTGAGGCCGTGTCGTCCATAATATGGCTCCACAGCCTCATCGATGGCCCATGTGATTGGAAGAGGCTGAGCTAACTCCTGGAAAATTTTGTTGAAGTGTTCAAACAATGGTCTCACTTTGAATATTCTGTCACCTGGTGGTTGCTTAGAATTGTCCACGAAAAGTAGGCTTCGAACAATTTCCTCAAAACGATTCGCAGTCCTTCCACACTGAATGACAGCAAGGTTTCGGGTATCTGTTTGTCTTGATCAGAAGAGTCGACGGTTTGGCACCTGTAAAGAAATTAAGATTTGCTGTAGGTACAAAGATAAAATGAGAACTGAAATTTCAGTAAGTTTCTTTTTTGATTTTGAAATCGGTACACTATTTCAGAATCACAGCTATAATTACTTTTATTCACCAAGTTTTATCCAGATAACAATAGAATGCCTAAGACTTTGTAGAGTTCCTCAACAGAGGTATATTAATCTTTGTCAAATTTCAAGTGGTGATATCGGTTTGTCTCTGATTTGATAAGTTCCATTAATTCATCATTCCAAAACAATTTCAAGATGTCAATGGGTGCTAGTCCTTCATCAGACCATTGTTTTAAAATGCTTGGATTATGTGGCTGTGGTTGTGATACTGTATTATTAGCCATTTCTGTTTGAAACTCACAGCTCTTCCATGTATGGGTAGGCTTGGTCATCTTTAGTTTCTTTTTTGTTGGTTGTAGATCACTTGCATCTTCTTTGCTTTGACACACTTCATCTGTTGGTCCTAAAAAAAGCATTAGAATTTATATCGAATAAATAGTCATGACATATAAAAAACACAAAATGAATAACTTTGAAAATACAAGTACACGGATATCACAGTTACCTACCTCTTATTGGACAGTTCCACGAGCAGGAAGGTTCAGCACGAGTATCTCAGATTGTGAGTTCGATATGAGGAGCTTTGGCCAAAATTCTTGCTCCAAGTAGATGTTTTCCTCTCCTATATACAATATCTTCAGCTGGGTCATCAACATCTGATTCATCTCCATCATCGGGAGGGTCTAGGGCTATATCAATATCAATACATGTGGTTTCTTCGTCATCAGAGAGTGAGTGCAAGAAAGCAACGGCCTCTTCAACATTCTTCAAAACCCTAGCAAACAATCATAAATCTAGGGTAAAATTCTTGACAGTCACAAAAGTTTAAAGCTGCAAAAAATCATACAGTCCTTCACCTTTTGTTGCAACGACCTAGTCATTGCGGAGGGTGTTTAGAGTAGTTAAGTTTAGAGTAGTTTTGAGTATTTTGTGAAGTTTAAAAAAACGCAAAAAAAAGTGCGTGTTTATTTACTAAATGATGTAATATATTATAATATCACATCATAAGTTAGAAGTTTGGTTACAAAAGTGGACCTTTCCTGTCAAGGGGGTTGTTCAACCCCTCGACCTCTCCCTGGCTACGGGCCTGTTCACTAATACTATACCTTCACATTAGCACTGACTAATGCATAAATTGGAATAATAATGCTTTCACTATGGGACTGCATGGTGCCCATTCAGCTGGACGGCTTCTCTCTTGGCCCCATGGTGCCCATTTAGATGAGCGTCAGTATTCGAACAACCATAAAATTGCATAATAGAAATCATGATAGACATTTGAATATGCATATTATTAAATGACTATATAGTTAAGTATTCCATTACAAATAGTAGGAACAACATGCATAATGACGTATTCACACTAGTAAACTTACCTGTTTCCAAACATTTTGCAGTATTCACACAAGAGAACGTCGTTTCTCCGACCATGTGCACTTTGTTTACTTCTGAAACGAACACCAAGTGTTGCCAGATAAAATTTTGACTTTTTCTCTGTAACTACAAGTAAATAAAATGTGGGTTAGTTTGTTGGTTTAGAATTTATAGCATAATAAAAAAATGTAATTTTGTGCCCTTTTAAATGGGCGCAGTGGATACAACTTTTAGCAACTGGGGCTTGCTGGTCCATACTGGCTTCCATCCATGAACTTCCTTTATCCAATCCCATTCCGCGGGATCTACTGATAAAGGTTCGTGTTCAGTGGCTTGACTCCATACATGACCTCCCTGGTACGCTGCTCTCATTGCGTAGTGTTTTAGGGAATCTTGGGTGGGTGGGATCAAATCATACGACCACTGCTTCCTGGCAAACAAGTTTAATCGGACATCGTCTATATGTTTACCACTCAGTAGCCCTGTCATACATAACTGCCACAAACATTTCGAGAACCTCTAAGGACTTGTCATCTATTACGTCTGGCTTTCGACTCAACTCCTTAAATACCCGTGTAACTTCAGGATGCACCATCTGGTATGCCATGCCGACTTCTTGCCATAGCCACGAAAGTATGAGCATACATCGCACCCAGTGAAGGCATGAGAGAAGAGGAGTGCTGCGGCTTTCCCTTGACCAATCGCTGCAACAATATCATTCACTGGAATCCAAATGATGTCCTTGCCTCTGCCGAATGTCACCCATAGCTTCTGTAGTTCCAGATCAGAGAGTTGCTGCATCATATACACAGCTATTACTACGATGACACTATTATTGGCAATGACCAGCACATGAGTTTTATCACAAATTACTGCATCCTTGACATGTAGGAATATGCGTGTATCTGCCTCCTCGTGCATACAGGGTGATAACACTGATGAGTGATATACGTTGTTAGAAATCACATGAACGTCATGTGGCACATTGATGATATGTTCACTATTGATTTCCGGGACGCAGCTTGCAATGAACTTGCTAATTCTGTTTTGTTTGCAGAGCTCTTGAGAAAGTTCTGCCAGTCATTGGGGACGTTGTATCATTTACTTGACGCCTGGCTCCATGTTCTGTTCTACCTCTTTCTTCTAAATGCAGACTGTTTTCCTTATAAACATAAAAAACAACATCTATACGGGAATGCTTTCTTATATGTTTGATAATGCTTCACATACTCTCCAAATGTAATGTTTTTGTGTGGTGGCATGATATGCAACATCGCCGTACCATCCACAATGACAGCATCCGTATTTGGCTCAGAGTCAGATAAATGAATAGTCTTCAGTAGTTTTTCCATAAGACTTGATTTGCTACCTTTATGCATTTTCCCACTGTCACTGAGAGACGCTGGAGAGGCATTGTTTTCATAACTAAGGAACTCAGGCATATCATACCCTCTGACCTGGCTTGTTATGAACGTGCGTGAAAATAGGTTTCCGATGTCCTTAAGTTCTTTATCGCGTGTTTGTTTAGGAGTTTTGGTTTGTTTGAACAGCTGAAACTTAGACTTCTTAATGGCCTCTTCAAACAATGAGGATGTATCATCCGCCTTAAACCTCTCCATGAAGGCATCAAACTTCTCTTATCAGAACTCTTATAAACCATCAATTGTTCTACTATGGACAATGGCGCGATGCCTTTGGTATCTATCACCACAGGTCACCTAACTCTTTACAGAATGGATTACCAAACTCTCGGAGTGTGGTGGTTAACTTTGTCACGTTTGAGAGGAATGTTTACTGGTATGATGGAGACGCTTGATGATGTTTAGGGTATGTGATAGTGTCTGAAGTATTTTCGCAGGCACGAGAAGTTGTAGCTTCATAGCTGGCTATAATATGACCTACCTCTGGTGCGGCCACCACATTTATTGACCCTAGACACTTATTTCATCAAAATACAGACAAAAAGAGCTGAGATATTGATGATTTCTAATATCGGGGATGGCCCAGCGGCGACCATTTTGGATAGGCCCAAAATGGCCGCCAGAGTGCAGGTTGACATTGCCCAACTTTTTTTTCAGAAATCTTGCCATAGAGGGTATGTGTACCAAATCCGTTGCTTGTATCATCATTTGCACATTTGCAACCCTAAGCACCCCTACTATTGGACCGACTTGAAAAATGGCAAGGACATTTTCTTTGTTGCTGTCTCCTGTCGCCGTTACTAGCATTCTGCTTCTTGGACGATCTTTTACCAGGTTCCCTGTTTCCAAAAGTTTGAGCTTCCAGTATCGAAGAGTGGTTGCATTTGCTGATAATTTATTATATTTTTCTTGAAATAAACGCAAACTTTCTTCACAATTATTACAAAAAATATCCCACGATACAAGACACTTTTCCTTCATTGCTGTATTCCATCCTTACTGACATGGCGCTGACAGGGGCTAGGGCCGAGGGCCTGCTTGTTCCAACCTAGGGTCATTCCCTTGTATAGGTGCTTTCAAAAGGGTCGCATCCACTGCAGTGATATCATTGGAATTTATTTATTATTAATTAATTAATTAACAAATTATGTGCATGTATAAAATCCTTAAAGACTTTTCTCTCACCTTGTCTATGCAAATATATGTGTGAGAATGTAGATTGATTTGGCGGTTGTTGTCCTCTTTGCATTTATAAAAGGTATTAAATATTTGGCCAAAGACTAAGAAATATAATACCAAGCTCAATTTCGCCATTGAAAACAACAATGCTTTGCGCTGTTGCACCTGATGTACTCGTACGTCCTCAATATATAAAAATAGAATAATAAATTGTTGGTATTATTATCATTTATTATTATTATTATTTTTAGTACTATTATTATTATTATTATTATTATTTTTATTACTATTATTATTATTATTATTATTATTATTATTTTTATTATTTTTATTACTATTATTATTATTATTATGATTATCATTATTTTTATTACTATTTTTATTATTATTATTATTATTATTATTATCACTACAATATTATCATACCATGTTATCTATGTATTAACTGTCGCACTGTCATATGTAAATGTATGTACAGAGGATTGACAAAAGTAAATAGACACCTTCGGTTTTTCTGAAGTTTTATTTGATAATAAAAGTCAATAAATAATAACATTTAGTGAATCAATATATTTAGAATCGTGTTGCTTTCGCCTTTGTATTATAGACAAGAACCATTTTCCAGAAATGTGGCTATTTAGAAAGTAGGAAGCATTTTTGAAGGAAAGCAAGTAAACAACATTTCTAAAGGATTTGGATGTGCTGAATCCAAATATTTTGTTTACCAAGTTGGATTTTGTCGTTTAAAGACTCACATTGCAGAAAAACAAAATGGCCGCCCCTTAAACTTAATACGTCCATATCTTGGTAATGGTTGACGAAAAAGATGTGATCGTTGGGTCTATACCCACATTTTCTACACAGGGGATCCAAAAAACCTTATCAAAGATGATGACAACTCAATATTGTATGTTCAATGGCTATTTTTATAGTTGTAAAAAATTTGGCCAAAATTAGTGAATTTTGGGTGTATGTAATTTCATGTGTAATACTTGTTACCATATAACAAAATGGTTCTTTAGTGTGCTGTGATATGTAACAACTGCTTAGCTACATGCCATTATAAAAATCATATTTGGATTTGTTGATTTAATTTAATCTATATTAAAGAATATGTAACATCTGTACATTTCCTTTGCAGGTACATGTGCTGTACCTGCCTCTGTACAATTGATAAATGTTTATAAAAAGTGACACCTTTACTAACCAAAACAAATACAAATATATTTATGCTTCAAAGCCATGCCAAAGTACATGCGAGAAGTTGTGAAAAGTTGAGAGAAGTTGTTTTGAGTGAAGTTGCTGTAGATCACTGCGCCTTATTTGGACTAAACTATTTACATGGAAGTACACATCATTATTATGGTTTAATGTTGTACTCCTACGCATAAGAATAGCTGGAACGTAAGACAGAATAATGTGTATGCTTTAGACTAAATTTAAAGAAATTTTCTGTTTTCTGTAATCTTGTTAATTGTTTACTTAGTTGTAACGTTGATTACCTTGATTGACACTACACCTTTTTTTCTAGGTTCAGAGGTCTGTCTCCTGCCAATAAACAGCATTATTGCCATATCAGTATCATCATTTTTGTAGTCTTAGCAGTGGGTACTTTTTTTTATTATTATTATTTGTTTCAGTACGTGTCTTAATTTTGTCTCGCTTTTAGTCATAATTTTTCGTTTGTTTGTTTTTAAACGTATTATTGTGTGATTTAGCTTATCGCTTATTACCTTCAAGAATATTGTACTATGTTATAGGGTTTATATCATGCCAATAAAGCTTATATAATTACAGTATTATCATCATTATCATCATTAGGGTTTCAGTCCCTATGTTTGTCTGTGAAAATTATTTTCTTTGACAAAACCATCTACAATCATAGAAGTGTCATTTTCCAAACTGAAGTTCTTTTCGTCACATTCATTGCAGATTACCAATGGAGCCATTAGACAGTCTGAAGAGATCCACCCCAATGTCCAGAGAGCACTATATCATCTGTCAAGAATCTAAATCTGATGTACTGTTTGCTGCTACACCACAAGGCATAGCTTCAATAAGAGAAGCTACCAGTGCAAGACAAAAGCCTAGAGATGTCAAATATAGAGATGCCATTGACAGATTAACATCAGACTTGAAGGCTGGTCCAGAGGGAGTATCAGTATCAGTATAAAAACTGTTATGACACCTATAGAGATAAGGGAAAAATTAAAAGATTACAAAAGCAAGAACACTCAGAAATAAAACGTCAACAAACTCGGGGGAACCCAGCATAGGTGTGCCTACTTCTAGATTATCCCTCCCTGGATTACGCAGTCAGACATGTCCTGTGGACTGGAATACTTGCCCTTTTTGTCAGGGAAGCAGTTCAAAGGAGAAACTTTGCACACACAGCAATAAAATCACTTTGGACAGGTGATCTTATTGCTGCTGAGAGAAAATACCACCCTAATTGTCTCAAGCAGTTCATACGAAACACTGATGAGACCAAAATTGAAACCAGACATTCAGCTTTAGTCATGGTTTGGCTTGTGAAAGAGTTGAGACATCCAGCAGAAAAAGGCTATGTTTTGGAACTTCGTGAGGAATGGAAGAGATACACCATTCTAGCAAAGGAGGTTTACATAGAAATTCCACAGTTATTTGTTAGCCACCTGTCCACATTCAAGGAGAAATTATCTTGCATCATTCAAGATGTGTATGAATGCATTGTGATACGTCATCAAGCTGCAGCTGACAGACAACCATCCTAGTGTCTCTCAAATTCAGACATGTATCCTTCTCTCAAATGAGAGGTTCGGCCCGAGATGTTGAAGAGGAGCCATCTACCATTCCTGCTTTCAAACCTCAGGAGGAAGATGAATTTCTATCCATGGTATACGTAACACTGAAGTTAAGGTCTGATATACAATCCCAGCCGGCACATAAAGGTGCGAATGTAAGTGAGAATGTTGCAATAGATTGTGTTCCACTGAACCTCTACATGTTTCTGCGTCTTTTACTAAGTGGCCAGGCACTTTTAGAGGGGGAAGATGATGATTGTTCACGAATCTCATAGGATGTCCAGAGCCCTAAACATTGCACAAAACCTTATGTACAGTAGGAGATTGTAGACACCAATCGACCAGGGAAGTACTCCGAGGGGGGGACGTTACACAGAAGATAGGGAGTGCTAGAAGTGCCGTTTCTCCTGTCGCTCTCCTCTTTAGTTGATCTTTTTTCCGTGTCTCATCTACCCTGTGAGCAGTCCAGCATGCTCTCAAAAACTCACTTCGCTCCCTATTCTTCACTACATACTACATATTCATGCATCTTACACGCACGCACGCGCGCACACACACACACACACACACACACACACACACACACACACACACACACACACACACACACACTACATAATCTTTTCAAAATTTAAAAAAAAAATGGTAACAACTTCAGAAGCCTCGGAGGCCCCTGGAAAGGGGACCTTAAATGATCCCATTTCTGGCTCTCCCGCTGCCGATACCGAAAATGCAGACCCGGGTAGCGGAGGTGGATATTCTACCGCCCATTTGAGATGTTTTGGTCCTCTGCCTGGTTCACTTTTCATAACCTTTTGCAACATTCGTGGCCTTTCCTCAAATTTTCAATCTGTTGAACACCTCCTCTCCTCCTCTGAGCCTCACCTTCTCTTCCTCACTGAAACTCGGGTGTCTGGGACGACTGACAGCAGCCGAATTTTTGTACTCTCTTACTTTCTCTATACTGAATTTCACTCCAAAGGTGGATGTTGTATATGTGTACTGTACGCAATGACCTAACTTGTTCTCGTATTTCGGAAATCGAATCCTCCGAATTCTATACTCTCTGGCAACAGCTTATATGAAAAATGCTCTGTTTAAATTGGTCCCCAATTAACCCACCCCTAACATCTCCAGTCTAACTTCAGGTTATGGTGAGCCTAGAGATTTCGGAAATGGTCCAAAGCGAGTAGAGTAAATTGGGGTCCACAGTAGGATTCCTCACAAGATTAAGTTCGGGAAATTTGCCGTAGCCTTCGTTAAACGATAAATTAATGCTAAGTCTTAGACCACAATGCAGGTCTAATCTAACTGGACTTAGTTTAAACCGGTATCACTAAACTGAGGCTTAGAAATGCATCGGTTCACTTACCAAGTCAATTGTTATTAGATAACTTTTGGTTTCTTCAGTTAGGTTTAGTTTTGTTTCGGAGTTCTCCTTCTATTTGTTAAATTTAGATGAGCGCACTTTTAAGGCTGGTTTTCCGTTGTTGCGTTTCAAGCCCTCAGCTTGCCATGCAGCTGTACCACGTGTTTTTCGCTTTGGCCACCTTTTTTGTTGGTTGGTTAGTTGATCGGTAGTGTTATTGTGTTATTGTACCGAGTACGCTTTACCACATATTATATAAATACTAGTGTGGAATTAATCTGGTCAGCAACAGATTGGTTTCATCCACCCGGTCATTGTCAGAAAAGGAGTTTAATAATTGATAGACTAACTACCTACCTACTTAGTGTACCATTTTCGTTACCTCCCACCTACCCACGCGTATCAGTTTTCCATATACTGGGAGCCCCGAGAGATAAAAATCCTCAAGAACAAATGGAAAAGCTCATCAATGGAATGACAGAGCGTGTCAATAGACGAGACTCATTTTCACAAAGTGCAATATTTTCGGTATTTTTGAAGTAAACAACCTTTTCTGAAGAATTTGGGCGTGCTGAATCCAAATATTTTGTTTACCAAGCTGGATTTTGTCGTTTAGAGACTCAAATTGCAGAAAAACAAAATGGCCGCCCCCGACATCCGAAAACGTCCATATCTTCGTAATGAGTGATCATAAATAGGTGATCTTTGGGTCTGTACCAATATTTTGCATACCAAGGAACTCAATGGTCATAGGGGAAGGTGGGGCAACTCGGGAACCTTAAGGAACTCACAGTTTTGGAAATGGCCGCCCCCGACATCCGAAAACGTCCATATCTTCGTAATGAGTGATCATAAATAGGTGATCTTTGGGTCTGTACCAATATTTTGCATACCAAGGAACTCAATGGTCATAGGGGAAGGTGGGGCAACTCGGGAACCTTAAGGAACTCACAGTTTTGGAGAGATATTGGATGAGTATTTGAACCTATTAAATACAAAAAAATTTATTTTCACTTTTCGTCTTCCATTCTGTAGCACTTTTCTATAGCGTTCTATCTTTGCATTAGGTGTGACTGGAATTTGAGAACGCCGTTGCAATTTTTTGGTTAAAAAAATCGTGGGGAAACTCGGAACCCGGGGTTCCTTTTTGCCCGTTTTCCAAAATTTCAGTACCACGCGGTCACTAATGAAATTTCAGACACGACGATACGTGAAAATCAAACACTGATTCATAAGTAGCCTACACACAAAAAGCAACAAAATAAGTTCTTTCAGCTTTGGAATCATGAATCAAGGAAAAATTTGCTGATGATACATCGAATGGAGAAAAAATAAGACTTTCTAATTTTTGCTGAGCTGCGTGGCGCAACCCGCCTCGTACCACTGTCTCAAGGCCACTGATCAGTGTCGGCACCGACGGAGATAGATTAAAGCTAGATGGTCGCACTAGTCTGGGCTGTAGATGGGGTGTTCCGAGTTGCTCCGGGGTTCCGAGTTGCGCTACCTACCCCTATTTTAAATGGAATAATTTTATTGATAACACCAAAAATACTACAAACAAGGTTATCTGAAGTAAAAACACAGCGAAAGGGTAGGGTAAGGTGGGGCAAGACGCCCATCTTAGGCAAAACAGCTCATAATTCTCAATTGTATTGCTGTATCTGGATATAAACACAAAAATCTATCTGCAGCATTGCTCTGTCTACAAGCACAATGATATTCTCATTGCAATGAGTTGATTACTGTAATTTGACATTTTAAAAAAAATTGCCTATGTGGGCGTTTCACTTCACATCTGAGGCAAAACGCCTTTTCCTTGTGGTAACATGCCCTTGGCTCGGCGTGTAGCCCCATTTACATTCTGAGTACACATGTCTATTGCATTTACATTGGACTAAATGTAGAACAACACTTGATATAAATTTAGACTACATAACAAAATACTACACTGAAAATCAAATAATTTTGTTCACTGTATTACTGTTCTATTTATTCAAAGAAATGAACAAATTTAAAACACTACTATTTGCATTCTTTATCGGCCTAGGCCATCCAATGAAACAAAAAAAAATTAAGCAGTTAAGTCAGACAAATCCATGTCAAAATCCTCGGAAGTGGAAGCAACATCCGAGTAACAGTTAGGACAGATGAAATAAGGTGAGCCTGTTGTTAATGCTTTTTATATTCTTCATCCTCGTCACTACTTTCTGGACATGACCGACTGGTACATGATTTTATCATTTCCCGCCCTTTGTCCTTTGTCAGTACCTTCCCTTTTCCTTTGACTGGTTTCTTTCCCTTGCAGTCCTCTTATAGCTTCTAACTATTTTGATTAGGTACTGTACTGAAACGGCAATAAAGGCAATATAGAATGTTAGTATAGAAACAGTATTCTTTTATTCCTTAATATAGGTTTATAATATGTCAGCTGAATGATTTATATATGGATGATTCACCAGTTATTCAAAACATTGTTAACTGTTTTCTATCATGGCATCAAGATACATAGCTTTGTCTATTAAAATTTGCCATACAGCAGTGAAAACAACTGCGTAGGCAATTGCAGAGAAAAAACATCACAGGGATAAAACGCCATCTAGGTGTTTTGCCCACACCTCAGGTGGGCGTATTACCACGGCAACTATTTGCAATATTAGAAGCAAAAATCCCACGACGCCGTCTTATCGCTCACTAACTATCATACTATAATGTTAGAGATAACTAGCATTACTACTGACTAGTGATGGGACGATTGTCATATTTCATACAATCGCTGTTGCGATTGCGATTGTCAGAATTTGAAAAGCGCGCGATTGCGATTGCGATGTTTTAGCTTTAGCCTCACATAACGCTCATTTATGCTTTAAATATACCTAAACGCGCTACCTACCTCAGTCAGGGAGTTAAGTATTGATGTAGCTCCTGCTTCAGTCTGTGAGGAAAGTCCAGTTTCAACCAATGGCTTCACCAACTCCATCCGTGATTTTTTTGATACTGGTACTGAATCCTTCATTACTTTATCAACTAAGAAATGAGAGACAATATACCTAAACGCGTTTCAGCCACACGTGATCATAATGTGCGTTTCCAGGATGCGGGAACGAGGACCCAACGCGTTATGCACCCCACCAACCACTTTCCCCAACCTCCTCCCTTTTAGAAAGTGATTTTACTGTTTTCTTATTATTTTTTTAATATTTGAACTGTATACATGGTAGACAATATTTTAAAAACAGCAGTTTCTCCGCCGTCTCACCATGTAAGCGATTCCGTTTTTCATCGTAGATGATTGCTGCTCCACTGAATAAACGTTCACTTGGAACACTTGTTGCAGGACAAGAGAGATAGGATCTCGCTAACATGCTAAGGTAGTGATATTTTGATTGATTGGCGTTCCACCACAACAAAGAATTATCTCCTTGCCCGATCCTCTTTTCTTTGTGGTAGCACTCGATGATATCCTTAGACGTCTTGCTTATTTCTGACTCGCTCTCGTCGTCACTACTTGAGGCCAGTAAAACAGTCAGTGACATATGTATCGATGTAGCTCCTGGTTCAGTCTGTGAGGAAGGTCCAGCTTCAATTACTGGCGTCACCAGCTCTATCCGCGGTTTTTTTGCTGCTGGTTGTGAAGTTAGTTCATCACATAGGACGCCTAGACGATTTTTTATTCGCATCACATCTATTGGACTGAAGAATTTGCTCTTGAATTTTGGATCGAGGTAGGTTGCAAGAGAATAATTACACTGGGCAACACGTATTTTATTGAATGATATCTGACACTTGATTCTAGGTAATTTGGGTGCGCTGAATACGAATTTTAACTCGGTTTGGCTCTATCAGGTCCTGATTCTTGTCGACAGCCTATGTGCCATTTTCCAGATTTTTCAAATTAGGACTAAAAAATTAAGTCATGTGTTAAATTTTTTTTTCAAGTTTCATGAATACAAGCAGTTCAAACTACAGTAAAATTACATTATAACGATAGAAATGACTTAAAATAAAAAAACAAACAGATATGAAGCTTTCACTGTGGCAAAAAGTTTCTTTTGTAAGACTTTCTAGCGTATTTGCTTGTTGATGGCAGGTCTCTTTTCAAGCACCAGCAGTAATCAGCCATCATGTGGGAATCCCAGCGGCCTTGGTACCGTTCCTCCATAATTTTGATATCTTGGTGGAATCTCTCCCCTTGTTCGTCACTTACATCACCTAAATTACTTGGAAATTGGTCAAGATGGCTATTCAAAAAATGCATTTTTATGCTCATATTGCAACCTAACTCTTTGTAGTCCCTTAAAAGTTTTTTACGATTTCTTCGTAGTTATCTGCCCTATAATTGCCTAAAAAGTTTTCTATCAAGTCCACGAATGAGAACCAGCCATTTGTTTCGCGTTCATTCATGACATTAGGAAAATTGCTGTCTTTAATCATTGTTCTTATTTGTGGACCGTCGAAAATTCCCGCCTTGATTTTTTCATAACTTAAACTTGGAAATTTTGAAGTTATGTATTTGAAACACTCGCCGTTCGTATCTAAAGCTTTTGCATATTGTTTAATGAGGCCTAGTTTTATATGCAGAGGAGGAAATATGATTTTATCTCTGCTCACTAAAGGTGGATTAATTACGTATTTTTCTCCGACAGTAAGTGATGTTCGTGCTGGCCAGATTTGTTTGAAATAATGTTCTTCCTTGGCTCTGCTGTCCCATAAGCAAAGGAAGCAGGATATTTAGTATACCCTCCTTGTTGTCCTAGCAGAAAATTAACCATTTTTAAGTCAACACACATGATCCACTCGTGCTCCCTATATTTGATAAGATTTGAAACCTTTTCTATATGTTCATACTTTTCTTTTAATTTTGTTGAGTGCCCAATCGGTATCGAGCCGTATAGATTGCCATTATGCAACAACACACACTTAAGACTTCTTTTCGAACTGTCTAAAAACAAGCGCCAATCATTTGCATCGTAAGACTCAACCCCCATCTTCTTTAACAAACGAACTATGTCGCAGCAATATACTAAACTATCCTCTGTTCTTAAATATTTAACAAGTTCTTCTTCTCTTTTTCTGTAAAATGAAATGTATGTGTTTGAAGTAAGCAAGTTTTTCTCTTTAAGTCTTGAAGCTAAAATTTCCGCAGCCTTTTTTGGCAAATTTAGATCCCTTACAAGATCATTCAACTCGGCCTGGTTAAACTTTTGCGGATC
This sequence comes from Bathynomus jamesi, assembly GCA_023014485.1. Taxonomy (NCBI): domain Eukaryota; kingdom Metazoa; phylum Arthropoda; class Malacostraca; order Isopoda; family Cirolanidae; genus Bathynomus; species Bathynomus jamesi. Next base: position 470,817 of record JAJOZX010000639.1, on the reverse strand, counting down.
GTTTTGACTTTCAAATACGCTGGGGTCAAAATCGATGTCTGACTCCTCAAAGTGCATAACAATATTTTCAGGAACATCTTCAACTAATTCTTGAGTTGGCAGACCCTTAAATTTTGGAATGGGGATCTCATTTGAATGTAGCACAGGTCGTATCGCGGTGTCGAAATTTGGGTACTCGATACAATGTTTATTTTTCTTAGTGAAGCCCGAAGTCTTGACAAAGCAAAGGTAGCAATCGGTCTCGTGGTTAGTAGGCTCTCGCCACACCTGATATGGAAAAAAAATTGTAAAGCGTTAACAAAAGCGACGAGAGACTTGTTTTTATGAATTTTATCAAAAGTTATCACCCAAACATTTAACATTTCTATGTGTTTCAACCTTATGCAATATTTGAGATTCTTATAAACATTTTCTGTAAATTTTTGTTTATGTACCTAAGTTACAATTACATTTAGGTAAGTTACAGTATACTAGTGATTAAATTACGTAGTTTTATGAAATCATAAACTTACCATCGGAACTCCAAAAGGTATTTTTGAATCCGAACCCTTCGTCCAATGTCGCAGTCTTTCAATGCATATAGTGCAGGCTTTATGTGGAGCCCACGATTTATCTTGGCCCCCCAGTTTTATGCCATAATAAGCTAAGTAAGCTCTTTTTACGAAGTCAGTTATATTTGCTCGTTGATGTGGAAGTGTAAAATTTCCACATATATGACAGAAGGAATCAGGGTTGTTTTTGCATTTGAACTTTCTAGTGCTTGATGACATATTGCTTGATTGTTCTGCCAATTTGTAAAGGTATTTAAAGCCCTTAATTCATATAAATTTAAGAAAATCTGAAATATAAACACAAAAATTAGTTTAAATAGGTACTTATTATGAAATAGGTACTTACAATCTATGAAATTAAACTAGAAACACGGATGAGTAGGTACAATATAAATTACGTCTAATTAAATCAACTATATTAAATCACGATGACAAAATTACTCACTAAATCATATGCCAATTCAAAATTATGTTAATGCCCAAACTTAATTAACTAACTCAACTGACTGACTGACTGACTGACTGATTGAATTGACTGATTAACTCTGGAAACGAGTCGCTTTTATATATTTTAGTTGTCCCTCTAGAATACTCTACAGAGAACAGGAACGCTCGAGAAAATTTTAGAATTCTATGATATTTTTAGCTTAATTTACTAATATTAAAATGGGTTAAAAATGACAAAATTAAAAATATTTTTAGGGTGTTACATATAAAAATATACATAATACAACAATACCATAACAATAGGTACAAATACCTAGATAAAAACCTAGTTGCATAATGTGTAACTGCAAAAAGACAGCGAGTATTGAGAAAAAAACCTTTTTATGAATACGACGAAAGAGGAGGGGTGTTGAGCAAAATCAGGACCTGATAGAGCAAAACCGAGTAAAAATTCGTGCTCAGCGCACCCAAATTACATAGAACTAACTGTCAAATCTAATTCATTAGACAAAAAGTTGAAATTTGTTCCCCAGTGTTATCATTGCCTTCTAATCCTTCAAACCTCCTGTCAAGCTCTGAACGCATCGTATCCATCATGGTTTTAACACCATGATCTTCTTCGGGTGATGTTTCTTTCAGAGTATGTTTTAATGATGCGATCAAAGGAATAACCTCTGATATTGAAGCAGAATAGTCACTTAATTGTTTTGTTATCTCGTCAAAAGGTTTCAGAATGCGCGCACATTTGGCGAGGAGGTCAAAATCGGACTTTGTTAGGTGCTGAATTTTAGAATTGTCGGCACAGAACAAGCTCAGAGGTTCTTTCAAGTCGATAACCCTCTCCATCATATGAAACGTACTGTTCCATCTTGTTGGGACGTTGCGAACAACTGAAAGTTTGGGTTTATTTAAGCGCTCTTGAATTTTCTTTAGCTCATCTTGCGACATTTGTTGAGTGATGGAAGTGTGTCCCAATCGATCTCAATTTTGAAATTAGCTCTATTACTGCTTTTTGTGATTCTAATCCAGATTTGACAATTAGTTGTAACTTGTGGGCAGTACAGTCTAGATTTTTAATTCTTGATAGAAACAAGGCTTTTTTCATGTTAGCCCCTGAATCTCTCATTACAGCTTGTACGGAAGATTGACTTATGTCCCACTTAACAAGCATCGCATCAAAAGTTTTAGAAATATATTCACCTGTGTGCCGCTCATCAAGACGTTGAACTCCTAGGACTAATTCCATCCTTTCAAAGTTACTGGTAATTGCGTGACATGTTAAAGAGAGTAAAGAAACACCTGCAGATGTATCCGACCAAGCATCGGTAGTGAAAGACATCTTCACATCACGTAGTTGCAGCAACATTTCTTTAACTCTACCTGACACAGCGGCATAAATCTCATTACACGTAAGATTAGTGTAGAATTTTCTTGTTTTTAGTTTGTATTGCGGAGAAGTATCGTTCATCACCTCATGAAACCTATATCTTCGACATGACTGAAAGGCAAGTCGTCCATAATGAGCATTTCTGCAATTCGATAGTCTACCTTTTTCGATTTTGGGTCATTAACATCCCATATTTTCTTTTTTCAAGACAACTAAACAGAGTTTGATTTTTAGTTTTAACTTCACACTTAGTTTTTTGCAAAGGTGTCTGAGTTTGCACTTTTTTTAATTGGTCCTTCTCAGTTACTTCTTCATTTTCAATAGCAATTAATTCTTTATACTCTTCAGAGTGCATTGACCGTAAATGATTCTTCAAATTTGTGGTATTACGTCCTTTTCGCGAATAGTTTTATTACACAATAAACACTTTGCTAATTCAGAGTTGCTAGATACTTTTTCAAAATATTTCCAAACGGCACTCATGGTGATCAAATAATGTTGCTAATTTAAACCCGAAAGAATGTGCACAAAGCCACAAAAGATTCGACAACCTCAGACAACCTCACTCCAACACTGTCTGAAGCACACTGCCGAGACAGGCTCAAACAATGCCCACTCGCGTTTCAACTCTGACGTCATATTTACCATGGCTGGTTTCTTTCAATAATGCGTATTCTGAAAAGGAATATAGGCCCATAGGGTTAGCTTGATTTTGTAACATTCCAATTTTACATAGAGCAAATAAAGAGGTGTACTTATTGTTATTATTAAAGCAACTTCTTATTCTGTTTTCAACTAATTCGCAACCCGTTTTCATTTCTGTTTTTGACTTATTTATTATTTATTTATAATTCCATATTGTTGTTAGCTAAACTTTCCTTTAAGTACGCATGAAAGAGCAGCTTTCATAGCAACTTTTGTAGAGATTTAAATCTTTTGTTCACAATCGCAACAATCGCACTCATTAAATGCGATTGCAATTGCGATTGCGATTGTAAAAAACGTGCGATTGTATCGTGATTGCGATTGCGATTGCGATGCATCGTCCCATCACTACATACTGACATATTGTGGTTGCAAAACTTGATCTTAAATTTATCCAGATTTACAAGTACAACAGTTATACAGATATCCAAATTTGTAATGTTGTGACGTAAAGTAATGAAACGTTCGAGAAATATTCACATTTGCTCAAACATAGACAAGGTCTCGGACTTGCACTTGTTGGTATATGACGCATCAGCCTCACATCAACATTTCCGGTCACGAGTTGCCGTACTGCAAATTTTCAGCATGGGCTTTTTACCTCTATTGGGCGTCTTGCCCCACCCTACCCTATACACTTAAGATATAAAATTTATATTTTCCACTGTGTTCTTAAACATGTTATAATGATTTAAACATTAGTTTATGCGCACGGACTGCTTTCGCATATGACTTCCCAGCCCTGTCAATTGAATTTGGTCCCAGCATTCCACACCTCTGAGAGACCAGAGTCTTGGGTGTGCTGTCCCAGAATCTTCAGAAAGTTCTTTTATACATGGAGACCCCTAAGACATAGTTGTTTCCTAGATATAAGTAAGGCATATGATAGAGTGAACCACAATATTTTATTTAAAAAACTAGAAGACAGGAAGGTTCCCATGTACATATTAAATTTATTGAAATTTTGGTATTCCCACCAATCTTTTACCGTTAGGTGGAGCAATGTACTATCCGAATGTTTTGGCTCCTCTTGCGGGATGAAACAAGACTCCTTGTTCTCCCCTATGTTGTTTAATGTGTATATTGACGGATTAATTGCGTTACTTAATGAGGCAACAGTGGGATGTTGTATAAACAACACAAGGATGAATAACTTAGTTTATGCCGATGATATGGTGTTAATAAGTCCCTCTGTCAAAGGTCTGGATCGGTTACTAAAAGTCTGCGAAGTGTATTCGCAGAAACATGATATTCTTTTTAATGTTACAAAAACTAAGGTTATGCAATTTCATCCGAAAAGCTGTAAGCAGCCAGCTGATATTAGGTTTAAAATGAAAAGTGAAGTCATTCAGGAAGTACAGGAGTTTAAGTATTTGGGTCAAACTATTACAAGCTCTTTGAGTGATGATTCGGATATAAGGAAACAATCTCGAAGCCTTTGTCCTAAAGTGAATATAAGGAACTTTCGGTTCTGTATATGTATGTTACAAACAGACCGTGCCTGGAACAAGGAACTCTTCCTGGAAAACTAAATCCACAAGAGTGACAAATTCTATAGTTTTTCTTTTTCATGATGTTAGGCCGACGTGGGCAATGGGTCAGTAGCAAAGAGTTCCTTGTTCCATGCACGGTAGGGTGGAGTGAAAAAAAACTTATTTTAGAATTCAGTTTTTTAGGGGCACCCAAAAGGTGGTCTGTGGTACCAATAAGAAATCTGTAAAATATTAACTACCTTCGACATCAACTTCACTGGCCCCAAGAAGGTCAAAGATTTTGCCTTTCAGGTCCCCCAAAACATTGAGGAAAAATTCAAAGATTTAAGCGTAGCTTGCGTTATGTTTATGCTAGAAAGATCATTTTTGTTTCATTTGATTTGTCTATTTATGTTCTTTAACCTTTCCCTTACATACGTTTCTCCCATTACTCATAGAAATTTGAAAAATTTGGTATTTCATGAAAAATACTAAAAAAAAATAGGAATTTTTATATCTTTCGTTGAGTTTCTCAACTTTAGTAGATGTTTTAGCACCATTTTAGGGTTTCCATTTGTTTAGATTTTCACAGATTTACATTATTTCATAATTATATTATTTCGGGTTTGTTATTTATACTCTATTACATTATAATTTATATCTCTTTTCTCAGATTATTTGATTAATTTGATAAATTTTTATATTGAATCTGATTCGCTAAAAACATTTACAATCACTAATATAGTCTAATTCTATTCCGAGGCACAAAGCAAAATTAGGCATGGCTTCCATGGCCGCGAATGAATCAGCAAAAAGGAAGAAAAGGAAAACTCAACAGCTGAAATCTCACTGATTTATTTGCCTTCGTCCGAAGATATACATACTTCAGTGTTTCCTTTATGTTAGACAGGAAAGAATTAAGTCAGGAGAAGCTAATCCAAAAATTTATGATGTTGCTATAGTCGTTGCCCTAAACGTAAAGACTGTATGGGATCGTGCTTCTATTCCAACAGGCCATCATAAGACCATAACGCAGCGCATCCAACGTTTGTACGAAAAATATAAAAATGTCTTGAAACAATTCAAAGGGCGGAAAGACTAAGCATCCTATCAACATTGCTTCACAAATTTAAACTCTGACTCGCTGAAGCTCTTCCAAATAGCTTCTTGTAAATGTGAAGACTTCATGACATGTTGTTGTGAGAAAGACCGAAAAGTTCCTCTTCTGGAAATGGATTTCCTTTATGACCAACGAACGTCTCGAAAAATGATGATTGGATCCGTAGATAAAGTGGTCACCACAAAGATGGAAAAAAAGAAAAAGGCTACACAAAAGTATGAGGAATATATAGCACGGATCGCGAAAGTAATGAAAGAATTTAACACTGCTGCAACTGTTTCGTCAAGTTCCAGCAAAACGGACGAAAGCAGTGAGCCGTTTAAACTCACGACAAAGCCATTAATTAATTAATCACGGACCTTCACAAATGAGAATGCTGTTGCCAACAGTGGGTAGAGAATGCGGTCGAAGAGGAATATAGAACCGTGCTAGAGTTGCTCTTGCATCTGCTATTTTCCAAGATTTAAAATTAATTAGTAGTGAAGATACTTCTTCAATGATCGACAAGAAGCAAGATAAGACGAGAAAGGAGCAAGATTAGAAAAGATCTCTCTGAAGATACCTCAACTTTCAGTTCAAGTGATCATGTTATGGGCCTACTTTGATGGAAGAAAAGATCGAACAAACGTTATGATAATGAAAGGTAGTAAGTATCATTCTAGGATTACTATGAAAGAGCGTATTGTCCTTTTGAAAGAACCACGCTCAACTTAGGCCACATATCTCCAGAATTGAGCACAGCAAAAAGCATTTATAAAGGCATTTTGAAGTTCTTGGGATGGAGAAATATCAGTGCTTGAAATACTGTTGCCATTGGCTGTGATGGCACTGCAGTCAATACTGGAATAAAAGGAGGCATATTAAAAAATTTTAAGCAGAACTTAAACAAACCCTTTCACTGGTATATTTGTCTCTTTCATTTTAATGAGTTCCCATTGAGGCATTTGTTACAACACCTCGATGGGCCCTCCCATGGTCCACGAGAAATGCCAGGACGAATTGGAAAAGCATTAAAATCTGTCGACCAACAAATATTTAAGTTTGAAGCCGTGGAAGAAAATCCTCTTCCAATTACTGATTCTGATGATCTAAGTACAGATCAACCGTACCTCCATAAAGCATCTCAGGCTATTTACTTGTGGGTGTTGCAGCAATGACTTAGCGAATCTTCAACCTGGGCCAATGGTCCAATCCAGATAGGTGACTACTGCTAACCGCATACTGCGTTTCTACAGGGTGTCCCGTAAGTCTGGACCCATAGGGAAAAATAATAAAATTACAAAATAGTCCAAAAATTTATTACATAATCTGTTCAAAGTGTCCGCCGTTGTGTCGCACACATAGTTGAAGACGCAATCTCCACTGCGACAGCACTTTCTGAATCACAGTCGCAGAAATTTCTTGACACGCCTCCACAATGCGTGCTTTAAGGTGGAAAATGTTCTGAAGTTTGACCTCGTACACTTTGGCTTTCAAGTGGCCCCACAAATAAAACTCCAGCGGAGTAAGATCATAATAAAAAAATAATAAAAATAATAATAAAAAAAAAATATATATATATTATAAATAAATTTTTGGACTATTTTGTAATTTTATTATTTTTCCCTATGGGTCCAGACTTACGGGACACCCTGTACATGGGATGTGAAAATCCGATGGATAGCTTGAAAGTGCTGGTAGAATATATCGTCAAAGTTTATGCTCCAGTGTGGTTGACGATCAAGACAAAACCTTGGTGCTATGTTGGACCTCATCACCTGAGGCAGATGGTAGCTTATTCAAGATACCTAACAAAGGAACTTAGAGATACTGTTGATAAAGTTATCATTCATAACGCCTACTTTGCGCATCAAGAGAACCTTCTTCTTTCAATGATTACTGATAACCGGCCAAACATTCGAAAATTGGCAATACGAAGGATCGAAGTAGCAAGATCTTAAGCTGAAAAAATGAAAACCATTCGCGAGTTCAGTGTACCGAAGCTAAATTTCCATGCACTTGACTACACTGATATTATATTTTGGACAGATAGTCCCATCAGGCTTGAGCTACCATTGATAAAACACTTAACCAAAGAGGAGTTGACATCATTGGCTGAGAACACTAGCGAAGAAAAATTAAAACTCTTTCAATTCCCTTGTCATACACAAGCAGTAAAAAGGGGTATCAAACTTGTAACAGAAGCGGCAAGAGCAGTTTATGGAAGTGAGAGGAGAGATAGCTACGTTAAAACCAAAATTGCATCTCAAGCAATATTGAAATCATTTGAAATAAGAGAGACTACAAAACTGGATAAAAAGGTTTCTAAATTATTGTGGTGGGTGGGTTAGGATGGAATTCAAAGAGCAACCACCTCCACATGGTGAGTTCTGGGTAATTTAAGCCGACGAATGCATAGCTCGTATCTAGCTTAAATTAGCGGAGAGCTGCTCCAATAAACCAGTATATTTTAAGCCATGCAGCTATTTTATGAGCTTCTTAAAGAAAACTGAATCACTGAATGACGCTCAACATCAATCAATCACCGAAAGCAATAAAAATCGTATTTTTAAAAATATTTTTCATGAAATACCAAATTTTCAAAATTTCTCTGAAAAATGGGAAAAGGGTATAAGAGTAAAGTTAAAGAACATAAATAGACAAATCATATGAAATAAAAATGATCTTTCCAGCAAAAACATAACGGAAGATACGCTTAAATCTTTGAATTTTTCCTTAATTTTTTGGGGAACCTGAAAGACAAAATCTTGATCTCCTTGGGGCCAGTGAAGTTGATGTCGCAGGTAGCTAATATTTTACAGATTTCTTATTGGTACGACAGACTACCTTTTGGGTGCCCCTACAAAATTGAATTCCGAAAAAAGTTCTTTTCACTCCACCCTAAATTGCACGGTCTGTGTGTAACATAAAAGATCCCAGGGAACCACTCTGAGTTCTATTCCACATGAAACGGACATGTTAAGTGCTTTAAAAAGTGAAAGAGCAATTCTGCCAGATGAAGTTTAACTTTTGGTTTTGGGCTGAAAATGCAATAGTTACCCCCCTTTTTCTTTGATGTATTCAATCCGACGCGAATGCAACGAGTTTCTGCGTATATTGAAGTTCTGAATGTAGGAGGCTAGGTGTAACTGTAAACCCTAGATCCTGTCCCAAAGCTGGATCCCATCTGCCTGGGGCCTCTTTGCGAGTGACCCGTTGCCCACGTCGGGCTAACATCATGAAAAAGAAAAACTATAGTACAGACTCCGCAAAAAGTCTTGAAAGAATCGCTTTTGAAAGTTAGATATGAATACGCTATAAAGTTATTTGGCGGAAACACAGTAATCGGTCCCCTACTGACGTCATCTGCTATCTGGCAACTCTCCTGACTCTGAGCAACTGCCTGGTGTACGAAATGGCTGCAGTGCTTGTTAAGCTCTTGTGAGAGGAGGGTGTGTCTACCTGTTTTCATGTTTATCCGCCAAGTAGATTTTGCTGTGTGGACTTTCAGCCTCCATATTTTTTTGTTACACATATACATACATACATACATATGTATATGTATATATATGTGTATATATCTATATAATATATATATATATATATATATATATATATATAACTTATGTATATATATACATAGGGGAAAGTGTGGCAACTCGGGACCCTGGGGCAACTCGGAACACCCCTTCTACAGCCCAGACTAGTGCTGCCATTTAGCTTTTATCTATCTCCGTCGGTGCCGACACTGATCAGTGACCTTGAGACAGTGGTACGGGGCGGATTGCGTCACGCAACTCAGCAAAAATTAGAAAGTCTCATTTTTTTTTTCCATTTGATGTATTATCAGCGAATTTATCCTTGATTCATGATTCCAAAGCTGTATGAATCTATTTTGTTGCTTTCTGTGTATGGGCTACTTATGGATCAGTGTTTGATTTTCACATATCGTCATGTCTGAAATTTCATCAGTAACCCCATGGTACTGAAATTTGAGAAAAAGGGCAAAAAGGAATCCCGGGTTCCGAGTTGCCCCACGATTTTTTTTAACCAAATCCAGGAACACCTAATGCAAAGCTAGAACGCTATAAAAAAGTGCTACAGAATGGAAGACAGAAGGTGAAGGTAATTGTTTTATATTTAGTGAGTCCAAATACTTGTCCTATATACCTACTAAATTGTAATTTCCTTGCGAGTCCCGAGTTGTCCCACCTTCCCCTACACATACGCACACATACATACATATACATATAAAATTTTGCCATTATAAAGTTCTTCATTATTAAACCTTAGAATTGGAAATTATAGAATTTGAAAGATTGTGGGAATAGCAAAATGAGAAGATAATGAGGATTATAAAATTTTAAGTTAAAAAGTTATGGTATTACATAAGCTTGAAATTAAAATTTAAATTAAAGTTAAAAATTATTTAATTTTGAAACTCTTAAGCCCAGCAATTACAGTCTGAAGAACCGTGAGGAATAGCAGAATTATAGGATAATAAGGATTATAAAATTATAAATTTTTAAGATTGATTTACCTAACAGGTGGGTTATGCGGAAGGCATTTGCATATGTAGGTGCTGCTGGAAGCTGCGGAAGTCATTTTGAGTACGAAATGATGTTCGTTGTCCTTCCTGCGTCTTACGGGCATATATTATGTCGTCACGTATATAGCAGGAATAAAGTATTTTTTCTTTTTAAGCTTCAATAGTTTGTTAAAAATTTCGGTACTTTCCTGTTATCCCAGACCCCAGCGTTTTTGCCAGATTCGGACGCCACTTGCCAGATTGCCAAATTTTATTACCAAATTTTTTTAAAAATATTAAGTAACTAACCTAACCTAACCTAACCTAACCCAACCAAGAATCTCAATCATTATTTCTCGGTCACACTACTCCGTTGTCTGGAAGTAGTAAAAATATATGTGACTCCATAATATTATTTCTGCAAGAAAGTGATATTAATCTAAACACACTTAGAGTTGTTGGGTGTGATGGTACAATAACAAATACTGGATGGAAAGGTGGTGTAATTCGTCGTGTAGAACAACATCTCACACGCCCATTACAGTGGATGGTGTGCATGTTACACATGAATGAACTACTCTTCGTCATCTCTTCCAACATCTCGATGGATGGCTGCACCAGTGGACCAACAGCATTTACAAGTGAAATTGGCAGAGCAATGGCTAAATGTCAGGAATATGGGATTGTTTCATTTGTTGCAATTCCTATTGATCTGCCAGAGTATTTAGAAAATATTGAATTACGCACCGATCAGAAATATTTGCTGGATATTTGCAAAGCTGTCTCATCTGGCCTTTGTTCATCAGATTTGGAAAAACGTGATCCAGGTGCTTTAAATCATTCACGATGGCTAACGACTGCTAATAGAATATTCAGAATATTCAGAATCTCTTCTCACTCTGGCAGTATATTTTCAAGGTATATGCTCCAAGTTTGTTTCGAATTAAAATGTACCATGTAGCTACAAATGGCTCAAAATATTTATGGTATATAATTCAAAATTCGAGGTATCTTTCAACAGAATTGAAAGCAGTGATTGATCCAGTCATTCAGAGAAACGGTTTTTATGCTCACCCAGAAAATTTGCTGATAGCAATGCTTGTAGATGAACGTAAACATATAAGAAAGGTTGCTTTGTGAAGAATAATATCCACTCGAGCTGTAAGGCATATGGGGATCAGGTTCTTCAAAATACCTGAAATAAATTTCACTGCATCTGACTACACTGATTTGATTGCTGTGGCAAAATGATGGCAGGTTAGAGCCTCCATTAACCCAGAATATCACAGATGACGAACTGCTACAGTTCGTAAATCAAGAAAACAATAGAGTAAAGTTAGAATCCGACCAGTTTCCGTGTCATACGCAAGCAGTAGAGCAAGGAGTACGACTTGTTACAGAAGCATCGACTGCTGTGTGTGGCTCTGAAAACCGAGACGGGTTCATTAAAGTAAGGATGAAATCAAGAAACATCATGCCTTCTTTTAACACAAAATCAGACTACGTGTGTAAATAAGTAGGCCCTTATCTAAGGTAGGGTGGTTGGGAAGTGGATAGGGCGGAACTCGATGTACAACCACCTCCACGTGGTGAGTTCTGGGTATTTTTAGTATTATTCAGGCTGAATTTAGCAGAGTTGCACAATGCACATCAATGGTAAGTTATGGTATTTTAATTTTATGAAAAAAAGAACATGAATTTTTGAATGCTCATGCGGAATCAGAAGATTAATACTCAGAACAAAAATATTTTGGCTGTAGCTATGTCATATCATTGCGCAACTATTGCACCCATGTACGAATTGTTACCTGAAAATTTTGGTTTTTACCTCCTTTTTCGCTCCACCCTAGTGTATATACAAGCCCTGAGCTGGACCTAGCCGTTCGCCATGGTTACAGAATATTGAAGATACATGAGGTGTGAAGGTTTCAGAAGCTACCCTACCTTTTCACCTGTAGCCAGCTTCACAACTGCATACGCACGCATCACGCTTTGGGGACTACTGCACTCTCTTGGGCGGAGGGTGCTGTACGCTGACAGAGATAGCGTAATATTCACAGAGAGGGAGGGTGAATACATGCCTGCTATTGGGGAATTCCTCGGAGAGTTGACTGACGAGATCAAGGAGGAGTATGGTGATGGTGCATACGCAGACTCATTTGTATCAACAGGGCCAAAAACTTATGGGGTACGGGTAAGGGTGGGTGAGGATATGAAATATATCGTGAAGGCTAAGGGTATCACGCTTAACCAGGCGAACCGACGAGTCGTTAACTTTGATTCGTTGAAGGATCTAGTGTGCTTGGAAGATGAGGGCGACCAGCCACCGCAACTGACTGTGGGGACCCACAATTTTCGGGCGCAGAAACTGGGGGGGCGTGAAGGAACTTAGGTGCATGGAGGTAAGCCGTAACACCTATAGGAAACGTTGCCATGTGTCTGGTACCTATGATACCGTACCCTTTGGATACCATAATCCTTGATTGCTTTATATATATATATGTCTATTGATAACGATATGGTTATTTATTACGTATATTTGTAAATGTTTCAATAAGGGTTTCATTTTCTCCTTTGTGTGTGTGTGTGTGTGTGTATGTGCGTATGTACAGGAAAATGTCCTAAGCTACGCCCACTATAAACTCAATCAAAGGATCACGTCACTCCTGCTACTACCTCGGTATATCTCTACCCCTGCGTACTCAGTTGACTTCTGCAAGCCCTGGAGCTCAGACGTGTATTTTCTCATGTAGACGAAAAATAGTGATGGCTACTTTTGATATTGCGTGTTCGACGTTTATGAGGTGGTATTCGGTAAAGTCGGAAGATGTGGTGAATACTGAAAGACGGCCTAGCCCCCTCTCCTTTGAGACTTTTAAGGCTACCTTGAATCGCGCGAAGCTTGAGGAACAAGATGTTCAAATACTCTATGGATATTCTTTCGACAGCATTGCCAGATTTCGCGGCACAAACGATGTAATGGACTACGTTGTAGGGCTAAACTGTATAAAAGTGTACATATACCGTGAGGTGAATGAAACAACGCATGCAGAAGAGAAGCAACGGGTATGGGTAATGAGTCTTGTTTATGATTGGCGTGACAGGCGGTATTATGTCATGCTGCATCATACCGAGTACGCTTACCCTGCGGCTGAGAATGTAAACCTTGCCATCATGGACTAGATTCATATATATCTTGAAGAGGTTTGCAGTGAGGTTGTGGCTAAAGGCCTGTTTGAGTTTTTAATAGAGTTTAGAGACGAGTATCGACTGTTAAACAAACAGTAGAAGATAAAGTGTATGTATTTTGATGTATATTTATTTTCATTATATTTAATTATTTAATATAATTGTATATATATAGATTTTTCCTATACTAATATATTAACTTTACTCCATCGTTTTGTATTTCTTATATTATTATTTTTTATTTTGTTTTTTGATTATATATATATTCCATCGTTTAAAAATGTGTATTTCTTATATTATTATTAATTTTTATTGCATATATTCCTCGTTTGTACAGGATTGTGTATTTATTTTCTATATATTTCGTGAAATTGAATCCAATAATTCGTTTAAATCAGGGGTGGGGAAACCCTTGCCCGCGGGCGAAATTTCGCCCGCGAGCTAATTTCAATTCGCCCGCTTAGGTATTTATTATTTACTAAAAATTATTTATTTACAGCCCAGCAAATAGCTTTTTAAAATACATCTTATATACAGCGTGTCCCAAAGAAATGTATACCCACTTTGTTCGATAATACCAGCTATGAGGATAATAAATATATTACTTTTTACATGTTTTTTAATAAAACTTTTCTCCTGAATCTAAATATGTAATTATTTTTATTAAAAATTGAAAAACAAAAAAGTTACAGATGTTTAAATTATAATTATTATTTTCGAGACTTCATGTGCGATATTTTCTAATATTTTTGCACGTATACGAGATAAGTTTGAAACCGACGGCACTGTGCAAAACTTACAAAAACAACGTTCTGGAAGACGTCGAACATCTTAGATAAAGTGTCATTTAACCATGGAATTTGTAAATTTTTTGAATTAACTAATAATTACAACATTTATGCTTCAATATCAACACTAAACATAAGTATCTCAAAACAGTCGGTTAAAATATTAGAAAATATCGCACATGAAGTCTCGAAAATAATAATTATAATTTAAACATCTGTAACGTTTTTGTTCTTCAATTTTTAATACAAATAATTACATATTTAGATTCAAGAGAAAATTCTCTATTAAAAAACATATAAAAAGTAATATATTTATTATCCTCATAGCTGGTATTATCGAACAAAGTGGGTATACATTTCTTTGGGACACGCTGTATCTAAGCTTAAAATTTGCCAGACGCCCGCGGAGGTGTTTATGTTATAGATTTTCGCCCTTGGTACTGAAAAGTTTCCCCACCCCTGGTCTAAATAAACAGAATGATGTAATGGTGTTTTATTTAATTCTTTTGGTTGTATAAACGATATTATTATTGAATTACTGTATATGTGTACCAAATGGCTGATACGCCTCCTAAACCGACTGACTGAAAGATTTCTGAGCCAACTGTCATGAATATCTGAAAAGCGCAATCTGGCAGCTGAAAAGTTAATTAATATATACACGTACACCTGCCTTCTAGGTCTTCTAAGTCAACTGGTGGGTTAAGCGAACTGGCGGATTATGCCAACTGGCGGATTAAGCCATCTGGCGGATCATACCAACTGGCGTATTTCTAAGCCAACTGTCAAGAATATATGCTTTAATTAAATAAATAGCGCAATCTGGCAACTGAACCCTAATAATGTACACCTGAACAAGCCATTTACGCCTTCAAAGTCAGAATAAACCTTCTAAGCCAACTGTCTGATTAGGACCTTATAAGACAGCTGGCGCTTGGATGAACTCTCATTATGCGTCTGGCTGGAGCCAGGCGAACACCCCTCTCTTCTTCTTAGGTTAAGGCTTAAGTTAGGTTTCCCTTTGGGGGGTGAGGACATCCCAGCTTCTACCCTAAAAACGGTCCTCCTCCTTTCTCTCCTTCTTTCAGGGTAAGGTTATCCCTTTTTGGGGGAGGTCATCCTCCCTTCTCCTCCCAAAGCTCCCTCCCCCCTTCATTGTAGCTTGGGGGATAACCCCTCCCCCTTTTTGCATAACCCCTCCCCATTTGTTGCATAACCTCTTGCAACATTCCCGTTTTGCAACATTGATCAGCATTGCAATTGCATATGTACTCTAGCATTTTGCGAGCATACTATTGATCTAAACTTGTTCAGGGATAAGGAAGGTCTTGTAATGTGTAGACTGTAAAGGAAGACTAGATAAATCAAAACTGCTTCACAAAAGCAAGCATCCAATCCCTTTACCTATATTTAGCTACCTAACAACATTAATCATTAGACAAACACACAATGTACAGTTGCGATCATTATTCGTAGGACACTCTTAAGAACAGATAGCGACACCTGGCGTATATATGTTGTGTGTACTACAAATGGTTGTAATATTTTGTGTGTGAATCTGGGGTTTAGTGAGTGAGCACTGAATGGTTGGTTGACTAATTGCAAAATGTCTTTAGAACATAAATATTTCCATATTACTCTGGTTTACATATACAGTGGCCTACACATCACCACTTTCATATGACCTAGAAAGTAGGCTTACTATAATTTATGAGTTAAATTGAAATGAATAATTAGGGTTACCAGTTCGGGGCACAGCCCAAACAAACAATATTTAATAAGGAGAGAGAAACTACTTTGTTGTTTTGTGTTTAATTCTATGAGAATTGGAAGAACCTGGCCAGAAGTTAAAGCCCAAGCAGCCAACCGTACCCGATGGCGAAGCACAGTTGACGCCCTATGCTCCACGTAGGAGTGAAGAGGACATAAGTAAGTTTGTGTTTAATTATAAAAATAAATGAATTATTTGTTCACAGTGATTAACAATTCTGTATACGGTCATTGTGTTATATTACAATGACTGATTTTTAACAATGACAAATGGTTTACACAGTATAAGCGTTAAGTGAATATAATAATTACAAGAAACACTAATTCAGGTAGGCTAAGATATGCGGCAGTGAACGCACAATAATAAGTAATTAAGCCCAATAATAACTGACGTAAGGAAAGTACAGTGTTGGTGGAGTGAACGTATTAGGCAAGTAAAATAATACATAAATGAGCAAATAAGCAAGCGGATACAAATACTGCAAGATAATTGAATACGGTAAAATAATTGAACAGGCCTACCGCAGTCGTAATGGGAAAGTTAGTTGGCCGATTGTTTGGGAACACTTTGAAGAGAGCCTATTGACTAGACTGAGGTTACACTATAAAGGCTACGCTGGGGTTGCTTAACACGAAGACAAAGGTAGGCTTGTGGCCTCCGAGAAGGTTTATGGACCTGGGCTTCGATGTAGATGGATCTGAAGGCGGACTGGCCTTACCAGCGAGAGGATGAGTGTTGAGGGACGGTTGAGACTTGTTGAAAAGGGGTCCAGCGGAAATCCTGCAACAGTGATGTTGCCTGTTGCTGGATGAAATTGTAGAGGGCCCTACTTGATAAGAGACTTCGTGTATGCTCGACCGGAGCCTTGAAGGAACGGCGGCCGCTCTCCGGCGAAGACTGGAAAGTGGGTGCCGTGACGAGTGATGTTACTTACGAAGGAGCCGAGGGCGAGATGTAACGACAAAAACGAAAGAATGGCAAGCGAGTGTGATTTGAGAAAGAACTCGCATTTTATCGGCCTTGGTGACGTCCTCTGGTGGGCATTTCCAGAAATAACACAAAATCTGTGTTTCTTTCGTGGGCCTGTTTCATTCCCACATGTTTGAGTTTTATAGCCTTTGTTTTGATTTCATTATGTTTGAGAACGGCGAGGAAACGAATTTCCGGTCGGTTTCCACACATATTACTGAGGAAACATAAATGAATAATTAAATATAAATTCAAATATGGAATATATATTAACAAGGGGAATGTCAATGACGTGAAAAAATACAATGTTCTTGAATATTCTATAAATAAAAACCATAATACGTGATAACAGTGTTCATGAAGTCGGCATGCCTGTAATTCTATATTTAACTGACATTTCAATAAATAAACACTGTAACACATAACATGCAATTCAACAACACGTGTTAAACATTGTCAGCATGTCCAGTTTACCATCTCCCAGTTAAGACATATCGGTTAAATGCAACTTAAGACATAAATGGTAGTTATCAGCTTAAAAGGAAGCCACTATATTGCATCGTCGTGTGTCACACACACTTGCAATAGTACTACCTGAGTTTTCTATATTATGATTTTTACCTAAAGCGTCGTTAGAGTTGCCAACTGAACGATAGATGAGCGAAAATATACACTCGCCCACCCTTAATTGTTTTCTACCGGGGTTCAGCGAAAAAACATTAAGGGTTCTGATATGCTGCGTAATAAATATTTAACATAACATACTGAAGTCCAGTAGCTCAGAATATATAGACGGAACTAAGTTACAATGGAAATAAAGGGGTACTTGGTAACAAGCAGTGAATAACAATGTATTATATTTGTTCGTAACGATATGTAATTGGTTTATTACATAGTTTCCATCATTTTTCTTACAAAATGAAGGGGAATATCTGGGTTCCACAATATCTTACAGGTTGCTTACAGGTTCCCTCGACCAAGAAAAGGTTGAAAAACACTGCCACAGATATTTGCTAGACTTTGTAAATATGTGATTGTCTGTGTAGCACAGCGGGTCCCAAAGTGAGGGTAATTATGACATTTACAGAGAGTGAAAAGGAATTCCTGAAAATTGTTTTTGTTAGTGTTCGTTTTATGAAAAAATTGTTTTATCGAGTTAGACCGTTTAACTGTTTCGGTCGTGGTCGCAGTGTTACAAAAGACGAACGGATACACCACGAGGAAAATGCGACAGGATTTGAGTTTGCAGAGAAAAAATCGAGACATTTTGGATAAAAGTGGATGGGGAGTATCCTTTGCTTGCTGAAGAGGCAAAGAAAGTGCTGGTGCCTTTTACGACAAGTTATCGTTGTGAGGCAGGCTTTTCAGCAAAGATGGTTATAAAGAACAAACTGCGAAACCGGTTGCGCGTTAGTTCAGCAGAAACACTTGCATCCCTCGCACTAGGCTAGTAGTTGGTGGTGACGCATTTTGCTTGCTTCCTATGTAATGTAGCCATTCTTTGACTAATATCATGTGTGTTTAACTTATACATAAAGCACTATATATAGAGAAACATACGAGTATTATGTTTATAAAATTTGAATAATTATTTTCATGCTCAGTAAAATGAAGTTTCCTGTGCTTTTTGCATGGGGGGGTAATTTCCATTTGGCGATTAACCAAAAGGGGTAATCACCACAAAAAATGTTTCCGCATTCCAACAATTCCACCTGACTTTTAACATATAACGTGACACCACATGACGTCATGACTTTGGTGTTAACAGGTAGGGTGACTGAGAATAAGCTCGCATTCTTCCTGAATCTCATCGAAGCAACTACTCTGCAGAATGGATTATCATCAACAGAAAATTGCTGAAAGGGGAAGAATCATCGGCAAGGAGAGTGGGTTCTGTCCAACTCAAATTCCAAGAGAACTTGGAATTTCTAGAACACTGTTTACATATGGTTGAAGAGGTGGCAAGAGGAAGGGAATCTACGAGATCACTGCAGAATGGGAAAACCTCGACTGACAACTGCTTCGGATGATCGGAGGATCTGTGATGTTGCCGAAGCCCATCCCTTTACCAATGATGTTGCCATAAAGGAACAATTGCAGCTTAATGTTTTGGCAATGACAGTAAGGCGGCGGCTACATGAAGTTGGGTTACACCATCGGACCACGGCTATCAAGAAGTTAAATCAGCAACATCAAGAAAATAGACTTCGGTTTGCCCAGCAACATGTTGACAAAGGGCTTGACTTTTGGAGCCGAGTGATATTTATCGACGAAAAGACCTTTTCCTCCACATCTCATGGCCGTCTTCTTTGTTGGAGGAGGAATAATACTCGATATACTCAAGAGCACATCTATAAGGAAGCACGTCACCTGTAATATTTGGGGATCGATTCATTTGTATGGTGTAGGAGGGCTCACCAAAATAAAAGGGAAGTTTACTGCAGACCAGTATATGGAAATTTTCGAAGACATTATGCTTCCTTGTGTGCGTGCATATGCTCTGCCATTTCCTGAGAGAATCATTGTTATGCAAGACAGTTCCCCAATTCACACAGCACGGATCGTCACACGCTGGTTTTCTCAGCAAAGAAATATTGACCTTCTGGATTGTCCAAGTAAGGGTTGTGATATGAATCCCATCAAGAATATACGGGCCAATATTGTAAATCTGTGGGAACCAGTGGAGGCTCGAACAACGGGCCAGATTTTACAACAAACATTTAGTGAATAGGAGGTGCTGAGGTGCTGGTATATTGCTTCTGTACCACATCGACTGCAGGAAGTCATAGAAAACAACAGTGGCTGGACAAGATACTAAATTTGCTGTGTTCATATATAAAATATCTCTCAAATACAATGGTAATTATGAATGTGTAACACCTTTCCAAATTGTCAAATATCATCGTGTAAATGACTCTATGTTTATTGATATGAACACCGTAATAGTTTCATTTTCTGTAATTCTCTCCTTTGAGGTGAGAGACCGCCAAGAGTCAGCTGCAGTGGTTCAACACTTAAGTTGTAACATGGAACTTTAGCCCTGTTCAAAAATCAACTTTTTCTTATTTTCATAGGTTTCTGTACTTTTTCCATGCTTTTTGACCTGAAAAGGCCGAAAATCACAACCATTTTGACCTAGGTTGTTGGGAAGCATTGCCGCATGGAGCTTTAAGTTTTCTGCCTTGAAATCGGCCAAAAACACCAGTTCCGGGGTCCCTTGAATCATGTTTTGCACTATAATGTTCAGTGTGTCCAGCAGGAAATGTGATTCTGGGCCAATGAGATCAACCAGGGTGGTCTTAGCTGTGACTCTCTGGAATAGAGGCTTTCCTATTCTGAAGCTGTCTGGCTTCTCAGTGGCATGTAACTGGGCAGCAATGTCGTGCTTCAATGTGTCACTCAATCTACTGCTGAACAGGGCAAATGGCACGACTTCCTGCGTCAGGTACCATTTGTGGTTTTCCATCTTATTAAGTACTGCATCAGCAAGCTCTGGGTCAGTTTTCTTGTACTTCAACATGTCCTGGATTAGACTTAGATCATTCACGGGAGCATCTGCAGCAGACATTGACATCATCCATACAGGAGTGTAGAACAGCGCAAGGAAGGTGTTGAGTCTTTCCAGCTTTGATACAGTGTCTTCGTCGTACTCAAGTTGATCTGCAAACATCAGCATTTTCATGGAGTACAGGTTTCTGGCCATCCATCTGGCCTGATGAATGGCGCCTGGTCGACTCCAGTGAATACCTCGAGGCGTTCCTCCAAGAACAATGACTGTCAGTTCAGCCATTTCCCTGTAGTCGGCTCTTGGAAGCCTTTCTGCTGTTAGAATGTCTTGGAGTATTTCTTCACTGTTCTTCTTCTTTTCCTTCAGCCATTTGCTGTTGATAGCCAGCATCTTTGGGTTTTCCTTGCACAAGTCCGTCCAAACATCCTTCAGATGCTCAAACCAGGGATTATCTGGCCCCTTCACCTTCCCAAACAGCTTCTCCCAAACTGCTCCTACTAGGATTTCCAGGATGTGATGTCGACAGGCCAGATAAAACACCTTTTTTTGTTCAGCATTTTCTCTAGCAGTTTGGCAGCTCCTCTGTGAACTCCACTGTTACTGGATGTAGTGTCAAAAACAAGGGCAGTAACATTATCCGTAAGTTCCCATATCTCCATTAAATCCACTGAAGCCTCAGCCTGAGCTGTGCCAGAAGAATTGTCGATGACAGGTACTCCCAATAACTTTCCTTCAGTGTATGAAGGTGGACCAGACACTAGCACAGCTAAAGTCTCTGAGGTACTTCCAGGTTCACTGCCCAAGACATCTTTGAGCAACTTTCCATCCCAGTGTAAGGCAGCGTACTGTGGGGGGTTTTCACAAAACTTGGACATGTGACTCTGGCTGATATTATACCTGGACAGCATTCTGTTGCGACGTGTTGTTGTGGTTGAGATGACGAAGTTATCCAGATCAGCCCCTCCAGCTTTCAAGGTGGCAGAAACCATGGCAGTAACTTGATTGTCTGATAAACCAAGACGATCAGCTGTATTGCAGATGACATCACATTCCATGACCTTCCTTGGAAACGTCAAAGTCACACTAGTCACAGTGTCTTGATGGTGAGAACATCCAGGACGAGGCTGATGGTAATCCATGTCCTCTGTGTTAGCGTCGTTGTCAGTTAGTCACCCCAGGTAATGTCATCCACATGAACAACTGCCTCTTGTTCTGCTGCAGCTGTAAAATAGTACAACATGTTAAGACAGTAATTGTTAAGTACATGCTAAATATCGCAATGGAGTAAAACTTAAAACTTTTTGTAACGTTCAAAGTAATTAGTTTTACCTTGTTCTTGTCTATGCTGCAGTCTTTCATTCCTCGCTGCTTGCTGCAGGGATCTTGTCTCAAAAATCTTGTCATGACCAGATATGACCTTTCCTCTCAGTCTTTTGGTCTTCGTAGAACCTGATATCCTCATCTTTCTTCTCTCTGGATAACAGTCTGTTGTTCTGTATTTCTGGATTGCATCTGGAGCTCCTATATCGAACAGGCTGTCTAATTCCAGCACAAATGCTCCTCTTTTTCTCCAGGGTTACTTGCTCTTCCTTTGCTTTTCACCAGAGCACGATGTTTCTCATGTAGTTTCATGAAGAGCTTCATTGCGTTGTACTTGGTCATTGTCTTGATCCTAGCCATCTGCCAGAATGGGATGATAGATTCAACTGTTTCATATGCAAGGTCTTGAACCACGGGCCTCCCTGCATTTTCCGGTAAATTCTGAAGATTAAGGAAATACTGGAACGCCTGTCTGTTGGTGGGAAGCTGGGAACCACTGATAAAAGCTGAAGGGTATCCAACCAGGAAAGTTTCAGTGAGAGATCTGGTAGATGGCCCAGTTGACACCTGCCTGTGGACAGTACGTGAAGGTTCTGAGATATCAACTGTGCGCCCACGGAGCTCCCTCAGCTCCTTGCTTAATGCCATTGTGAAGTTGTAACTTGTAGATGGTTTTCTAGATTCTGATTGAGTTTCTGTTGTTTCCTGAAAAATGATAGATAATTATTATTATTATTATTATTATTATTATTAATTATTATTTATTTTTATTATATATTATTATTATTATTATTATTTATTAATTTTATGCTCTTTCATTTGATACCTAATTTGTTGCTCTATCTTGTTTAGATCAAAAGTTAAAGTGCAAAACATAATTCAAGGGACCCCGGAATTGGCGCTTTGGCCGATTTCAAGGCAGAAAATGTAAAGCTCCATGCGGCAATGCTTCCCAACATCCTAGGTGAAAATAGTTGTGATTTCCGGCTTTTTCTGGTCAAAAAGCATGGGAAAATGTACAGAAACCTATGAAAATAAGAAAAGGTTGATTTTTGAACAGGCCTAAATTGGAACTTATTAATACAAAACAACTATATGCATTTATGATGCTGCCTCAGTACAAAACATTCTTCGTTTCTAAATAATATTTCTCTCAGTGACTGTTTATTGCTATATCAGTGTTGCTGATCTAAAAATAGCATTTGTTCCGCATATAACAATGCCGTATCCATTCAGCCGTCGTCCATTTGCCAACTGGAAGATATTCTAAGCAGTGACGTATGAAACCTTCAGATACCCATCAATCTGGTAATGTTATAATGTTATTAAAATTTAATATGCATCAGAACGTTGTTTTTCATTCATAAACCCCTATATATGTATGATATTTATATATATCAGGATTTTGCTCTGTCTTTGTTATAACACAAAATAATATCTGATCTTAGTTCAATATTAAATGTAAATAAATAAATAAATAAATAAATACAGGGGGGATGGGTGGTGCAGGTCGTGGAATTTGCTCAGGGCGCAATAATGCCTACCAACGGCTCTGTTTTTATACATTGAAACTTCAGTTCGTTCAGGATAACAGGCTTGCCAATACCATAAACACTGTCATCACGTCCGAAGGGTTTTTCTTAGTTTTTACAAGACCATTTTTTATTCACTTCATTGTTAATATATATCCCCTTCTTGAATTTATATTTAATTATTCATCTGTGTTTCCTCAGTAATATGTAAACCAGAGAGATGAATGAAAATAATTATGTTCTAAAGACATTTGACAATGAGTCAACCAACCAATCAGTGCTCAATCACTAAACCCCAGATTCATTCATAAAATGTTACAACCGTTTGTAATACACCCAACAAATATATGCCAGGTGTCGCTATCCCTTCTCAAGAATGTCCTACGAATAGTGAGCGCGAGTGTACATGTATACATAGAACAATAAGACTGAAATTGATTTCTTTGATGAAATTGTTCTCATGTGAAGAAAAAAAAATTTTGTCCAAAAATTTCCACTTTAAACAAACAATTAAATTTTATATGAAAATATAGAAACTATTTTTAGCTTTATGAAATTTATACAAATGGTATTTTCCTTACAAAAATGAATTAAATTTATATAACCCATGATTACAGTAACCTAAAAAGCATTATAATATTTTGCCAAAAAAAGAAAGATCAAACAGATCTTTCTTAATGTCTTGCATGCCGTGCGATGTCTTTTATGAAAGGGTTAGAAATGGGACCCTGGAAATGTTGATACACTGTTCGAATGTAATGGAAATCCTAAACTTTAATTATTATAACGTTTTACTCGTTTCAGAATAAAAAGGATATGACACAACCCATATTTATTTTGGGGGAGGGGTTATGGGGATGAAAGCTCCCCCGAAATTTTAACAGTATTTCTACTCAGTCACGAATTGATAATTCAATGACGAGAACACAAGTAGACACAATAACACACACACACACACACACACACACACCACACACACACAAACAAAATATATATGTGTGTGTGTATATATATGTATATATATATAATATATATATATATATCAAAATCATGCGACCTACCATTTCTATGGTTGAGCTGTATCCATGTTTGTGCCATTAGAAGTTCGCTCTGAGAAGCGAATGTGCCTTAATTTCATCCCCTGAAAGTACAAACAAGACAATTCACGGATTAGATCGTTTAACATTTCCATTAGAAAATTTCCCATATAGAATGAATTGTAATTAATTATTGTTATCTAACACTCCACCCCTAAATTTTTATCACATTATGCATAAACATTGAATGTGGCATGATTTAAACACTTGTTTGTACCTCTATACTCATTTATTTAATTCTTCATCAAATACACCCAATTCCTTAATATTTACTGTATACTCGTATAAGTGTATATACTTAATTAATAGTTTTACTCACTCTTATACCATGGCTGTAAACCCTTCATTATTGTGTTTCTCTAATTCGTTTCCTCTCATTTCTCCCAATAGTGACTTATACTGAACGTACTAATTAAATAACTATGGCGTATTAATTATGACAATGTATATTGTATAATGCGTGGACTATGACATAGTAAATTAAATTGTTTTCTCTTGCATTTGTCATACCTTGAATACTGATTCTTCAACTGACACTTTTAGTATTCAATGTATGATAACTTCCCCAGAATGTAAACTATATAAGTTATGTATACGTTATGTCTTATCTAATGTGATACAGTATAAGATATTGTCGACCATTTTCATTCATACGTTCACGTCCTTTCTTGACCGCTATCTTTTATTAGTTTCATTAATTATTTATTCATCTACCTATTGTCTATCTATGCCGTATCAAAATATCAGTCCATGCTTACTCGTGTCCGTCTATATTACGCACACAATCTATTGTGTGACGTACCGGTAAGTGTACTTCATGCATTCGTACATGTCCGCTTATCATGATTATGTACGTAGCTACCTTACATTTAAATACGTCCACGTGTATGCAGTAACATATTTAATAATTTTACTTTTTCTTTTAATTATTTAACCTCTTGCAAGAACTCGTTAATGCTGACACAAGTATTCGAATTCCGATGACGTCGCCAAAGCGAGCTTCTGAATCCAAAATCTTCTCTCTGGTTGCTCCTAATTCAAAACATTATTATATGTGTTTTGTTATATTCATGTGCCCATGTACTTTATGTGTTATACTCCTAATCCACCTTTCCCAATACGTCCCTGACTACCTAATTAAATCCTAGAATAATAGTTATCCTAATTATCTATAAATATTAAAACACTATGAAACTATAATTAACTGTGTTTAACTGTAATAACTAATTGACTGTTCTTTAATGAGACCGTAATTAACTATAATTATTGAATGTGAATTAATTGGTAATTATAATCATAGTTATAGTAAACTAAAATTACAATGTACTCAGTGATGTACTTGGGTTGTACTCAATGTATGAATCCGACATTATGTGTCGCCACTTAGGCGAATGTATACTCGGTGAAAATGTATACTCGGCGAAATTATTATTTTTGTTATTTATTTTTCCGTATTATTTTGGAATCTTACAAAATCCTGATTTATGCTTGGCGTCAAGAATACTGTAGATCTTCAGTTAAAGTGGGAACTTAACCTTCAACTGCACTCCCCCAAAATTTAGACTTATTTATTTCTTGCAGTGTAAATTAAATCATTCCTGCCCTTGCTTGAGGAGGTCAGTAGCATGACTACAAAAATGTTCGAGTGCATATGCAATTGCAATGTTGATCAATTGTTGCAAGGGTCCAGCCCTCTTTCCCCCTTCTTGCAAGGTGCCACCCCCACCATGGTGCCAGTGCCACACAAAAAAGGGTTATGCAAGCAAGGGGAATCGTCTTTCAAAATTCTGATATATTCTTAAATTATGCTTAACGTCAAGAATTCTTTAGATCTCCAGTTAAAGTGGGAACTTAACCTTCAACTGCACTCCCCAAAAATTTAGACTTATTTATTTCTTGTATTGGAAATTAAATCATTCCTGCCATTGCACGAGGAGGTCAGTAGGATGACCGTAAAAATGTTCGAGTGCATATGCAATTGCAATGTTGATCAATTGTTGGAAGGTGCCATCCCCCTTCCCCCTTGTTGGAAGGAGTCACCCCCACCCCGCATGGTGCCAGTGCCACAAAAAAGGAGTTATGCAAGCAAGGGTGAATCCCCCAAGCTACCACCCAAACCTAACCTAAGAGAGAGAGAGAGAGAGAGAGAACATCTTCGCCTGGAAACCCAGGCGCATAATGAGCGCTCTTGAGAGAATTATCTGGCTTAGAAGTCTTAATCCGCCAGTTGGTTTAAGCAGCCAGTTGGTTTAGAAGGTGTTTGAAACGGAGTGTATATGTATATATGTATTAATAACTTTTGTAGTGCCAAATGGCGCTATTTATTTAATTAGTGTATATATTAATGGAGATGTTCTTGAGAGCATCAGTTGGCTTAGAAGGCGTAACCAGCCATTCGGCGTACTGTATACATATATATATATATGTTAAACACAGACCGTGCATGGAACAAGGAACTCTTCTGGGAAAATTAAATCCACTATAGTCCGAATAAGTAATGGTAAATGACAAATACCATAGTTTTTTTCCTTTTTCATGATTTTAGCCCGACGTGGGCAACGGGTCTCTCGCAAAGAGATCCCATAAATATAGCTTCCCTCACCAGCTATCTGCAAAGCAGACAGGATCCAGCTTTGGGACGTGGATCTAGGGTTAAAGCAAGCCTAGATCCCTACACTCAGAACCTCTATATAAGTGAAAGACTCGTTGCATTCACGTCGTGTTGAATAAATCAAAGAAAAAGGGGGTAACTATTGTATTTTTAGCCAAAAAAAACAAAACTTAAACCTCAACCGGGACATTGAGCGTCCACTTTTCAAGGCACGAAACACGTCCGTTTAGTATACACAAACTCAGAATGGTTCCCTGAGAACATTATATGTTAAACACAGACCGTGCATGGAACAAGGAACTCTTCTGGGAAAATTAAATCCACTATAGTCCGAAATAAGTAATGGTAAATGACAAATACCATAGTTTTTTCCTTTTCATGATTTTAGCCCGACGTGGGCAAACGGGTCTCTCGCAAAGAGATCCCATAAATATAGCTTCCCTCACCAGCTATCTGCAAAGCAGACAGGATCCAGCTTTGGGACGTGGATCTAGGGTTTAAAGCAAGCCTAGATCCCTACACTCAGAACCTCATATAAGTGAAAGACTCGTTGCATTCACGTCGTGTTGAATAAATCAAAGAAAAAGGGGGTAACTATTGTATTTTTAGCCAAAAAAAACAAAACTTAAACCTCAACCGGGACATTGAGCGTCCATTTTCAAGGCACGAAACACGTCCGTTTAGTATACACAAACTCAGAATGGTTCCCTGAGAACATTATATGTTAAACACAGACCGTGCATGGAACAAGGAACTTTCTGGGAAAATTAAATCCACTATAGTCCGAATAAGTAATGGTAAATGACAAATACCATAGTTTTTTTTCCTTTTTCATGATTTTAGCCCGACGTGGGAACGGGTCTCTCGCAAAGAGATCCCATAAATATAGCTTCCCTCACCAGCTATCTGCAAAGCAGACAGGATCCAGCTTTGGGACGTGGATCTAGGGTTTAAAGCAAGCCTAGATCCCTACACTCAGAACCTCTATATAAGTGAAAGACTCGTTGCATTCACGTCGTGTTGAATAAATCAAAGAAAAAGGGGGTAACTATTGTATTTTTAGCCAAAAAAAACAAAAACTTAAACCTCAACCGGGACATTGAGCGTCCACTTTTCAAGGCACGAAACACGTCCGTTTAGTATACACAAACTCAGATGGTTCCCTGAGAACATTATATGTTAAACACAGACCGTGCATGGAACAAGGAACTCTTCTGGGAAAATTAAATCCACTATAGTCCGAATAAGTAATGGTAAATGACAAATACCATAGTTTTTTCCTTTTCATGATTTTAGCCCGACGTGGGCAACGGGTCTCTCGCAAAGAGATCCATAAATATAGCTTCCCTCACCAGCTATCTGCAAAGCAGACAGGATCCAGCTTTGGGACGTGGATCTAGGGTTTAAAGCAAGCCTAGATCCCTACACTCAGAACCTCTATATAAGTGAAAGACTCGTTGCATTCACGTCGTGTTGAATAAATCAAAGAAAAAGGGGGTAACTATTGTATTTTTAGCCAAAAAAAACAAAACTTAAACCTCAACCGGGACATTGAGCGTTCACTTTTCAAGGCACGAAACACGTCCGTTTAGTATACACAAACTCAGAATGGTTCCCTGAGAACATTATATGTTAAACACAGACCGTGCATGGAACAAGGACTTTCTGGGAAAATTAAATCCACTATAGTCCGAATAAGTAATGGTAAATGACAAATACCATAGTTTTTTTCCTTTTCATGATTTTAGCCCGACGTGGGCAACGGGTCTCTCGCAAAGAGATCCATAAATATAGCTTCCCTCACCAGCTATCTGCAAAGCAGACAGGATCCAGCTTGGACGTGGATCTAGGGTTTAAAGCAAGCCTAGATCCCTACACTCAGAACCTCTATATAAGTGAAAGACTCGTTGCATCACGTCGTGTTGAATAAATCAAAGAAAAAGGGGGTAACTATTGTATTTTAGCCAAAAAAAACAAAACTTAAACCTCAACCGGGACATTGAGCGTCCACTTTTCAAGGCACGAAACACGTCCGTTTAGTATACACAAACTCAGAATGGTTCCTGAGAACATTATATGTTAAACACAGACCGTGCATGGAACAAGGAACTCTTCTGGGAAAATTAAATCCACTATAGTCCGAATAAGTAATGGTAAATGACAAATACCATAGTTTTTTTCCTTTTCATGATTTTAGCCCGACGTGGGCAACGGGTCTCTCGCAAAGAGATCCCATAAATATAGCTTCCCTCACCAGCTATCTGCAAAGCAGACAGGATCCAGCTTTGGGACGTGGATCTAGGGTTTAAAGCAAGCCTAGATCCCTACACTCAGAACCTCTATATAAGTGAAAGACTCGTTGCATTCACGTCGTGTTGAATAAATCAAAGAAAAAGGGGGTAACTATTGTATTTTAGCCAAAAAAAACAAAACTTAAACCTCAACCGGGACATTGAGCGTCCACTTTTCAAGGCACGAAACACGTCCGTTTAGTATACACAAACTCAGAATGGTTCCCTGAGAACATTATATGTTAAACACAGACCGTGCATGGAACAAGGAACTCTTCTGGGAAAATTAAATCCACTATAGTCCGAATAAGTAATGGTAAATGACAAATACCATAGTTTTTTTCCTTTTTCATGATTTTAGCCCGACGTGGGCAACGGGTCTCTCGCAAAGAGATCCCATAAATATAGCTTCCCTCACCAGCTATCTGCAAAGCAGACAGGATCCAGCTTTGGGACGTGGATCTAGGGTTTAAAGCAAGCCTAGATCCCTACACTCAGAACCTCTATATAAGTGAAAGACTCGTTGCATTCACGTCGTGTTGAATAAATCAAAGAAAAAGGGGGTAACTATTGTATTTTTAGCCAAAAAAAAACAAAACTTAAACCTCAACCGGGACATTGAGCGTCCACTTTTCAAGCACGAAACACGTCCGTTTAGTATACACAAACTCAGAATGGTTCCCTGAGAACATTATATGTTAAACACAGACCGTGCATGGAACAAGGAACTCTTCTGGGAAAATTAAATCCACTATAGTCCGAATAAGTAATGGTAAATGACAAATACCATAGTTTTTTCCTTTTTCATGATTTTAGCCCGACGTGGGCAACGGGTCTCTCGCAAAGAGATCCCATAAATATAGCTTCCCTCACCAGCTATCTGCAAAGCAGACAGGATCCAGCTTTGGGACGTGGATCTAGGGTTTTAAAGCAAGCCTAGATCCCTACACTCAGAACCTCTATATAAGTGAAAGACTCGGCATTCACGTCGTGTTGAATAAATCAAAGAAAAAGGGGGTAACTATTGTATTTTAGCCAAAAAAAACAAAACTTAAACCTCAACCGGGACATTGAGCGTCCACTTTTCAAGGCACGAAACACGTCCGTTTAGTATACACAAACTCAGAATGGTTCCCTGAGAACATTATATGTTAAACACAGACCGTGCATGGAACAAGGAACTCTTCTGGAAAATTAAATCCACTATAGTCCGAATAAGTAAGGTAAATGACAAATACCATAGTTTTTTTCCTTTTCATGATTTTAGCCCGACGTGGGCAACGGGTCTCTCGCAAAGAGATCCCATAAATATAGCTTCCCTCACCAGCTATCTGCAAAGCAGACAGGATCCAGCTTTGGGACGTGGATCTAGGGTTTAAAGCAAGCCTAGATCCCTACACTCAGAACCTCTATATAAGTGAAAGACTCGTTGCATTCACGTCGTGTTGAATAAATCAAAGAAAAAGGGGGTAACTATTGTTTTTAGCCAAAAAAAACAAAACTTAAACCTCAACCGGGACATTGAGCGTCCACTTTTCAAGGCACGAAACACGTCCGTTTAGTATACACAAACTCAGAATGGTTCCCTGAGAACATTATATGTTAAACACAGACCGTGCATGGAACAAGGAACTCTTCTGGAAAATTAAATCCACTATAGTCCGAATAAGTAATGGTAAATGACAAATACCATAGTTTTTTTCCTTTTTCATGATTTAGCCCGACGTGGGCAACGGGTCTCTCGCAAAGAGATCCCATAAATATAGCTTCCCTCACCAGCTATCTGCAAAGCAGACAGGATCCAGCTTTGGGACGTGGATCTAGGGTTTAAAGCAAGCCTAGATCCCTACACTCAGAACCTCTATATAAGTGAAAGACTCGTTGCATTCACGTCGTGTTGAATAAATCAAAGAAAAAAGGGGGTAACTATTGTATTTTAGCCAAAAAAAACAAAACTTAAACCTCAACCGGGACATTGAGCGTCCACTTTTCAAGGCACGAAACACGTCCGTTTAGTATACACAAACTCAGAATGGTTCCTGAGAAACATTATATGTTAAACACAGACCGTGCATGGAACAAGGAACTCTTCTGGGAAAATTAAATCCACTATAGTCGAATAAGTAATGGTAAATGACAAATACCATATTTTTTTCCTTTTTCATGATTTTAGCCGACGTGGGCAACGGGTCTCTCGCAAAGAGATCCCATAAATATAGCTTCCCTCACCAGCTATCTGCAAAGCAGACAGGATCCAGCTTTGGGACGTGGATCTAGGGTTTAAAGCAAGCCTAGATCCCTACACTCAGAACCTTATATAAGTGAAAGACTCGTTGCATTCACGTCGTGTGAATAAATCAAAGAAAAAGGGGGTAACTATTGTATTTTAGCCAAAAAAAACAAAACTTAAACCTCAACCGGGACATTGAGCGTCCACTTTTCAAGGCACGAAACACGTCCGTTTAGTATACACAAACTCAGAATGGTTCCCTGAGAACATTATATGTTAAACACAGACCGTGCATGGAACAAGGAACTCTTCTGGGAAAATTAAATCCACTATAGTCCGAATAAGTAATGGTAAATGACAATACCATAGTTTTTTTCCTTTTTCATGATTTAGCCCGACGTGGGCAACGGGTCTCTCGCAAAGAGATCCCATAAATATAGCTTCCCTCACCAGCTATCTGCAAAGCAGACAGGATCCAGCTTTGGGACGTGGATCTAGGGTTTAAAGCAAGCCTAGATCCCTACACTCAGAACCTCTATATAAGTGAAAGACTCGTTGCATTCACGTCGTGTTGAATAAATCAAAGAAAAAGGGGGTAACTATTGTATTTTTAGCCAAAAAAAACAAAACTTAAACCTCAACCGGGACATTGAGCGTCCACTTTTCAAGGCACGAAACACGTCCGTTTAGTATACACAAACTCAGAATGGTTCCCTGAGAACATTATATGTTAAACACAGACCGTGCATGGAACAAGGAACTCTTCTGGGAAAATTAAATCCACTATAGTCCGAATAAGTAATGGTAAATGACAAATACCATAGTTTTTTTCCTTTTCATGATTTTAGCCCGACGTGGGCAACGGGTCCTCGCAAGAGATCCCATAAATATAGCTTCCCTCACCAGCTATCTGCAAAGCAGACAGGATCCAGCTTTGGGACGTGGATCTAGGGTTTAAAGCAAGCCTAGATCCCTACACTCAGAACCTCTATATAAGTGAAAGACTCGTTGCATTCACGTCGTGTTGAATAAATCAAAGAAAAAGGGGGTAACTATTGTATTTTTAGCCAAAAAAAACAAAACTTAAACCTCAACCGGGACATTGAGCGTCCACTTTTCAAGGCACGAAACACGTCCGTTTAGTATACACAAACTCAGAATGGTTCCCTGAGAACATTATATGTTAAACACAGACCGTGCATGGAACAAGGAACTCTTCTGGGAAAATTAAATCCACTATAGTCCGAATAAGTAATGGTAAATGACAAATACCATAGTTTTTTTCTCTTTTTCATGATTTTAGCCCGACGTGGGCAACGGGTCTCTCGCAAAGAGATCCCATAAATATAGCTTCCCTCACAGCTATCTGCAAAGCAGACAGGATCCAGCTTTGGGACGTGGATCTAGGGTTTAAAGCAAGCCTAGATCCCTACACTCAGAACCTCTATATAAGTGAAAGACTCGTTGCATTCACGTCGTGTTGAATAAATCAAAGAAAAAGGGGTAACTATTGTATTTTTAGCCAAAAAAAACAAAACTTAAACCTCAACCGGGACATTGAGCGTCCACTTTTCAAGGCACGAAACACGTCCGTTTAGTATACACAAACTCAGAATGGTTCCCTGAGAACATTATATGTTAAACACAGACCGTGCATGGAACAAGGAACTCTTCTGGAAAATTAAATCC
The DNA here is from genome assembly GCA_023014485.1 of Bathynomus jamesi. NCBI lineage: Eukaryota > Metazoa > Arthropoda > Malacostraca > Isopoda > Cirolanidae > Bathynomus > Bathynomus jamesi. The sequence goes on along the minus strand of JAJOZX010000639.1, from coordinate 437,633 downwards.
ACTATAGTCCGAATAAGTAATGGTAAATGACAAATACCATAGTTTTTTCCTTTTCATGATTTTAGCCGACGTGGGCAACGGGTCTCTCGCAAAGAGATCCCATAAATATAGCTTCCCTCACCAGCTATCTGCAAAGCAGACAGGATCCAGCTTTGGGACGTGGATCTAGGGTTTAAAGCAAGCCTAGATCCCTACACTCAGAACCTCTATATAAGTGAAAGACTCGTTGCATTCACGTCGTGTTGAATAAATCAAAGAAAAAGGGGGTAACTATTGTATTTTTAGCCAAAAAAAACAAAACTTAACCTCAACCGGGACATTGAGCGTCCACTTTCAAGGCACGAAACACGTCCGTTTAGTATACACAAACTCAGAATGGTTCCCTGAGAACATATATGTTAAACACAGACCGTGCATGGAACAAGGAACTCTTCTGGGAAAATTAAATCCACTATAGTCCGAATAAGTAATGGTAAATGACAAATACCATAGTTTTTTCCTTTTTCATGATTTTAGCCCGACGTGGGCAACGGGTCTCTCGCAAAGAGATCCCATAAATATAGCTTCCCTCACCAGCTATCTGCAAAGCAGACAGGATCCAGCTTTGGGACGTGGATCTAGGGTTTAAAGCAAGCCTAGATCCCTACACTCAGAACCTCTATATAAGTGAAAGACTCGTTGCATTCACGTCGTGTTGAATAAATCAAAGAAAAAGGGGGTAACTATTGTATTTTAGCCAAAAAAAACAAAACTTAAACCTCAACCGGGACATTGAGCGTCCACTTTTCAAGGCACGAAACACGTCCGTTTAGTATACACAAACTCAGAATGGTTCCTGAGAACATTATATGTTAAACACAGACCGTGCATGGAACAAGGAACTCTTCTGGGAAAATTAAATCCACTATAGTCCGAATAAGTAATGGTAAATGACAAATACCATAGTTTTTTTCCTTTTCATGATTTTAGCCCGACGTGGGCAACGGGTCTCTCGCAAAGAGATCCATAAATATAGCTTCCCTCACCAGCTATCTGCAAAGCAGACAGGATCCAGCTTTGGGACGTGATCTAGGGTTTAAAGCAAGCCTAGATCCCTACACTCAGAACCTCTATATAAGTGAAAGACTCGTTGCATTCACGTCGTGTTGAATAATCAAAGAAAAAGGGGTAAACTATTGTATTTTAGCCAAAAAAAACAAAACTTAAACCTCAACCGGGACATTGAGCGTCCACTTTCAAGGCACGAAACACGTCCGTTAGTATACACAACTCAGAATGGTTCCCTGAGAACTTATATGTTAAACACAGACCGTGCATGGAACAAGGAACTCTTCTGGGAAAATTAAATCCACTATAGTCCGAATAAGTAATGGTAAATGACAAATACCATAGTTTTTTTCCTTTTTCATGATTTAGCCCGACGTGGGCAACGGGTCTCTCGCAAAGAGATCCCATAAATATAGCTTCCCTCACCAGCTATCTGCAAAGCAGACAGGATCCAGCTTTGGGACGTGGATCTAGGGTTAAAGCAAGCCTAGATCCCTACACTCAGAACCTCTATATAAGTGAAAGACTCGTTGCATTCACGTCGTGTTGAATAAATCAAAGAAAAAGGGGTAACTATTGTATTTTAGCCAAAAAAAACAAAACTTAAACCTCAACCGGGACATTGAGCGTCCACTTTTCAAGGCACGAAACACGTCCGTTAGTATACACAAACTCAGAATGGTTCCCTGAGAACATTATATGTTAAACACAGACCGTGCATGGAACAAGGAACTCTTCTGGGAAAATTAAATCCACTATAGTCCGAATAAGTAATGGTAAATGACAAATACCATAGTTTTTTTCCTTTTTCATGATTTTAGCCCGACGTGGGCAACGGGTCTCTCGCAAAGAGATCCCATAAATATAGCTTCCCTCACCAGCTATCTGCAAAGCAGACAGGATCCAGCTTTGGGACGTGGATTAGGGTTTAAAGCAAGCCTAGATCCCTACACTCAGAACCTCTATATAAGTGAAAGACTCGTTGCATTCACGTCGTGTTGAATAAATCAAAGAAAAAGGGGTAAATTGTATTTTTAGCCAAAAAAAAACAAAACTTAAACCTCAACCGGACATTGAGCGTCCACTTTTCAAGGCACGAAACACGTCCGTTTAGTATACACAAACTCAGAATGGTTCCCTGAGAACATTATATGTTAAACACAGACCGTGCATGGAACAAGGAACTCTTCTGGGAAAATTAAATCCACTATAGTCCGAATAAGTAATGGTAAATGACAAATACCATAGTTTTTTTTCTCTTTTTCATGATTTTAGCCCGACGTGGGCAACGGGTCTCTCGCAAAGAGATCCCATAATATAGCTTCCTCACCAGCTATCTGCAAAGCAGACAGGATCCAGCTTTGGGACGTGGATCTAGGGTTAAAGCAAGCCTAGATCCCTACACTCAGAACCTCTATATAAGTGAAAGACTCGTTGCATTCACGTCGGTTGAATAAATCAAAGAAAAGGGGGTAACTATTGTATTTTTAGCCAAAAAACAAAACTAAACCTCAACCGGGACATTGAGCGTCCACTTTCAAGGCACGAAACACGTCCGTTTAGTATACACAAACTCAGAATGGTCCCTGAGAACATTATATGTAAACACAGACCGTGCATGGAACAAGGAAACTCTTCTGGGAAAATTAAATCCACTATAGTCCGAATAAGTAATGGTAAATGACAATACCATAGTTTTTTTCCTTTTTCATGATTTTAGCCCGACGTGGGCAAGGGTCTCTCGCAAAGAGATCCCATAAATATAGCTTCCCTCACCAGCTATCTGCAAAGCAGACAGGATCCAGCTTTGGGACGTGGATCTAGGGTTTAAAGCAAGCCTAGATCCCTACACTCAGAACCTCTATATAAGTGAAAGACTCGTTGCATTCACGTCGTGTTGAATAAATCAAGAAAAAGGGGTAACTATTGTATTTTTAGCCAAAAAAAACAAAACTTAAACCTCAACGGACATTGAGCGTCCACTTTTCAAGGTACGAACACGTCCGTTTAGTATACCAAAACTCAGAATGGTTCCCTGAGAACATTATATGTTAAACACAGACCGTGCATGGAACAAGGAACTCTTCTGGGAAAAATTAAATCCACTATAGTCCGAATAAGTAATGGTAAATGACAAAATACCATAGTTTTTCCTTTTTCATGATTTTAGCCCGACGTGGGCAACGGGTCTCTCGCAAAGAGATCCCATAAATATAGCTTCCCTCAACCAGCTATCTGCAAAGCAGACAGGATCCAGCTTTGGGACGTGGATCTAGGGTTTAAAGCAAGCCTAGATCCCTACACTCAGAACCTCTATATAAGTTGAAAGACTCGTTGCATTCACGTCGTGTTGAATAAATCAAAGAAAAAGGGGGTAACTATTGTATTTTTAGCCAAAAAAACAAAACTTAAACTCAACCGGGACATTGAGCGTCCACTTTTCAAGGCACGAAACACGTCCGTTTAGTATACACAAACTCAGATGGTTCCCTGAGAACATTATATGTTAAACACAGACCGTGCATGGAACAAGGAACTCTTCTGGGAAAATTAAATCCACTATAGTCCGAATAAGTAATGGTAAATGACAATACCATAGTTTTTTTCCTTTTTCATGATTTTAGCCCGACGTGGGCACGGGTCTCTCGCAAGAGATCCCATAAATTAGCTTCCCTCACCAGCTATCTGCAAAGCAGACAGGATCCAGCTTTGGGACGTGGATCTAGGGTTTAAAGCAAGCCTAGATCCCTACCTCAAAACCTCTATATAAGTGAAGACTCGTTGCATTCACGTCGTGTTGATAATCAAAGAAAAAGGGGAACTATTGTATTTTTAGCCAAAAAAACAAAACTTAAACCTCAACCGGGACATTGAGCGTCCACTTGTTCAAGGCACGAAACACGTCCGTTTAGTAATACACAACTCAGAATGTTCCCTGAGAACATTATATGTTAACACAGACCGTGCATGGACAAGGAACTCTTCTGGGAAAATTAAATCCACTATAGTCCGAATAAGTAATGGTAAATGACAAATACCATAGTTTTTTTTCCTTTTTCATGATTTTAGCCCACGTGGCAACGGGTCTCTCGCAAAGAGATCCCATAAATATAGCTTCCCTCACCAGCTATCTGCAAAGCAGACAGGATCCAGCTTTGGATCCAAAGCTGGATCCTGTCTGCTTTGCAGATAGCTGGTGAGGGAAGCTATATTTATGGGATCTCTTTGCGAGAGCCCGTTGCCCACGTCGGGCTAAAATCATGAAAAAGGAAAAAAAACTATGGTATTTGTCATTACCATTACTTATTCGGACTATAGTGGATTTAATTTCCCAGAAGAGTTCCTTGTTCCATGCACGGTCTGTGTTTAACATATAATGTTCTCAGGGAACCATTCTGAGTTTGTGTATACTAACGGACGTGTTTTCGTGCCTTGAAAAGTGGACGCTCAATGTCCCGGTTGAGGTTTAAGTTTTTTTTTTTGGCTAAAAATACAATAGTTACCCCCTTTTTCTTGATTTATTCAACACGACGTGAATGCAACGAGTCTTTCACTTATAGAGGTTGAGTGTAGGGATCTAGGCTTGCTTTAAACCCTAGATCCACGTCCCAAGCTGGATCCTGTCTGCTTTGCAGATAGCTGGTGAGGGAAGCTATATTTATGGGATCTCTTTGCGAGAGACCCGTTGCCCACGTCGGGCTAAAATCATGAAAAAGGAAAAAAAACTATGGTATTTGTCATTTACCATTACTTATTCGGACTATAGTGGATTTAATTTTCCCAGAAGAGTTCCTTGTTCCATGCACGGTCTGTGTTTAACATATAATGTTCTCAGGGAACCATTCTGAGTTTGTGTATACTAAACGGACGTGTTTCGTGCCTTGAAAAGTGGACGCTCAATGTCCCGGTTGAGGTTTAAGTTTTGTTTTTTTTGGCTAAAATACAATAGTTACCCCCTTTTTCTTTGATTTATTCAACACGACGTGAATGCAACGAGTCTTTCACTTATATAGAGGTTCTGAGTGTAGGGATCTAGGCTTGCTTTAAACCCTAGATCCACGTCCCAAAGCTGGATCCTGTCTGCTTTGCAGATAGCTGGTGAGGGAAGCTATATTTATGGGATCTCTTTGCGAGAGACCCGTTGCCCACGTCGGGCTAAAATCATGAAAAAGGAAAAAAACTATGGTATTTGTCATTTACCATTACTTATTCGGACTATAGTGGATTTAATTTCCCAGAAGAGTTCCTTGTTCCATGCACGGTCTGTGTTTAACATATAATGTTCTCAGGGAACCATTCTGATTTTGTGTATACTAAACGGACGTGTTTCGTGCCTTGAAAAGTGGACGCTCAATGTCCCGGTTGAGGTTTAAGTTTGTTTTTTTTGGCTAAAATACAATAGTTACCCCCTTTTTCTTTGATTTATTCAACACGACGTGAATGCAACGAGTCTTTCACTATATAGAGGTTCTGAGTGTAGGGATCTAGGCTTGCTTTAAACCCTAGATCCACGTCCCAAAGCTGGATCCTGTCTGCTTTGCAGATAGCTGGTGAGGGAAGCTATATTTATGGGATCTCTTTGCGAGAGACCCGTTGCCCACGTCGGGCTAAAATCATGAAAAAGGAAAAAAACTATGGTATTTGTCATTTACCATTACTTATTCGGACTATAGTGGATTTAATTTTCCAGAAGAGTTCCTTGTTCCATGCACGGTCTGTGTTTAACATATAATGTTCTCAGGGAACCATTCTGAGTTGTGTATACTAAACGGACGTGTTTCGTGCCTTGAAAAGTGGACGCTCAATGTCCGCGTTGAGGTTTAAGTTTTGTTTTTTTTGGCTAAAAATACAATAGTTACCCCCTTTTTCTTTGATTTATTCAACACGACGTGAATGCAACGAGTCTTTCACTTATATAGAGGTTCTGAGTGTAGGATCTAGGCTTGCTTTAAACCCTAGATCACGTCCCAAAGCTGGATCCTGTCTGCTTGCAGATAGCTGGTGAGGGAAGCTATATTTATGGGATCTCTTTGCGAGAGACCCGTTGCCCACGTCGGGCTAAATCATGAAAGGAAAAAAACTATGGTATTTGTCATTTACCATACTTATTCGACTATAGTGGATTTAATTTTCCCAGAAGAGTTCCTTGTTCCATGCACGGTCTGTGTTTAACATATAATGTTCTCAGGGAACCATTCTGAGTTGTGTATACTAAACGGACGTGTTTCGTGCCTTGAAAAGTGGACGCTCAATGTCCCGGTTAGGTTTAAGTTTTGTTTTTTTGTGCTAAAAATACAATAGTTACCCCCTTTTTCTTTGATTTATTCAACACGACGTGAATGCAACGAGTCTTCACTTATATAGAGGTTCTGAGTGTAGGGATCTAGGCTTGCTTTAAAACCCTAGATCCACGTCCCAAAGCTGGATCCTGTCTGCTTTGCAGATAGCTGTGAGGGAAGCTATATTTATGGGATCTCTTTGCGAGAGACCCGTTGCCCACGTCGGGCTAAAATCATGAAAAAGGAAAAAAACTATGGTATTTGTCATTTACCATTACTTATTCGGACTATAGTGGATTTAATTTTCCCAGAAGAGAGTTCCTTGTTCCATGCACGTCTGTGTTTAACATATAATGTTCTCAGGGAACCATTCTGAGTTTGTGTATACTAAACGGCGTGTTTCGTGCCTTGAAAAGTGGACGCTCAATGTCCCGGTTGAGGTTTAAGTTTTGTTTTTTTGGCTAAAAATACAATAGTTACCCCCTTTTTCTTGATTTATTCAACACGACGTGAATGCAACGAGTCTTTCACTTATATAGAGGTTCTGAGTGTAGGGATCTAGGCTTGCTTTAAACCCTAGATCCACGTCCCAAAGCTGGATCCTGTCTGCTTTGCGATAGCTGGTGAGGGAAGCTATATTTATGGGATCTCTTTGCGAGAGACCCGTTGCCCACGTCGGGCTAAAATCATGAAAAGGAAAAAAACTATGGTATTTGCATTTACCATTACTTATTCGGACTATAGTGGATTTAATTTTCCCAGAAGAGTTCCTTGTTCCATGCACGGTCTGTGTTTAACATATAATGTTCTCAGGAACCATTCTGAGTTTGTGTATACTAAACGGACGTGTTTCGTGCCTTGAAAAGTGGACGCTCAATGTCCCGGTTGAGGTTTAAGTTTTGTTTTTTTTGGCTAAAAATACAATAGTTACCCCTTTTTTTTGATTTATTCAACACGACGTGAATGCAACGAGTCTTTCACTTATATAGAGGTTCTGAGTTGTAGGGATCTAGGCTTGCTTTAAACCCTAGATCCACGTCCCAAAGCTGGATCCTGTCTGCTTTGCAGATAGCTGGTGAGGGAAGCTATATTTATGGGATCTCTTTGCGAGAGACCCGTTGCCCACGTCGGGCTAAAATCATGAAAAAGGAAAAAAACTATGGTATTTTCATTTACCATTACTTATTCGGACTATAGTGGATTTAATTTTCCCAGAAGAGTTCCTTGTTCCATGCACGGTCTGTGTTTAACATAATGTTCTCAGGGAACCATTCTGAGTTTGTGTATACTAAACGGACGTGTTTCGTGCCTTGAAAGTGGACGCTCAATGTCCCGGTTGAGGTTTAAGTTTTGTTTTTTTTTGGCTAAAAATACAATAGTTACCCCCTTTTTCTTTGATTTATTCAACACGACGTGAATGCAACGAGTCTTTCACTTATATAGAGGTTCTGAGTGTAGGGATCTAGGCTTGCTTTAAACCCTAGATCCACGTCCCAAAGCTGGATCCTGTCTGCTTTGCAGATAGCTGGTGAGGGAAGCTATATTATGGGATCTCTTTGCGAGAGACCCGTTGCCCACGTCGGGCTAAAATCATGAAAAGGAAAAAAACTATGGTATTTGTCATTTACCATTACTTATTCGGACTATAGTGGATTTAATTTTCCCAGAAGAGTTCCTTGTTCCATGCACGGTCTGTGTTTAACATATAATGTTCTCAGGGAACCATTCTGAGTTTGTGTATACTAACGGACGTGTTTCGTGCCTTGAAAAGTGGACGCTCAATGTCCCGGTTGAGGTTTTAAGTTTTGTTTTTTTGGCTAAAAATACAATAGTTACCCCCTTTTTCTTTGATTTATTCAACACGACGTGAATGCAACGAGTCTTCACTTATATAGAGGTTCTGAGTGTAGGGATCTAGGCTTGCTTTAAACCCTAGATCCACGTCCCAAAGCTGGATCCTGTCTGCTTTGCAGATAGCTGGTGAGGGAAGCTATATTTATGGGATCTCTTTGCGAGAGACCCGTTGCCCACGTCGGCTAAAATCATGAAAAAGGAAAAAAACTATGGTATTTGTCATTTACCATTACTTATTCGGACTATAGTGGATTTAATTTTCCCAGAAGAGTTCCTTGTTCCATGCACGGTCTGTGTTTAACATATAATGTTCTCAGGGAACCATTCTGAGTTTGTTGTATACTAAACGGACGTGTTTCGTGCCTTGAAAAGTGGACGCTCAATGTCCCGGTTGAGGTTTAAGTTTTGTTTTTTTTGGCTAAAAATACAATAGTTACCCCCTTTTTTCTTGATTTATTCAACACGACGTGAATGCAACGAGTCTTTCACTTATATAGAGGTTCTGAGTGTAGGGATCTAGGCTTGCTTTAAACCCTAGATCCACGTCCCAAAGCTGGATCCTGTCTGCTTTGCAGATAGCTGGTGAGGGAAGCTATATTTATGGGATCTCTTTGCGAGAGACCCGTTGCCCACGTCGGGCTAAAATCATGAAAAAGGAAAAAAACTATGGTATTTGTCATTTACCATTACTTATTCGGACTATAGTGGATTTAATTTTCCCAGAAGAGTTCCTTGTTCCATGCACGGTCTGTGTTTAACATATAATGTTCTCAGGGAACCATTCTGAGTTTGTGTATACTAAACGACGTGTTTCGTGCCTTGAAAAGTGGACGCTCAATGTCCCGGTTGAGGTTTAAGTTTTGTTTTTTTGGCTAAAAATACAATAGTTACCCCCTTTTTCTTTGATTTATTCAACACGACGTGAATGCAACGAGTCTTTCACTTATATAGAGGTTCTGAGTGTAGGGATCTAGGCTTGCTTTAAACCCTAGATCCACGTCCCAAAGCTGGATCCTGTCTGCTTTGCAGATAGCTGGTGAGGGAAGCTATATTTATGGGATCTCTTTGCGAGAGACCCGTTGCCCACGTCGGGCTAAAATCATGAAAAGGAAAAAAAACTATGGTATTTGTCATTTACCATTACTTATTCGGACTATAGTGGATTTAATTTTCCCAGAAGAGTTCCTTGTTCCATGCACGGTCTGTGTTTAACATATAATGTTCTCAGGGAACCATTCTGAGTTTGTGTATACTAAACGGACGTGTTTCGTGCCTTGAAAAGTGGACGCTCAATGTCCCGGTTGAGGTTTAAGTTTTGTTTTTTTTTGGCTAAAATACAATAGTTACCCCCTTTTTCTTTGATTTATTCAACACGACGTGAATGCAACGAGTCTTTCACTTATATAGAGGTTCTGAGTGTAGGGATCTAGGCTTGCTTTAAACCCTAGATCCACGTCCCAAAGCTGGATCCTGTCTGCTTTGCAGATAGCTGGTGAGGGAAGCTATATTTATGGATCTCTTTGCGAGAGACCCGTTGCCCACGTCGGGCTAAAATCATGAAAAAGGAAAAAAACTATGGTATTTGTCATTTACCATTACTTATTCGGACTATAGTGGATTTAATTTTCCCAGAAGAGTTCCTTGTTCCATGCACGGTCTGTGTTTAACATATAATGTTCTCAGGGAACCATTCTGAGTTTGTGTATACTAAACGGACGTGTTTCGTGCCTTGAAAAGTGGACGCTCAATGTCCCGGTTGAGGTTTAAGTTTTGTTTTTTTTTTGGCTAAAATACAATAGTTACCCCCTTTTTCTTTGATTTATTCAACACGACGTGAATGCAACGAGTCTTTCACTTATATAGAGGTTCTGAGTGTAGGGATCTAGGCTTGCTTTAAACCCTGATCCACGTCCCAAAGCTGGATCCTGTCTGCTTTGCAGATAGCTGGTGAGGGAAGCTATATTTATGGGATCTCTTTGCGAGAGACCCGTTGCCCACGTCGGGCTAAAATCATGAAAAAGGAAAAAAACTATGGTATTTGTCATTTACCATTACTTATTCGGACTATAGTGGATTTAATTTTCCCAGAAGAGTTCCTTGTTCCATGCACGGTCTGTGTTTAACATATAATGTTCTCAGGGAACCATTCTGAGTTTGTGTATACTAAACGGACGTGTTTCGTGCCTTGAAAAGTGGACGCTCAATGTCCCGGTTGAGGTTTAAGTTTTGTTTTTTTTGGCTAAAATACAATAGTTACCCCCTTTTTCTTTGATTTATTCAACACGACGTGAATGCAACGAGTCTTTCACTTATATAGAGGTTCTGAGTGTAGGGATCTAGGCTTGCTTTAAACCCTAGATCCACGTCCCAAGCTGGATCCTGTCTGCTTTGCAGATAGCTGGTGAGGGAAGCTATATTTATGGGATCTCTTTGCGAGAGACCCGTTGCCCACGTCGGGCTAAAATCATGAAAAAGGAAAAAAACTATGGTATTTGTCATTTACCATTACTTATTCGGACTATAGTGGATTTAATTTTCCCAGAAGAGTTCCTTGTTCCATGCACGGTCTGTGTTTAACATATAATGTTCTCAGGGAACCATTCTGAGTTTGTGTATACTAAACGGACGTGTTTCGTGCCTTGAAAAGTGGACGCTCAATGTCCCGGTTGAGGTTTAAGTTTTGTTTTTTTGGCTAAAAATACAATAGTTACCCCTTTTTCTTGATTTATTCAACACGACGTGAATGCAACGAGTCTTTCACTATATAGAGGTTCTGAGTGTAGGGATCTAGGCTTGCTTTAAACCCTAGATCCACGTCCCAAAGCTGGATCCTGTCTGCTTTGCAGATAGCTGGTGAGGGAAGCTATATTTATGGGATCTCTTTGCGAGAGACCCGTTGCCCACGTCGGGCTAAAATCATGAAAAAGGAAAAAAACTATGGTATTTGTCATTTACCATTACTTATTCGGACTATAGTGGATTTAATTTTCCCAGAAGTTCCTTGTTCCATGCACGGTCTGTGTTTAACATATAATGTTCTCAGGGAACCATTCTGAGTTTGTGTATACTAAACGGACGTGTTTCGTGCCTTGAAAAGTGGACGCTCAATGTCCCGGTTGAGGTTTAAGTTTTGTTTTTTTTTTGGCTAAAAATACAATAGTTACCCCCTTTTTCTTTGATTTATTCAACACGACGTGAATGCAACGAGTCTTTCACTTATATAGAGGTTCTGAGTGTAGGGATCTAGGCTTGCTTTAAACCCTAGATCCACGTCCCAAAGCTGGATCCTGTCTGCTTTGCAGATAGCTGGTGAGGGAAGCTATATTTATGGGATCTCTTTGCGAGAGACCCGTTGCCCACGTCGGGCTAAAATCATGAAAAAGGAAAAAAACTATGGTATTTGTCATTTACCATTACTTATTCGGACTATAGTGGATTAATTTTCCCAGAAGAGTTCCTTGTTCCATGCACGGTCTGTGTTTAACATATAATGTTCTCAGGGAACCATTCTGAGTTTGTGTATATATATATATATATATATATATATATATATATATATATATATATACAGGGTGTACATAAAGTCAGGATCTATTTTTGTGAAGCACTTGGAAATTAAATGGAATTTTATCATAAAATGATAGTGGTAACATTTATTAAATAATTAAGAGTGGGATTCGACGTGACGCCCATCAGTATCCCTGCACAGCTCAAATCGTTCCGCAGCATTTCTAAACACATTCTGGAGCATTTGCGGGGTTATGTTATCTGCAGCAGTTCGTATACGTGTACGTAAGTTTTCAAGACTCGTAATCTTCGTCCGATAGACGTGCGATTTGATGAAGCCCCATGCAAAGAAAACTAAAGGGGTTAAATCTGGTGATCTCGCTGGCCAAGGTCTGTTGCTTTCGCGTCCGATCCAGCGATTTGGAAAACGTCCATTTAGATAATCCTGAACAACGTTACTTTAATAAAAGAAACTTTTGAAAATACAGATTCTAAATAATCTTGTTTAAGAATTTTACGTGTGTTATCAAGAATTTTATTAAAAGATGAAATTGTACAGATAATTTTCGGACACACTGGAATTTCTAAAAAACTTGTCAAAACTTGGTATCAGAAAAAACTTAATGAGATTCTCTGTAAAATGGGACAACACTGGAATTTCTACACTTCATGGTTGACTTTTAATAACAGCCAAAAATTGTACAGATAATTCTCGGACACCCTGTATATATATATATATATATGAGACGCTCCGCGCCAGATGTTCGTATGCGCCACTAGGGCATATCATACTTTTTCGAGTCCGAATTTCACTCTGGCCAATATGTATTTTTATGTAAAATTTAATTCTAAGAGGGGTTTCTTTTCTGCAACTTTTCCAAAAAATCGCGTTATCATGTTCAAAATTGCGGTTTTCTGTTCTATGTTGAAATACCGAATATTCAATTGAACACAACCTCATATTTTTAACCCTTTGTCGTAATTTGTTGCCATTTAGACACATTAACTTTGCTTAGCTCTTACACAGGTTTAATACATACATACATACATAAGAAAAAAAATATATTCCATTTGAATCTTTGTAACCATTTGGACGCAGAAGGCGAAGTTCAACATTCTCTCAATAGATGGCTCTGAGCAATTATGCCCGTTATAATTGTGAAGTAGAAGTGAGTAGACGCCATTTTTTTCGGTAAGTGGTTTTTGTAATTTGCTAAGTTTAATCACCATTATTATATTTGTTTTGACTATAATTTCATTCTAGAAGTATTAAGGAAGCTCCGTGTTGAAGCTCTCACGCAGAGGTCAGAGGAGAAGATCTCTGGGATATTCTTTGATGGCAAGCAGGATAGGAACACAAAGGTGTTGAAATATGACGGACCGACAGGGAGATTCATCCTGGCAAAGTGATCGAGGAGCATTACACTATCACGTGGGAGCCTCAAGGAAAGTACCTCTTCCATTTCACTCCCGAGGAACCTGAGGAAGGAGAAAAGCCTGCTCATAAGATCGCTCAGGGCCTGCATGAGTGGCTTCTGGATCACGGAGCTGACGAGAGCCTTGTAATGATTGGAGGAGACTCTACCAACACCAACACGGGGTGGTCTGGAGGCGCCATAGCCCTATTGGAGAAGATGCTGGGTCGCAAGTGCCACTGGATGATCTGTCAGCTCCATGTGAACGAGCTCTCCCTGAGGCACTTAATCATCAAGCTGGACAGCCCTGTAACTCCACGGTCAGGCTTCAGTGGGCCTATTGGAAACCTTCTTGAGAAAGTGAATGAACTTGAGGTCAACTTCAACTTCAAACCAGTGGAAGGAACTGAAGATATCGTAGAGCTGCCAGTAGAGATAGTCAAATCTCTCTCCACAGACCATCACAACTGCTATCTTCTGATCAAAGCCATCAAGTCTGGAAGTCTCAGTCCACAGTTGGCTGGTCTCAAGTGCGAACCTCTGAATCAATCCAGGTGGCTCACTACTGCACAGGCCATCTTGCTGTTGTGGATGAGGGAGCACGGACTGAAGGGGGAGGTGTTGAGGAGGCTCGAGGTCCTCGTGAAGTTCTGCCTTAACTTCTACTTCAAAATGTACTACGACATCAAAGTGAAGCACCACCTCAAATTTGGTCCTGCACACGTTTTTTCAAGCCTGAGGCTGCTGAGGAACCAGACTACCGAAGTCAGGAACATCATCTCTGCTGCAGTGATAAGAGGAGTTTACCACGCACATCCTGAGAACATCCTGGCTTCATTCCTGTGCAGTGAGGATGAGCATCAGAGAGCTTTTGCTGTGAGCCAGGTAGAGAAGATCAGAAAAGGAAGAGACTTTGGTGATACGACAGTGAGGTCCCATAAAAATCCCAAAGTCAATCTGCAAGCACTTCACCTGAGGATCTCATCAACTGGGAATCAGAGAATATTTACGAGCCTATTTTCACCTGCAAGATGACCTTGACTGAGCTCGAGGATCTCAGGAAAACTCCACTCAAAGTGGACGCTTTCTCTGTTCATACTCAGTCCTACGAGAGAGCTGTACAGGAAGTCTCAACTGCCTCCAAGCTGTGTACGGTAACGAGAGGAGAGGTGGGTGGGTGAGAGCCAGGACAGACCATCGAGAAATGCTCCCACTGTTCAGATCGAAGCAGGACATACTTAAGAGCTTTTCAGGTTCGAGTGGCTGATGAAGAGGCTGAAGCCATCGTTAATGCTCATAAGAGCTGAAAGTCCTCATAAGATCATAATATAAGATCTTATGAGGCCACGCTTTTCAGGGATCCAGGAAGAACAGGCGTGTAAACCTACACGTGGAGGTGGCAAGTCTCCCGCTACTCGATCAGAGTAGAGCTGGTGAGCAGCGCCTATTCTTTGAAGAAAAACTTAAAATTCTTAAGTTTTACGTGAAATCTAAAATTTTTTTCAGCACCCAGAGGTGTTGAAACACGCAAGAAAGCAAGGATGAGGTCAGAAAAGCAGCTTTTAGACTAAATCATATGCAGAACAGCTGCGCGCTTTGGTTTGGGTGCCCTGAGGCTGCGTTAGGCAGCCTTCAAATCAGAAAATCGCGATTTTGACCATGAAAATGAGATTTTTCGGAAAAGTTGCAAATAATAAACCCATCTTAGAATTAATTTTTACATAGGAATACATATTAGCCACTTTTTTTGCCAAAATTTCAACCCTGAACCCAGAGTATGGTATGCCCTAAATGCGCCACCCCGGGCTAAAACTCGTTTTTTGTACCAGCGTGAAGCTCAGTTCCCATACTATCCAATGTTGAGATAATTCGAAAGCTATAAATTTCATATAAACATCTTTACGCTATCTTCAATGGTTCAAGAGATACAGTCTCATATTCATTTCCCAACTTTAACTGCGTTTTCTGGCGTTTCTTATTTTTGGTGCTTACAAACATCTGGCGCGGGGTATACGTAATCGGTGTGATGTAACATGATATAATACCGCTTGTCACCACATTCGTCAACAAGACTCACTACCCATACCCGTTGCTTCTCTTTTGCACGTGATGCTTCTTTCACTTAGCGGTGTATGTGCGCCTTACACAGTTTAGTCCTACGACGTAGAGTATTTGAACCTCCTGCTCCTCACGCTTCGCCCGGCTCAATATGGCCTCAAAAGCCTGAAAGGGGTAAGACTAGGGATTCTTTGAGTGCTCAGCACATCTGTAGACTATACCGAATACCACTTCATGAATATCGAGCACGCAAATATCAAAGGTAGCCATTACTTTTTCCGTCTACGTGAGAATTCTTCAAAATACACGTCTGAGATCGAGAGTTTCTTGGTCAACTGAGCACGTGGGCAGAAATATGTTCAGCTAATGGTCAGAGTCACGTGACCCCTTTGATCGGCCATACAGTCGGCGGTATTTAGCCTTTTCCTGCAAACACACACACACACACGCACACACACACGAAGGAGAAAATGAAACGCTAATTGAAACAATTTATTTTAAATAAATAGACATATCATCAACAAATATTAAGTCTCTAATTCACGGAATATATTCAACTACGCGTAATAAATAAATAACCATATCGTAAATAGACAAGTAAATACACAAGTAAATACACACACCCACACACACACACATACTATATATATATATATATATATATATATAACAAAACAATCAAGGGTACCCAAAGGGTACGGTATCGTTCAGTCAATTCTCCGAGGAATTCTCCAATAGGCGGCATGTATTCACCCTCCCTCTCTCTGAATATTACACTATCGGTGTCTGCGTACAGGACCCTCTGCCCAAGAGAATGCAATAGACCCAAAAGTTTGATGCGAGCGTATGCTGTTGTGAAGCTGGCTACAGGTATGTTTGTAACATGTGATGTATCTATAGACACTACGGTAATGTACTTTATTATGTAAGTATTACCCACATTCACGATCTCCATGACCTCTTTATCGGTAGCCTTGGCATAATCCCACACCACTTTATAACTTTGGGCTAGATCGACGTTCCCCTTGCCTGTATTCTGTGCCTGTATTCAAGGTAGCGCTGAATATACGCAGATTTTTCATTTTCGTTCTCTACTCCTCGTAGGTAACCTGATGCTTCTACTTTATCCTTCAAAAATTTGTTTATATATGGTGAGAAAAGGTTGGGTAGCTTCTGAAACCTCCACACATCATATATCTTCAATATTCTATAGCCATGGCGAACGGTTAGGGACAGCTCAGGACTTGTATGTACACCTCTGATCTTCCGCTGGTTGGCTGTGTGATTACAGGTCCCGTTTTTCTCCTCTGCGCACTTCACACACGTGGGAAACATAAGCTTGTGGTCTATTGCGACGGGTAAGATCCGCATCCATAAGTCGCGAGGGGTAAGCACGCCTACGAAAGAAAGACCGAAATAGTTCTCGTTCAAATTTGCTGAGAACTCTTCGATGGTGGGCAGAGCGGGACTCACCAGTTTTTCAGGTGCGGCTACAGGGTACGGATTGTTCTTTATCACGTAAGAATATAAAGAACAGAGTTCGTAGTAATGGAGTTTCACGCCCTCCGTACGCGGAAAGTATAGCTTGAAGGGATTTGTACGCCCTCCGAACAAGCTATCACCGCATCTGAGAGGATCCAACACCATTGAACGTTTGATGGTGTCTATTTCTTCGCAGTGCTGCCCATCTGTTTCCATCCGTGCATCATATTCATGCTTCCACAAGACCTTGTAAGTGAATTGGGAACCTATAAGCCGATCTCGGGTGCGGGTCCATGCAAGAGAGTCGGCAGGAGATCTAACATGGATATCTCCTACGATTCCATACTCAGGAGGTGGGCAACCATGTGACCAGTGACACGGTCTTCACTTAGACAATCCACCCAAAAAACACGACCTTCGACCTTGAGGGGGACTTCCCCCGTGTTGCGGGCATGTTTTATGTCTGTTGCTGTAGGTGTATGAGCCAGTAAATATCCTTATGCCCATAACTGCGAGGATTGTTTCTGTGAATGACGGCCAGTGTGTCTTTAGGTATGATATTGTTCTTGAACACCGTAAAGCACAATGAGGCGATCGTGGTTGTGACTTGCAGCGGATCACAGTTGGACCGGTCTATGTGCATCCTTCTAAAGGCCTGGGAACATACTCTAAGCACGTGCACATCATTCACGCAATAACGCTCACATTCATCAGCTATACTATATGGAATTTCTTCATTAAAACTATTGTAGGAGCGGTCAAAACCTTCGCGCTCACTATCACTCATGTTGGCATAGTTAAAGTAATGTTTGGGGGTAGGTAGTCCTACGTAATTTGAAGTGTCGCTAATGAGGAAAGTTTATGGGAAATATCCTTTTGAAACTTCGGTAGCTACGCCCATCACCTTTAGTTCCTTATAAAGGAAGTGTGTCAAATTTTGCACCGTTATGGGCAAGAATATGCAGTAATATTTTTAACTTGTCCTCTAACTTAACAATATAGGAAACGAAGAGTTTCACGGGGTTGTCGTGTGCGATCATTTTAAAAACGTTTGTTCGTTTGCCACATTTGTGACACTTATCACACTCGACTTCCATGCACTCATCGCAGATAGTCTGGCTTACAAGTAGATGTGGGGTAACCTTTTTGATTTCAACAACCGTATATGTTTCTATATCGTAGTACACAGTTATACAAGATCTATTTTCAGGCTTAGCATCTTTCATATCGCATAAATGCTCTATACTATCGGCCTTATATTTCTCATGACATGTAGAACAGTGAATTTCATCACATTTATGCGTGAATTTCTCCCAATTATCCATCATATGAAACATACAACATTCACAGATTCTCATTTTCCTGCAAGTACCTATTGACTTATGGAGCTCAAAGCATTTATTATTGAAAAATGTGAGTCTACACATATTACAGTCCCTCTTCTCAGCTTCAACTACACGACTTTCACATTTGGAGCTTTTACATTGCCCACATACCATGTGGCAATCTTTACAATGTTTCACTATATCTTCCGCGAACTCGAAACATCCCTTACACAAATCATAATGCCTTCCATATTTTCGACTTTTATCATAACTCGCGTAAAGGTCCCTCATATTAGGGATGTGGAGATACGATGTCCCTGACAGCCCTAAAGTAAGTAGGGGTTTGTACGATTTCTCACACTGCTTTTAAAAACATACACAGTCCTACGACGGTCATCCATTCCAAATACAACTAAACCATCCTTCATTTAGTGCTCTACCCTTCTCAGCTCTTCAGAACCCATATTACAGTCAAACTCAAGCTTGCAGTCTGAGGCCAGTTTACGGGCACGCTGCCCGTAGGCAACCAAATTTTTCTGACCCCGTATTTAGTACAGTAGATAGATTGATAGATAGATAGATAGAATAACCTTTATTAATAGTAATAAAATAAATTAAAAAAATTCAATTTACAATGACATGAATAATTGTGAAGCTCGACTATTTATTTTATTTAATTTTGCCCTTAAGCTTTAAGCTTTACTGGGCTCTTATTAAAAATAAGCAGCTAGTTGTTATAAATTAATAATAATAAATAAATAAATAAGTAAATACGTATTATTTATAGTTAAAACACGTATTACAACATTAAACAATATTAATGGACAATATTAAACAATATTAGTGGACATTAATCCTAGATTTTTGTTAGTATGCCATTATTAATCGGGATTTCAACTTGGTTTTAAACAAATTTACATTCACAATATTTTTTATATCGGCATGCAAGTCATTCCATAGTTTCAATCCAATGAAAATGGGTAGTTTTTGAGATGAAGACAATCTAAATTGAGGTATAACAAGCTTTGATCTGTTTCTGGTCTGATACGAGTGGATTTCTTGATGAGTTACAAAATATCTATTTACCCATTGCAAATTAATGATTTTGTTCTTACACTTGTAAATAAAAATAAAATGTGGCAGTTTCGTTACATCGTTGAGCTTTAGTAGGTTTAGCTCTTTAAATAATGCACTAGAGTGATCAAGGAAATCAGCATCAGATATTAATCTTATTGCTCGTTTTTGGATGACAAAGATACCATTTAATGCGTTGTTAGCGGAGTTTCCCCAAACAAGGGTGCAGTATGTTATATAAGGAAGAACAAGAGTATGATAAAGAGTCAATAAAACTTGCTTAGGGACTACATTTCTAAGTTTAAACATTATAGCAACGCTCCTTGAAATCTTTTTCGCGAAATAATTTACATGATCACTCCATTGCAAATTCTTATCTAGCATTACACCAAGAAATTTTGTTACAGTACCTTTATGGCGATTTCATTAACATTAAGTTCATCAAGATATACATTTCTTTTATTAGTAAACATCATGAAATTTGTTTTACTCGTACTTAGGAAGAGTTTATTGGTGGTCAACCATTTCATTACACTGATGAATTCTGAATGAAATGTATTCTCAGCTGTATTAACATCTTTGCAAGAAAAAGAGACACTTGTATCATCTGCAAACATTATGAAGTTCAGTATATCAGATGAACGTGGAAGGTCATTTATATATAATAAAAATAACAGTGGACCAAGAACTGAGCCAGGTGGCACACCAAGTTTGACAAGCGCTTTAGTTGAGCAAACCTTATTTACTGATACAAAATGATATCTATTGGACAAATAACTTTTAAACCAATCACTGATTGCTCCTCTAAAGCCGTAACAATATAATTTATTAAGTAGAATATTATGGTCTATTACATCAAACACTTTACTCAAATCCATAAATATTGATATCATTATTTCTTTGTTCTCCTTAGCTATATTTACATTTTCCCTAAGATTTAAAATAGCCATTTCCGTTGTTTTATTATTACGGAAGCCATATTGATTTGGAGATAATAAATTGTAGGATTCCAAATATCGCTGCATTCTACTTTTTACAATTTTTTCAAAAACTTTGCTGAACACAGATAATGAACACACCGGCCTGTAATTTGTTGCTAATGTAGGATCACCCCCTTTAAAAAGGAGTGTTATACAACCAGTTTTTAGCATTGATGGGAATATTCCTTTGGAAATACTTTGATTTAATTTTAGCCAAAGTTGCAGATATCTTGTTTTTAACAAGTTTCAACATAGGTACAGGAATGATATGAATGTTATTTTTTGTATTTTTTAATTTACCAATGATATTCTGGACCTCAGTAGAGGTAGCAGGAACAAAAGAAAATGAATTTAGTGTGCTGGGTGGCATATATTATAGATAGGCTGACCATACGTACCGTTTTGAACGGGACAGTACCGTTTTTTCTATATTTCCTGTATGGGTTCAGTCACTGAAGAATAATTGTAAGCTCAATAAGTTTATGTACTTACTTTTTCATGAATACAGAATATTACATAACCCCCGTCCCTTTTTTGCCATCCCAATGTCCCGTTTTTGTCTCAAGGAAATATGGTCAGCCTAATTATAGAGGTGAGTGATCATTATTTTTTAATTGTGAGCGAAGCTTATCCGCTATTGAAGTAAAATGTGCATTTAAAGAGACTGCAATAGCAGTATCATCAGTAATTTCTTTATTATCAACATTTAATTTCTCTATTGAATTTTTCTTAATTTGTTTTCCGAGAAGATTGTTTATGGTTGTCCAAGTGTTTTTCATGTCTCCTTTGTGTTTGGAAAATTGATTGTTATAATAGTTATATTTTGCAATTTTGATTATTTTAGTTAATTTGTTTGTTTTTCATGTCTCCTTTATGTTTGGAAAATTGATTGTTATAATAGTTATATTTTGCAATTTTGATTATTTTAGTTAATTTGTTTTGCAATTGCAATTTGAATAATTTATGAGGTAAGACTACTGCTTTAAAGCCCTAACCATGATAGGTGTTTATATGCCTTTTGTAAATAGCCTGCGAATTGAAGTTAAGAGTTAAGGTGTGAAGCTTTCCATGTTGAAGGTTGTACTACTTTGACAGGCCTGCTTTATGCGCCCTAAAATTTATTCTATATCTACAGCAGCCAAGCGCCTGTATGGTATTACTAACCAAAAATCATCTACATCCCCGTCTTCTGACGCGAACCCAAAGGACAGCCTCGTCCTGAATTCAGGGCCGTAGCTGTTCTGAAGGGCAAACTCCACGATACGTTCCACTACGCAGCGTAGTCCGTGTTCAACACCATTGCTATTCATGGCTCCAGGGTCAACCCTGACTACGTACCGACTTCTAGTCAGGGCTCGGGTGGGGATGGTGGTGCGCACTAGCTCGAATGTAATACCATCCTCTACAGAACGAGAAGCTGCTGCTGCTGTGGAGGGTGCGATCGGAATTCAACAGGGATAAGGGGGCACATTTTTATTTGAGGTAGGAGTCAGTGTGGTGGGGCTCTATTACTGGGGGTCTGACAACCGGTGTACTCCTGGCACGCTTTATACTGACGTGGAAGGCAATTCATCATCATACCTCCGCTTTGATTTGTCGCGTGGGGGCACTACAGCTGGCGTTGGTGGGGGTTCGCGAGCCGGGGTGGAGCCAGTAGCCACAACTAGACTTTCGTTGGAGTCATCTGTAATATCGATGATGGGGACATGATGCTGTACCTCATCCTCATTCACGGTTCTGAGGAAGAAGAGGAAAAACAAAAATAGAATATAAGGAACACCACTTAAAATTTTATTATATTTTGTAAATGCTACAGTTAGGTGTGACGTGTTAGAGATGGATTCTGTAGAAAAACTCAGGATGTGGTAAAACTGTTTATGCTTAAAATCATTAAAGATAAGGGGAAGTTGTTCTCAAAATTTGTGCATAAAGTCATATGGTGCTATTCGACATACCAGTCAGTATTCGACGAGTGCCAAGATGATATTTTGATCCACAAAGGTGTATATGACGTTAATACGTTAAAGGGAAATGAACATACAGTCATTGTAATTGACGATCTCATGTTAGAAATGGATAAAACGTTTGCAGAGACATTTACAGTGTTCTCCCACCATCTTAACATAAGCGTATTCTTCATCAACCAGAATCTATTTTTCAAAAATAGATACATGCGCGATGTGTCGTTAAATACACAATATCTAGTCTTATTCGCACAACGTAGAGATGCGTCACAAATTGGGGTATTAGCCAATCAAATGTTCCCGAATCAGCGTAAGGAGTTTTTGGAAGTTTATAAAGAAGCTACAAGCCAACGTTACGGATATTTGATTTTTTACCTTCATCCACGAAACACATTTAGGGTACTTCTAAGAACGAATATGTTCCCAAACAAGCCTGAAACGGTGTATATTCCAGAATGACAAAGAAGCTAAAGAAATACCATGAATTAATAAAAATCTATCAACGATTGCCCCAGACAATGCATAAGATGTTTGTTAAAAATATTGACTCCTACTTTTTAAAATGCATCTGTGAAATCTGTCTTAACGTTATAAAATGTAATGAACCAATGAAACCCCCTCAGAAGGCTAGCCTACGTGATTACAAGAACATAATACGCACACTAGCTCGTAAAAGTCAAACTGTGAGGAAGAATAAACAAATTATTGTACAAAGAGGGGGTTCATTCCTCCCCATCTTATTTTCAGTTTTGGGGCCTTTACTAAATAGATTAATATATGAAGAAAGTAGTCGTAATTCCACACGAGATGTATGCCTCAATACAAAACACAAAGAGGCCAGATACGGTTCTAGAACCCAGTAAAAGCATGCTTAAAAGACCTATTAAACAGTGAAAAGTCACCTGATCAGAAAAGAATCTTATACCAAGAAGCTCTTCAGAAATTTCTTCATGAGTATGAAAATTATAAGAATCCGATAGAGGTCCCCGTAGTTATTAGGCACAGCGCAGACCACGCTGAACATGGGGTCCTAGGTCCTGGGATCGCGGCGAGAGATGACCAGTCAAAGAATAACGAGTCGACCCACAACATATCGAGCATGTATTAAAAAGCAGTCTCCCACATACATTGAGGAATAAAGGTTTAAGTCTTTATAATCTATTGAGTGAGGACCCGAATATACAGTGGTCCGATACAGGTGAGGTCATTTTTCAAGGAACAAAAGTACAGGGTTCGAATATCGTTGACGTCCTCCATGACCTGGTGAGAAAGTGAGATAGGCCCTCACCATCAGGATGGAAGCATATTAAAGCAAGACAACAACAAATAAATGTCCCCAAAACATTAATAGGAAATCTGAACAGGTTAAAAGACTTGGAGCAAGAATCGCATGTGCAACAACTGGGAGCGCAATCACCCCCAGCGGTAGCATCTCTGAAGAGAAGAAAGAGGAGACGAAACAACAACGGTCAGCCCTCACCGCGTCCCTCTAAAATACGCAAATGGCTAACATATTAAGAAAACGTTATTATGACATATCTAGCCCAACCCCCAATGGCAGCGTTGATAGACTGTACAGAGGTGTTTATAATGAGAGAGTAGGGAAAAAAATGTTGAGAGGTTTTTGCGGGAGCAGGATGCTTATACACTTCATAAGCCGGTGATAAAAAGGTTTACAACAGCCAAGACATCAGCGCCATCGATTGCCTCTATTTGGCAAGCGGATTTAACAGACATGCAAAGATACTCAGTGTATAATTGTGGCTACCGCTACATCCTATCCATAATAGATGTATTCTCTAGATATCTGTGGCTAATTCCCCTGAAAAATAAATCGCCTGAAACAGTTGCTAAAGCCACCAAAACGTTGATGTTGCAAGAAAACAGGATTCCATACTATTTTTGTAGGTACATGGGGAAAGAATTTATAGGCCGCGCTTTTCAGAGCATGTTGACAGAGTTTAATATCAGTTAGTACACTAGCAATTCTATACCTAAAGCCTCTTTAGCTGAAAGAGTTCAACGTAGCATAAAGGAACGAAATCATCTCTATTTCACACATAAAAACACATACAGATATATAGACATTCTGGAGTCGCTGGCCTCATCCTACAACCGTTCACACCACCGTGCGATTGGGACAACACCTAACGAAATTTTAGAAAGAGGCACGCACACAGGGCATGAGGTGAGAAAAGACACTCGTAGAGTGCCACCACACTCTGCGCGTTTCAAGATCAACGATTATGTAAGGCACAACATGACTTGTGCATTTTAATGTACCAGCTGAAATTGGAGAAGTTGAGCGATGGTTACCCTGCCCCAGACATGTGCTATATTTACAGCAATATCGTGGAACATTAGTTTGTTGGAGATATCCAGGCGCGCCTGCTGCGTATCGCTCAGAATCATAGCGGAAGGAGCTTGAGCATTACGTATGACAAACCTCATTATGTCAATGTCGCAACTAATCTATTAACAATATTTCAATATATATAAGAACGATTGAGGGGAAAAGTTTCCCATTCGGTGACAGGGGCTTAACAGTGAAGCTGCACTTTCGTCGCACTAATGATCCGAAGGCCTTTCACAGTCTATGGAGGGGTGAGATACCAGCGCGGGAGTGGACTTGGATTCATTTTTTCAACCATAGTGCGTAAGGCTGTCCCCTTGCTGAAGAGAGATGCCAGATATCTCGGAAGGAAAGCATTACAACCAGGTCTTAACACGGTAGAAGACATAATGCCGGGGACTAAGCCAAAAGAAGCTCTAAAAAAGTACTTAAAGCGTACACGAGATGAAATCATCAAAGTTGCAAAGAGAAAATGCGTGGTGGTGGGAAGAAGAAGAAGAGGCCTGTCCAGAAGCAGAAGGAGGGCCTGCTAGCACGTGGTGTTAATCGTAAAAGGAAACCAAAAACGAAGTGTTCTAAGCGATTGAAACCTATGGTTGATTATTTTTTTTAACTGATATAAGCTAAGGACATTTCCATCATGAATCATAGGCTGTTTACTACTTCTACTTGCTGAGAGAGGTGCCACTATTTCTGACTCTTCATGGCCCGTTTCATCCATCCTTGTAGTTCAGAATGTTGTAAATCGGAGCTATCCCTCTTTGACATTCCCCAATTCAAGTTTCTATTGAGCACAGTGACTTTATTACAATTGATCTGTTAAACACCATTAGCTCCCCTAGTGCCCCTATAGAATTCGTGATCCCCAGCTCAGGCCCTTTCTTTTTTGATCTAAGCTGCATGCACATGTACGCTAAACTACGTATAGCACATTCAGATGGAACTGATTGCGAAGAGAAATTCGTTGTATTTCCAGAAACAAACTTTCTACACTCCATGCTCAGTCAGTGTGTTATGTATTTAAACCAGGTCAACATCTCGGCGGGAATGGGCTACTATCACTCACCTACGAGCCTATCTGGAAAATGCCCTCAACTTTTTAAAAGAAGCGAAGGGCACCATTTTAACAGCCGAGGTCTATTATGAAGCTGAAGACGAAAGCAGTATAAAGGACAAATTTAAAAATTCTAAAAAGAATATATATGAATGTTTCGGACGCCTGCATACAGACTTCACATTCCAGGAGAAGCTGCTTGTGAATGGGGTCGATATGAAAATAAAGCTCACTCGTACGAATCCTGCGATCTGCTTAAATCTGTGGGCTGACCAAGAAGAGAGCGCAAAGCCCTTGGTGATTCATGATATGGAAACATATCTTCGCGTGCGGCGAGTGAAATTAAGCTCGGTTAAACAACTCGAAATTCAAAAAAATTTACTACACACCACAATAAAATACCCAATTAACAGAGTACAGATCAAACTATACACGGTGCCACCAGGGCGACATCGAAGTAGCTAGAAAAAGTCGCCTGGGATCTCTACCTAACACGTTTCTGTGAATGTAAAATATAAAAAGAACGCCTTTAATTTTAAAAATTTCGGCCTTTAAAATATAACCCTATACGTCAATGGAGTCGCCTTAGGGGGAACATTAGAATGCGGATTATTCAACAGAAGCCGTGTTCTTGCTTTGCTTGAGAGCTTATAGTAATCTTGCACATATTGCTGGTACTTGCAATGAGCTAGGAATTGGCGCAACACAGAAGGAATTCATCGAGGAAGTTAACCTTTATCCGTTTGACATCACCCCCGACTTATCTGCTAGTGTAAACACGCACTTAAGTCCACAGCAGAGTGGAAACTTCTCAGTCAGAATGGAATTCGCCAAGCCTCTAGACGAGCCTATTAGTGTAGTAGTATACCTCGAATCTGAAGCCCTAATAGAGCTCGATAGGTTTAGAGGTATAGTCACAGAATTTTAAAATGGATGCGAATACACTACAGAGAGTAATAAATAGTGACTGAATCACACGCTCCAAATTTATCGGTGTGTTTGCGAAGAAAGAAACGCTGAAGATTCCAGCTACGAGACACTGCGGCGCATTTATTCTAAATACGGATATTAGTGGTGGTGAAGGGATTCATTGGCTGGCCGTCTATTTTAAAAATAAGGACCGAATGTAATATTTTAACTCACTGGGGTTTCACGCTTGGAATGACGCTATTATTGTAAAAATTCTCGAGCAATTGCACATTCTCCAAATTGTCTGGGGTTCTTACCAATTACAGGGGTACTATAGCAATACTTGCGGGATGTACTGCCTGTCATTTCTCTTGCATATTGCGCGTTGGGAACGAATTTACAAAATTTTTAATTTATTCGATCTGTGTGACACTGAGCAAACTGATGTTCTGATATGCAGCCAGATAAAAAAAGGTTCTCGTTTGTACGCACTGGGTGCATTGTGTGATGTTTAACGCGTATATATATATATATACTGTATATATATATATTAGTGATGTAGGTCACATCCGCATCCGCGGAACATCCGCACATTTTCTCGCATCCGCGTCCGCATCCGCACTTTGGACTGCGGATGTCGTGCGGATGTGGACCGTTGAGATAAAACGTCATTAATAAGCGGAAATTATCAAATTCTACTATATTAATAGAACTAGTAAATTGTGCGCAAAAGTGATGCAAGCGACAAGACGAGAGGCTGTTCTTGTATGAAGTTACTCTCTTGCAACCTACTTAGATCCACGTTACAAAGCTAAATTATTTTCACCTAGTACATTAGAACGAGTTAAATCATCACTTGGCAAAGCAGTTGAAGAGCTTCAATCTCTTGAATCTGTCGCTTCGCCACCCACCAAAAGAATAAAAGTTTCAGTGACAGAACCAACACCTTCAACAAGCAAATCTATCACAGAATCTGTCTCTCAGTTTCTTGAGTCAAGCAGCAATGACGAGACCTACGCGATGTCAAAAGATGTAGTAAAAATGATCGAGAGCTATCACCAAGAAAAACGCCTGGCTGCATGTGACAATCCTATTAGTTGGTGGAAAAATACGCAGAATATCTATCCATACTTGAGTAAACTTGCAAGGAAACATTTAGCCTGTCCTCCAACAAACGTACCAAGCGAGAGATTATTTAGCAGTGCTGGATTAATATATGATGAAAAGAGAAACAGACTGGCAGCAGAAAAGGCAGAAAAGTTAATGTTTCTTAAGCATAACCTTCCTATAATTAAGTTTGAACATTAAACGATGAACATCTTAGTTTACTTTATTTTAATTACTCATTTATAAATATGCCTAATAAAACTTTAAACTTAATATAAATAGTTATCAAGCTAATTAAAGATCTCTTTCTATAAGGGTGGAGGTTGGGGAAAGAGGTCGGTGGGGTGCATTTGAGTTGGGTTCACGTCCCGCATCCTGGTAACACAATTATGGTTTCTAATGTGGCTGAAACTCAACAAAATATAACGAATTTATTTGCAGACGAATTCACTAATTGATTTCTATATTAGTTAGATGCTTGATATTATTTTATATGTTCAGAGAAAAGTACAGCAATTATTGTACAATTAATCAATTATACTACATTATAGCTACAGCTCTCTCTATATAATAACTTATTATATACGTTAAACACAACAAATCTCGAATACATCCTAAAAAATAACGAAAATGTAGACATCCGCATCCGCGGATGTTGAAATCAAACATCCGCATCCGCATCCGCATCCGCATCCGCAACAATATTGTGTAACATATAAAATGGCTCCAATAACGTCAGTTTGTGTAGCATTTAAAGGCGAGTCTTAGCTCCTTAGCTTATTTAAAATGTAATGGATGCTATTTCTATAACTACTGTATTTTAAGTTGGATATAAATATATAATGTATAAAAAAAATTTATGCCAAAGTCACTCCTATATGTGTGAGAAATATTGAAGGACATATTAGAGAAAATTGTGTTGTAAGCGGTACCCGGTCGATTCGCCAACGGACGTTTTGCCGACAGACATTTCGCCGACGGACGTTTCGCCGAACGGACGATTCGCCGAATAGACTGTCATTAATATTTCTATGACAAAACACACACACATGTTATTAAAGGTTATTATTAAATGTTATTGAATTATTTTATTATTATAAATGTTATTGAATTATTTTGTTAAAATATTAAATTATGTTAAATTGACAGTTATAGACGCTTGACGTAAAAACATGGATACCTTTTTTAAATAAATTTATATCGATAATACTATATAAAATGTTTATCTATATATATATATATCTTTCTCGGTGTATATTGTATAATTTAAAACTTTCGTTTTAGACCATGAAATTCACTTTGACGGTGTCCGGCGAATTTTTCTACAACAATTTGTCTAAAGATACAATTCATCTACAACTATTTGTCTACAACAATTTATCTACAACAAATAGTCTACAGATACAATTTAACTACAATAATTTGTCTACAGATACAATTTAACTACAATAATTTGTCTACAGATACAATTTGTCTAGAGAAACTATTACTAATATTATTTAAAAAAAATTACGATTGGTTAGGTTAAGTCGTGATATTTTCATATGTTTTAACAGTAAACTAACGAAAATATTATGACTTAACCTAACCAATCGTCAAGGTGTACTAACTTTTTATGGCCTTTCTCTGAATCAATAAATTGAAGAGGCATTGTGGGTTACTGAACAGTGAACAACGTAAAAGTTCCAGGATGACTGTAATTTTAAGTGCGAAAACCTAAGACATAAGTTACTAAGACTTAAAAAGGCAACAAACGAACAAACGTTTCAGAATAGCTTAAACTATAAAGGCATAAACGCAAGACTTAAATTATAAAAGTTAACAAATAATTTTCGTATTTAAATTATATTTGTTTTTTTATTAATGACAGTCCATTCAGCGAATCGTCCGTTCGGCGAATCGTCCGTTCGGCGAAACAGCCGTCGGCTCAATGTCCGTTCGGTCAAATGTCCGTCGGTGAAATGTCCATCGGCCAAATGTCCGTCGGTCATCTGTCCGGCCACGGTTGTAAGCGCTATTATGTGCTATTTTATAAAACATTCCTCTTGGCACTATCATTTAATAAATTGTTGAAGATACATGGCTTTTTCTTCCCCGACACACACCCACACACACACACACACAAAAGAAAAAACTCACATCACTTCCGCGATGATACGAAAATCGCTGGGCTGAGTGTGCAGTAAAACTTCTACCTCCGTCCCCACATTCTCGTCCACGATTTGAGTTTCTTCACAACTATCACGAAAAGTTTCTATAACACAATCGAGTTCCGCATCCGTCTTTTAAGGAAAAAAAGGCTGCTGTTGTAGGCATAAATTTTAAGATTATTTTTGGCCTGTTCATACATTTTTCTGAAGAAACTCTGCAAGCCTATGGGTTATGATATCATTAATACGTAAAAGTTGAAATTTGAATGCCCTTTAAGAGAAAAACGACAAATAACTTTGCATTTCAAATGAGTTTTCGTCATACATGGCCAGGGTACCTATTTATTTGCTAGCCATATTGTGTGGAGGCACTAAAATTATAATGTAAATACTTTAAAATGCATAAATTATGCTTCAGCTATATACATTGCGCATTCTTATCATATATGCCAGACTATCCATTTATCTGCTAACCATATTTTGCAGAGGCACTAAAATTATAATGTAACTACTTTAAAATGCAATAAATTATGCTTCAAATATATGCATTGCGCATTCTCATCATATATGCCAGGTTACCCATTTATCTGGTAGCCAAAATGTGTGGAAGGATGACTAACTAGGGTTACTAAGCACCGCCAGCCGTCAGCGGGTCTCGATCCTGGGGTCAGATAATAAATAATTAGCCTAGCTAATACTTTCGTAAACATATACTTTCGTAAACTAATATTATGGTAAAGTTTTTTAAAAGAGATCTATGAGGAAAATTACTGAGTGCACGGTTAGGTTAATTGATTGCCCATCAAGTAAAATAGCTGACATATTAACATATATATATATATATATAATAATTAAAATGCATTTGTTTTTCACCAAATATACACAGAGAAGACCATTATATATACATTCATGAATAATAACTTGCAAAGAGAGATGCAGTTAGTAATTCTAAAAGCAGATACTTTAAAACGTTATTATGACATATATACCCAGTGTACCCATTAATCTGATAACCATATTGTGTGGAATGATGACTAGCTGGGGTTACTAAGCACCACCAGCCGTCAGCGGTTCTCGATCCCGGGGCCAGATAATAAACAATTACCCCTACCTGGGTTATTCAGATATACTTTCATAAACTCATTGTATGGTAAAGTTGCTTAAAAGAGATCTATGGGGAAAATTATTCTTTCAATAATTTTTTAGTTTTTAAATTATTACGTAATTATTATTTATTTGATAAACAAAATAATTTTTAAATTCCCTCTCTAAATACTTAATAGAGTACAATTACTTTAATTTAGGGGGAAAATTATTCTTCCTATAAATTTTTAGTTCTTAAATTATTACATAATTATTAATTATTTGATGAAAAACTAATTTGAAAATCAGCTCTCTAAATACTTAATAGAGTACAATTACTTTAATTTACAGGGTCAGAAGTACTTTTATACTCACATTTCAATTGTGGTCTTTACGCTGTCACCCTGTTCGGATTCACAAATGTGTGCTACGGCTTGTGGTGAAAGTAATTCTTTCCGGTCGGCAGCGGCAAAAAGATTGAGGGTGGCACCAGCACTGTAGGAAGATATGATAAAATCACTCTTTCGTGTATATATATATATATATATAGATGTGTGTGTGTGTGTGTGTGTGTGTGTATGGCTTACGTGAAACTTCCAACTTCATATAAGTCTGGTAAACAATAGAGTTCTGCTTCACTGTTTTTTACACATGACGGCTAGTAATGTCTGGTTTATTCACCGGCAAAATAGTAACAGGTGTGGCGCGACTTGCTTGCGGTCCCCTAACTTCGCCTCCGCTCTCTTTCTTTTGTGGAATAGTCTTCTCTTTTGCCTCTCTAGCCAGCTCCTCTTTCCTTTCGGCTGTGATTTTGGAGCATATTTTTCTAAAATTCTCAGCGTTTTTTCTTCCAAGGTTGTTAGCATTTCTTCAGTTGTTTTATTCTCGAAAATTGTTCTCCATTCTATTTGGGCCATGTGCGATCTGATTGCTTTCCAATTTATAGTCTTCGAGTTTAAGTTAAAGGCTCCGAATTTACTTCTTTCCACAATATGTGTATTGTCTTTTAATTAGGTTGACCATACGTACCGTTTTGAACGGGACAGTACCGTTTGTTTTATGGGTTCTGTATGGGTTCTGTCACTGAAGAATAATTGTAAACTCAATATGTTTATGTACTTACTTTTTCATGAATACAGAATATTACATAACCCCCGTCCCTTTTTTGCCATCCCAATGTCCCGTTTTTGTCTCAAGGAAATATGGTCAACCTACTTTTAATGCTGTCGTCATATTTGTTGGTATCTCGATTAAGTTGTGGTCTGAGATAATGGTTGGGGTTATTTTTATATCAGCAATCAAGTTCGTGTTATTCGTGAATACCAGATCCAGGCAGTTATTTTTACTGGTATTTTCTGTTATCTCCTGTGTCAGCATAAACTCATTTGTGAGAGCCATCAACATTTTTGCTTGTTCCTGGTCTTCTCTTGTGGCCCCCTTTTCCTGGTGAATATATATATTCCTATCCACCTTTTTGTATTTTATAAATGGGAAGTTAAAGTCTCCGCAGATCATTTTATTGGAGGATGGAGGGTTTATGGCCTTTATTAACTTTCTGATGTCATCAATGGCCTCCGAGAATTTTTCGGTTGGGGTGCTTGGAGGTCTATAGATGACTATTACTATCAAGTTTAGTTTTTCTATTTTCACTGCTAGGAGTTCCACACAGCTGTTTGATTTACTTATTATTGTCTCTGTCATATGACCTTCCTGTACATATATAGCACAGCCACCTTTCCGTCTCGTCGTTCTATCCGCTCTTAGTAAGTTGATGCTCTCTATATTTATCTATTTCTTATCAATACAATGTTCGCAGTTCTCACAATTTCCTTGGCAATCTTTAAGATGAGTTTCTGTGAGGCATGCGATGTCCGCCCTTATTTCGTCCATAAATCCTTTCAGGTATGAAACCTTATTGAGTGATTGGTTTGGTCTTATTCCTTGAATATTAGCCAAGACAATTTTTATGTTGTTTTTCGTTGCCCCTTGTGCATTTCAAGTTCGTTTTCCTTCGATATCGCTTGATTCGTTGCCCTATGATCCTCCGAAAGAGATCCGTTTCCGCCTACTTGTATTGGTAGCTTCTTGCCCGGTAGCGATTTGGCTCGGGGGTTTCCAGCTGTGTGAACTGCATGTGGATGACGTTTAGCATCCGTAAGGTGTCTGCGATGTTGAAAAAATTTTCTTGTTCGCTGACTGTGTTCCTATTGTTGTTCCTAATGTTATTTTTATTCCTATTGTCATTTAAACGTTTTCCTTTGTTCGTTGAGTCCGTCGGGAGATGTTGATAGCAGCATTTTTTCCCGAATTTGCAGGTTCCATATTTTGCGTAAGTCCTGCAAATGTCCGGGAGGTAGAATTTACATCCGTCTCCAAATTTACAATGACCATTATTATAGAAGAAATTGCATATTGGGGGATGTTCATATATACATTGTCCTCTTTTAAATCTGCAATTATCTTTTATATAATACCTGCATATAATTTCTTCCCCATATTTACTCTTGGCTTTTGTTTTTTGCTCCTTATTGGGGGCAGTTTTACTTCGTTTTCTTGACTGCCCTCTTGTCTTGTCCTATTTGTGCTATTTGTGCTAGTTGTGTTTGTGTCCTTCGTTGCCCTTATGCTGTGTGTTGTCTTTACACTCTTTGTCGCCTGTGTGTTTTCGGCCTCGTTTTGTGATGGCATTTCTTTTTTTTCTATTTCGCCTTTCTCCGTTTCTTCCGTTTTCCACTGTTCTTTGTTTCCACTTTCCTCTTTCATTCTCTTCTCGTAGTCTCTTTCTGCTTTAAATACCGTAAAAGAGTTTAATTTGGTCAAGCTGTTTTCGCAGAAAATTTTTATCCCATTAAACTGTTTTGCGTTCGTTATAAGGGAGATTTTTTCATCTCCCCATTCTAGGCATTTAAAATAAAAAAGTAGCTGACAAAAATCACACCTCATCGCCACTGTCTCATCCGTTGCATCTTTACAGATACCACAGCGTTGCAGGTATGCATTATTTCCATCTTGGTGAAGTGACTCAAAAAGGGGGTATTATGGGAGGTATTGGGTGGGGGATGACTCAAGCTGTGTGAGTGAAAGAATATTCCGTTACTCCAGGGTAGGGGATGTGGCACGCTCTATACTTCTCACTGATAGGTCCTCTCGACTGTGGCTGCGGGGGATAATGGTGGGATATTTGCGGGCACTTCAAAAACAAAACTTTCCTCACAAAGAGAGACGGGAAAAACCAAATGCTGTATATATTAATTCATTTTGTTTTTATTTACTTTTTTTGGTATACGCCGCGATTTTTACTTTTTTAAAAAGAAATACCGCTATGCATTATCAATTAACTCACAATATCGGCACCGTTTAAAACTGATTAACTGCAGGGTTTTTACTGTAATACCGCTCTTATTCAGACTTCGATGGAAACACTTGTAACGGCCACAACAGCAAAACACACACACTCTCTCTCTCTCTCTCTCTCTCTCTCTCTCTCTCTCTCTCTCTCTCTATATATATATATATATATATATATATATATATATATACAGTGTGTCCGTAAAGTCATGGTGGGATTTTAAATAGCTATATTATTGCAACGAAACATGATAATGAGATGAAAAAAAGGCAAATTGAAGAACAACTCTAAAACAATAACTTTATTTAACGTAGTTCGATATGGGCTCCTCTGGTAGCCCTGCAGACATCTAGGCGGTGATGTGTGTCCGTAAAGTCATGGTGGGATTTTAAATAGCTATATTATTGCAACGAAACATGATAATGAGATGAAACAATGCCAAATTTAAGAACAACTCTCAAAGTTGTATCTTGTAGTTAGTCTAGGCTAAGCTTAACCTTTATCTCGTAGTTAGTCTAGGCTGTCCACATGCCTATGTTGAACATGAGCGTAATAGCCCGAAAGTTAATGTGTGGTGTGCTCTAGCACGAGATCGAGTGATTGGCCCATTTTTCTTCGCGGAACCCACTGTGACGTCACACAACTACCTCGCTATGTTGGAACATTTTGCAGTACTCCAATTTATTGACAATAATGTCATCTTTCAGCAAGATGGTGCTCCTCCGCACTCTGCCAACGTTGTTCGAGAATTCCTTAATGAAAAATTTCCACAGAGATGGATAGGAAGAGGAGGATGGAAGCCATGGCCTCCACGCTCTCCGGACCTGACACCTTTGGACTTTTATTTGTGGGGTTACGTCAAGCAAAGCGTGTACAGTGTACCCATTAGGGATATTCATCACTTGCACGAGCGAATCACGGAAGCTATCGCATCCGTCACTCCTGATGTTCTTGGGCGTGTGTGGCTGGAATTGAATCACCGCCTAGATGTCTGCAGGGCTACCAGAGGAGCCCATATCGAACTACGTAAATAAAGTTATTCTTTTAGAGTTGTTCTTCAATTTGCCTTTTTTTCATCTCATTATCATGTTTCGTTGCAATAATATAGCTATTTAAAATCCCACCATGACTTTACGGACACACTGTGTGTATATATACGAATAGATTTGATAAGTGCCTCACAATTATTCAAGGCATTGTAAAACGAGTGTATTTATTATTAATAATATAGGTTATTCAATGTTTCAATTTGTGGGTGAAACGTATTATTATTATTGTTGGTATTATTATTATTATTTAAAAGTGCTGTGGCGAATACTGCTTGGACAATAAATTTGGAGTTCCAGTCCACTTCGTTTCGGATTATAATCTCGACGAAGGGTATTAGCAATCGGTCCAGTCTAAATTTTACCTGTCGCCCATCCGATGGAGGTGAGTTTTGTTCCATTAATATCAGGTGCAGAGAGATCAATCTGTAGCCAACGCACTCTAAAATTCCATCGACAAATTGGCCCCTCGTTAGACTAAGCCGAAAAAATTTTAGAAATAAATTTTGAAAAAACATGAATAGCGAATAAAATATAGATGTGAGCCTTAAGGGATTATTTATACCTTACCTTACAACCTTACAAAGGTTCCGCGCGATGATTTCTCATTTCGCGAAGGTCAAGCTTGTCGCCCCTCCTCTCGAGTTGGCCTGCTGAAGTAGTGAGTTGGATTCTTGCGCTCTCCACCTCACATAGCCAGGTACGCCCGGCTCATCGGGGATTGTTCTGAGCCAGGCGTCTAGTCTTCTTTTGAAGATTTCCACTGCAACTCCCTTCGTGTTTCTTAGGTCTTTGGGCAACTGATTAAACAGTTTTGGTCCTCTCACTACAAAACTATTTTCTTTCAGGGTTAAGGATGTTCCCTGTCGCCTTCAATTTGGGAATACGACACAGTCTACCGCTTCTACTTTCCATCGTTGTTTGGGGAGTTATGGGATTCAGAGTAAGATTAGGGACTAGTTTCTCCATTATTTTCCAAGTGTAAATAATGGTGTATCTCTCTCTTCTCCTTTCCAGTGAATATAGGTCTAGTTCTCGTAACCTTTCCCAGTAATTTAGTTCTTTGCACCCATTGATCTTGGCTGTGAAGCTTCTTTGGATCCCCTCCAGCTGTCTAATGTCTTCTTTTTTATATGGGGAAGTTAGGACCGAGCAGTATTCTAATTTGGGTATGATCAGGGTTTTCAGTAGAGGAATCATTACATTCCTATCCCTTCGTTTAAAGGTTCTCAATATCTGACCCGTTATTCTCTTTGCTCTGTTTACTGCTATCTTATTTTGTGTTTCAAATTTCGCATCATCTGTCATTACAACCCCTAAATCTTTTGCTCTGGAATTTCTCTGAATTTCCTGTCCATTTGGGGTATAATATTCCACGCACTTTAGGTCTTCTCTTTTTCCGTACCGTAATAGCTGAAATTTCTCGGTGTTAAACTTCATATTGTTGTCTTCAGTCCACTTGTAGATTTTGTTTATGTCGGTTTGTAGAGATCCTATGTCTTCTGGGTTTCTTATTTTTCTACTGATCTTTGTGTCATCCGCAAAGGATGTTACTGTGCTGTCTCTGGTAACGTCCTCATCTATGTCAGTTAGCATGATTATGAAGAGTAGTGGAGCTAATACTGTTCCTTGTGGTACTGAGCTTAGGACCTCTGATTCTGATGAAGATACTCCTTGTACTGTAACGACTTGCCTCCGCTCACTAAGGAAATTATATATCCATTTCCCTACTTTTCCTGTTATTCCCATATATTTCAGTTTATGTATTATGATTCCGTGGTCACACTTGTCGAACGCTTTAGCAAAGTCTGTGTGTAGTACATCATAGTTTTCATTACTTTCAAGTGAATCAATAATGTTGTTGTAGTGTTCCATTAGTTGTGATAGGCATGATCTGCCTGATCGAAACCCGTGTTGGTTATCATTGAATTTTTTCTGAGTTTCCAAAAAGTCAGATTTTCTGTCTAACTATTCTTTCAAATATTTTAGTGAGATGAGATGTAAGCGACACTGGCCTATAGTTTTTGGCCTGGGATCGATCTCCTCCTTTATACATATATTGGGACTATGTTCGCGCTCTTCAGGATGCCCGGTATTTCTCCCGTGTCTAATGATCGTCTCCATATCCAGTATAGGGGCTCAGCGATTGCATTCTTGCAGTTTTTGATCAGTGTGGCATTCCATTTATCCGGTCCTGCCGCTGAGTGTGTTTTTAGTTTCCCTATGGCTTGTGTAATATCATCCGTCGTAAAGTCGAAATCCATTATACTTTCCCCTTGTGGTTCTTCTTCAAAGAACGCGTTTCTATCGCAAATCAATTTGTCAGTTTTTGGGATACTGAAAGATGATTCATACTGAGCTTTTAATATTTCAGATACTTCTGTCAGATCATCAGATAAATCACTGTTCTCATTTTTTAAAGGTCCGATAGTCGCTTGGTTTTTCGACTTTCTTTTTGCGAAATTATAGAAGTACTTTGAGTTAACCTTTGTCGCTTCTATAGCGTCATCTTCTTCTTTTTCTGTATGCTTCTCGATTTGTTCCTGTATGACGACATCGATACTTTGTAGTTTATCATTTAATATTTTTCTGATGTTGTTATCTTTACAATTACTTAATTTTGCAGTCACTCTTTTTCTCTTTCGGAACAATGCCCTCTATATATATATATTTATATATATATATATGAGGAGTTAGACTGTGTCAGATAGAATCATGAGGATAAGAATGAAAGGCGAAAAAGTAGATACATTTGTGGTGCACGTGTATATGCCAACAAGCGCACATCCGGGAAAAGAGGTAGAAGAAATGTATGATAGGATAGAGGAAATAATTGAAGCCCATGGAAGAAATGCTAACGTAATAATCATGGGGGACTGGAATAGTGTGATTTGAGAGGGAAAAGACGGAAGGGAGGTTGGACCATTCGGATTAGGTAAAAGAAATAATAGAGGAGAAAAGCTAGTAGAATTTTGCAGAAAGCAAGAAATCATGGTGACTAATACTTGGTTCCAAAATCACAAAAGAAGGAGATACACATAGAAAAAACGAGGAGATATTAAAAGATTCCAAATTGACTTTATTTTGGTTAGACAGAGATATAGAAATGCCGTGAAGAATTCGAAAAGCTTATCCTGGAGCAGATGTTGACTCCGATCATAACTTGGTGGTAATGGAAAATATGGCGAGGCTGAAGACCCTGAAAAAGAATAAAGTAGGGAAGAAATGGGATACTGAAAAACTGTGTTGTTTGCAGTTAAAATGTATATATGTACGGCATGCGAAGGTGCCCCATCAGGGCATTTGATTCCGCTTGTATGTAGGAGAACCACGAGTACTGACTTATCGGGGTCCTTGGTGCAGTGGTTAGCATATCCGACCGGCAATTCGATGATCCCTGGTTCGATTCCTGGGAGGCATCTCATTTTTCATTTGCTCTTTCTCCCTCCTCATCTTGTGCAGAACGCTCTTCTACAGAAGCGTCGTTCTTTACATTAATTATACTGTGTGTTGTTTGCAGTTAAAATGTATATATGTACGGCATGCGAAGGTGCCCCTCAGGGCACTGGTTTCTGCTCGTATGTAGGAGAATTACGACTTCTGATTGATCGAGGTCCATGGTGTAGTGAATAGCATATCTGACCGGCAATCGGATGATCCCGGGTTCGATTCCCGGGTGGTACCTCATTTTCATTTGTTCGTTCTCCCTCCTCATCTTGTGCGGAACGCTGTTGTAGACAAGCGTCGTTCTTTACATGTATATATATATATATATATATATATATATATATATATATATATATATATATATATGAATAGATTTGACAAGAACCTCACAATTATTCAAAACGAGTGACTATAATGTGTATAGAGCAATATAAGTATTTATTTTTAAATATAATAATAATTCTTAATAATGTATGTTAGGGCGGACTGAAAAACTCATTTTTCGAATTTTCAAATTGGCTAGTGTGGAAAATGTGTGGAGTAGTGAGAAAATAAGCTGGTATAAATGTAAAATCATAACATTAATATCTTCAGGTGCCACAATGACCTTCAATATTGAAAAAAATTGAAAAAAGCAGATTTTAACCAATAATTACAGAAGAGTCCACGATGCACAATAGACAAGAATTTATTCACACTTGTATAAAAATAGCTCAGTCAACCTTTAAAAAAAGTTTCTATTCTCTAAAAACAGTTTTCTATAGTCAGCTCACTCAGCTGTCACGTGAGTACCTCGGTTCAGTGTAGCTGTCGCTCTCGTAGCAGGTGGGTGTTCTGTTGTTGGCGTTACTCAGATAGTCTAAACTATATTTCTTTTATATTTTGCATTTCTGTATTGTGTTGCCCTAAGTTTGCCATGTACTATTAACTGAAATTAACGTATAATTGATATTAGCTCTTTCTTTTTCAGATTTGTATACTTTCAAAATGTCTCGAGTTTGTGCAAAATCAACCAGGGCCTCAACTGAGTGCTCCATGTTTGGTATGGAGGAAGATTTGTGGCACAGGAATCTTCCTACATACGAAGGAGTTTTTAAATATTACTTGTTTGTAAGAAACGATTTGAAACAGAATACTAATAAAGATCCTTCAATATCTCAAATATTAGAACAAGTTGTTGATAAATTGAAAACAATTTGGGAAAGTGCTTCCGTCCCAATTCTGTCAGACAGGCGAATTGAAACAATGTTCAGAAGCTACCACGAAAAGTATCGTGTCATTATGAAGCCATACCAAAGCAGAAACAATTCTGAAGCTTACAAAGCAAAGATTGATATATTCAAAAAAGAAGCACACACGAAACTTTTTGACATTGCAGCGTGCAAGTGCAAAGTACTAACACAATGTTCTTGTCCCAAAGAAAAAACGGTTCCAAAGGAAGAAGTGACGTTCCTCTTAGATCAAAGGAGTGAAAGAAAACTGTTTATTGATAGAGTAGATATTACACTCTCAAAGAAAAAGCATCTACGTTGCTAAGAAAGCAAAAAGAAGCTGTGAGGCTCACCAAAGAATCTTCACAGGAGAAATTGCAGGATACAAATGTTGAATTATCATCATCGACATCAAATAGTGAAAGTGAATCTGGCGAAATATCAGACGATACATTTCCAGAGCCAGTTAGCTCGAAGAGAAAGCTCGAACAACCTGAAGAACAATTATTCAAGAAAAGGAAAACTACAAATCTACCTTCAGTGGCTACTGCTTGTGACAGGACTGCAGTTTCAGATCGAGCTGCAGCATTCATTGTTAGTGCAGTATTGCAAGATATTGGAGAAGTTTCTATTGACAATACATCTGAAGTAGTGGATAGGAGTAAAATCAGAAGAGAAAGACAAAAGAAGAGATCAGAAATTATGAAAGATCAAAATCAGGTCCCAATCAGAGGAATCTATTTTGATGGTCGAAAAGATTCTACACTCTTCCAAGAAAAAAAGAGTCCAAAGTATATCAGAAGAAGGTAACAGAAGAACATATCACTTTAGTGAGAGAACCTGGTTCAGATTATTTGGGCCATTATTCTGTGAATTCTGGATCAGCTGAAGAAATATGTAAAGGAATGTTTGAGTATATTGGAAATAATGAATGAACCTGGAAAACCTTGTTGCCATTGGATGTGATGGTGCAGCAGTCAACACTGGAGAAAAGGGAGGCGTTATAAGGCTTATAGAATTGAAGCTGAAGAAGCCAGTTCAACATTTAGTGTGCCAGCTCCATGCCAATGAATTGCCATTACGCCATTTAGTTGCAAAGCTGGATGGAAAAACATCTGGCCCCCGCGGATTCACCGGTCCTATTGGCAGGGAATTAGAGAACTGTGAGAGTCTTCCTATTGTCGAGTTTGAAAGGATTGATGCTGAGGAACCAACTGTAGACTGTGAAGATCTTAGCACCGACCAAAAATATCTAATTGATATTCATCAGGCCATAACAAAGGGATATTGCTCTCCAGATCTTGCTCATCGTAGTCCAGGCAAAATGGCACATTCACGATGGCTGACTACAGCCAATCGTTTGCTTCGTCTATACGTTTCAACTGTAAGTCCATCTGAGAACCTCATGAACATTGCTTCTTTTATAATGAAGGTCTACATCCCAATGTGGTTTTCTATTAAGCAAAGTACGTCTTTTGTCAATGGCTCAAAACATGTTTTCAAAACTATTGAACTAACAAGAACACTGAATGACGAAGTAAAGGATATTGTAAACCCTGTCATACAAAGAAATGCATTTTTTGCAAATCCAGAAAATATTCTAGCATCAATGATTCATGATGACCGCAGCGCCATAAGAGAATTAGCGTGGAGGCGAATAAAGAAAGCAAGGCAAACAAACAAGGAAAAAGTTGTGAGGCGTTTCACAGTACCTGTTATTCAATTAGAAGCTACTGATTATACTGATTTAATTAATTGGCAAAAATGCATTGTCACTGAACCACCTGTGACAAGACACCTGACAGAAAATGAGATTGAAGAATTCATAGAAAACAAGAGTACCCCTCCATTCGAGAAATTCCATTGTCATACACAAGTAGTAGAAAGAATGGTAAAATTAGTGACTGAAGCATCATCAAAAGTATTTGGATTGAACGCGCGAGATGGCTTCATAAGATCAACACTTCAGTCACGTAAAAAAATGCCATCATTCGAAAGTAAAGCTGAATATAAAGTTTAAATAAAACGTTAATAGAAAAAAACATGCGCAAGGATGGGTGGTTGGGAGGGCATGGGTGGAGCTCGACACGCAGCCACCTCCTCGTGGTGAGTTCTGGATTATTTAGATCATTAATCAAAAGAACATTGATCTAAATAAACTAAGAGCTGCGTAATTCAGTAACTATTTTGGTAATTGGAACACTTAATATATAATAATAACAAGTAAGTTTCAGTTATTGTACTAATGCAGAATATAAGAAAATCATTATATTTCACTTTTTTCGACGGCTTTGTGGCACCTGAAGATATAATTTCGCAGGACTAATATTTATGCACAGTCATTATCTATAGCACCCACATATTTTCCGCACTAGCCATATTTGAATTTCGAAAAAAGGTTTAAAAACCTCATTTTCGATCCGCCCTAATGTACTGTATGTACAACAATATAAAAATTTATTTTTAGCAGCAATTTGTACATTATTAAGTGGACTGCCTTGGATATATATATATATATATATATATATATATATATATATATATATATATATATCCTTCTAAGCCAACTGGTGGATTAAGACAAGACCTTGAGTGACAAGAGCACTCATTAAGCGATGCGACATGCCTGCAAGAACATC
Organism: Bathynomus jamesi; assembly: GCA_023014485.1. Lineage (NCBI taxonomy): Eukaryota > Metazoa > Arthropoda > Malacostraca > Isopoda > Cirolanidae > Bathynomus > Bathynomus jamesi. The sequence continues at coordinate 395,300 of JAJOZX010000639.1, read as the reverse complement.
TCTTCTCTCCTCTCTCCTCTCTCTTAGGTTAGATTTGGGTGGGAGTTTGGTGGGTTCCCCTTTGCGCATAACCCTTTTTTTTGGTGTCACTGGCACAATGGGGGAACAATTGATCAACATTACAATTGCATAGGCACTCGAAAATTTTGCGGTCATACTACTGAGGTCAAACCTCCTCCCTTTAAATTCTTGCCTGTACCTTCATTTGAGTAAGACCTCGTATAATTCCTGCCTTAGCCCTTGACCGAGGAGGTCAAACCTCTTCCTTTCAATTCCTGCCTGATGCTGTTTTTGCAAGAGGTCGAACCTCTCCCCCTGTAAATTCCTGACCATGCGGTAATCGCAAGAGGCTGTGAAGTCATTTCACTCCTTCAGTGTCTCGTTGTGTATATACTTTGTGCAATAAAAATCATTTGAGTGAACGAAGACCCCCACCTGAGAACTGAAGTGTTCCCATTCGCTCCTTCGAAAAATTTGGTAGAAACTGTTTATCATTCTTGTTACTCGGATGCTCTACGGCTAAGGCCGAGCTTAACCAAAAAGGACCACCTTCGTTAGATCGTCGAAAGTGCATTCATCATAAAAGTCGCAAGCGGGAAGTGGCCTGTACACGCGCGACATTTTCGTTGATCTCCAGCCTGCTCCCTCATGCGAAAAAAGATGTGATGATGGGGTGAGTTTATTTAATATATATTAAAAAAAATAAAAAAGTGATAATTTCGGGATGGACTAATGAAAGCAATTTAGTGGAATGATAATTATATTAATAAAAAAATCAAGGAAAGAAGAAAAAATATTTTAAAATTAAAAGATGTGAATTAAAAGGTTGAGGTCTGATTACTAGGATTGTATTTGAAATACTATATTAACGAGGTACGATAAAGTCCGAAGTTGTCACCATTACAAAATTATAAGTACAACCAGTTGTGGTAATCATACTAAAAACAATTTTATAAACTAATGAACCATCGGGCCTTTTTCGAAATTTGGTCTGCTTCCTATGTTTTTGAAAATAAGATATTAATGTAGATTTTTTTCGCTGATTTTAAAAATGTAAGTCTTTTTTTGGAGAAATTACTTAAAAGTCACACGGTGTTCTAGTTTACGTATACTGTAGTTACTATTTTAAAAGTTACATGGTGTTCTAGTTTACCTATAGAGAGGTAAGTAACCTAACCTAACATAACATAACATAACTTAACCTAACCGAACCTAGCACACAGCGTTCAATCTATGTTGAATAAGACCAAACAAAAGAATAAGAGACAGTCAGGGACTCACCGGCAAATGATTGTTAACTATTTGTGCGAATTCATGTGACGACAGAAAAATAACGGTCGAAATCTATTCACACAATTACTTAGTGACATAAGCCAATATTACTAACGAATACAATAACTCTTGTATTAGTTTTCAGTTGTATTGTTATAGTTTTTGACCTAATACAAAATTACAATAACAAACATAACTTTTGAACCGCTCATTTCTCCAAATAATAACTTACATTTTTAAAGTCAGCGAAAGAATCTACATTACATATCTTATTTTCAAAAAAATCGGAAACAGTCCAAATTTCGGAAAAGCTCCGAAACATCTAAGTTATTACTGGCATTTCGACCTTCTTATTTCAGTTAAAGTTCCAATTACGAGATTGAATCTAATTTAAGTTAAATTTCAAGTTTGCCTGACGTTATAGTAACAAGATTACGTATGGACCGTGATAAATTCGGAAGGATTACCTGGATTAAGATGATTTTAGACGGGAAAATGCATACAAAATGAATAGTAGGTAAAAGGGAAATTTAAATTTTAAAGTCCAGGAATTTCCAATTCATATAACTATTTGAAGTGGAGTGGAGTTTAATCCGTCAAAACTGACAAAAATGAGAATTTCCGAAGTTACCATGTTAATAAACTAATCTTATTGACTGTTGTAGGTAAAAAATCGAATGAAATTTTATTGATGAATGGAGTCATCAGTGGTGGGAGAACGATCGCAGAAACGTAAACTTATTGCACGTACAAATAAGTTCGTATAATATTGGAATTCATTTAAAGAACTGATGAATAAATAAATTTTAATGAAAACATTAAAATTTATTTATTTACAGTTTTAGATACTTAGATGTTGTTAACCATTAATAATAATATACAGGCAGACGGAAGATAGAATTACGTAATGGACGATGCGTAGACCTGGGGCCATGTGTGTATTTATGTGTATTAGGTACAGAGTGTAAGTGGTTGGTGGTATACCCAAAAGGAGAAAAGGGATTTATAGTTGAAGTTATACGTAAGTGCGTATACGTATGTATAAATATGGGTAATAAGCGTGTATAGATGAGCGGTATGTAATATGTAGGATACGAGAGTAATCGGTTCATCCGGTGAAGAACTAAATCCTTAGTGGTCATTGGTGAATTATGAAATTTTGAGGAACAGATTAGCTTCGAGGTTGGTTAATATAACTGAATAAATTCACGGAGCAAGATTTTATACAGTAAGTAACAATTATTAAGATTAAATAAATTCAAATAATCTAGAGTGAATATTCCAGTTAGCACTTACACGCAATTAAATAGAATTTATCGTGATATCCAATGATTTTAGAATAAGGTTTGTATGATAAAAGTAGGATATGAATAGTGAATTTCCTGGTTCTTTTGCATTATCCTCCCAACACTAATTTTTTTATATAATGTTGGTTTAGTTTTGGTTATGGTACTTTATTTTCCTTCCATTATAAAAAAAATTAGTGTTGGTATTAGGTTAGGTTAGGTTAGGTTAGGTTAGGTTAGGTTACGTTACGGTAAAAACAGCCCGCCGCCATTATAAAAAAAAATTAGTGTTGGGAGGATAATGCAAAAGTACCAATTTCCTTTCCATTAGGTATGCCAAAGATTACACGAATGTTTCAGAGTGTGGGTGATTGTAATTGGGTGAAAGTATAATCAGCATCCGTGGATTTTTTGTAGTATTTATATATGTAATATTTGTGGAGAACTGTACAAATTCGAACAAGTATATATAGTGTGCGTACAAGCCGTACATGCGTGTGGATGTGTAGGAATTTGGAAAGTTTTTGAATTAACAAAGTTTGAAAATAATGTATAATAATTTAAAAATGGAAGTAGGGTTATAAAATCCTTTAAGTTTAAAGTCAATGATTATTAAATTCTAATACAGGTAGTATTAATGGTGATGTATGTGCGTATGATATTCACTGTAAAAGTGACTTGGAGTACGAAAGGGACACGAATTCGAGTTTGTGTCAAAAGTAATAAAATTCAATTAGGATTATAGATTTTATGTAATTAAATCAGTTCTACGTATTTAGGCAATAACTAAAAAAACGCACTTAGAATAACTTTAAAATTAATTAATGTAAATTAAGCGGTATTAAAAATTGAATTTAGACACGGAATTAAATTCGACTAGTAATATTTATAGCCATATATTAATAGTGTATCACCATTAATATTAACCAGAAGTATCAGTACGATAATTGAATTTCATTTGACGGGAGCATAGGTGGTAACAGGTTTTAGTGGAATTCGTAGTGAGAGAAAAATTATGTAATTACTAATATTAGAATGGTGTAACAGAATTATTAGAAGGGGAAAAAATGGCGTTCTGATATAGAATGTCAAAATTGGCTATAATTTTGTTTGATTCCTTACAAGTTATAATAACAATTTAACGACAATTATTCAAGATTAATTGAATAAAAAAATGGTGCTCTTCCAGTACGTGCTCTACCGTAAAATGTACATTCCAATATGTGCTAACTAACGAAAATATCACGACCTAACCTAACCAATCGTTAGGTCAATTGTACGCCCTTGACGATTGGTTAGGTTAGGTCGTGATATTTTCGTTAGTTAGCACATATTGGAATGTACATTTTACGGTAGAGCACGTATTGGAAGAGCACCAAAAAAATTAGGATCACTTTAACATATTGCTTCCCAGGAACCTCTCTTTAGCATATTGCTTCCCAGTGTATATCACTTTAACATATTGCTTCCCAGTGTTAATCAATTTAACATACTCCTTCCCAATATTTAGGATAAGGAGTACGATAAAAAATGTTCGCTTTAATAAAGTAAAGGCATAAATAGTAAATCATAACATGTTAAAATATTAGATTGAAAGTAAATTTATTAGAATTGTTGCGCTATATGGTCACACAAAGTAAAAAATGGATTTCGGAAGAATCGGTCACGCCACATCATTTGCCACATGTACGAGTTGAGTAGCTCCTTTTTGCATCCTTTCATTTTCTTTATATATTTAATGTAGGTAACTGAATGTCCGGTTAGGTCAACTGAATGCCCGGTTAGGTCAACTGTACGCCCTTGACGATTGATTAGGTTAAGTTGTGATATTTTCGTTAAAACTAACGAAAATATCACGACTTAACCTAACCAATCATCAAGGGCGTACAGTTGCCCTAACCGGGCATTCAGTTAACCTACATTAAATATATAAAGAATGTCCGGTTAGGGCATTTATAGCTTTGTTTACGGTCGGTAGGTTATCTCCTAGATTACCAACCTCTTTCTAACCAACCAACCCTTCTCTTTTTAACATATTGCTTCCCAGTGTTAATCACTTTAATATATTGCTTCCCAGGAGGGATCACTTTAACATATTGCTTCTCGAATGCTTTGGGAAGCAATATGTTAAAGTGATCCAAAAATTAAGAAAAAAAATTGAAAATAGAAATCAATTATAAACTATAATGAACTGAACATGGGGTTATAGGTTCCGTATAATACTCTTAAATAAAAAAAAAAAACTTAACCTAAATTTAGGGTATGTTCGGTCATACGGGTTCAACTGGGGTTGGGGTATTGGGAAAAGAAACAAAATTTAGAATACTGCAATTATGGGAATTGGGTGACCAATCGGGGAGACATGATGTCTCAAATTGACAATGCGTTTTTACGTGAACACTGTTCTCTTTTGAAAAAGATTGATTATCACACTGCTCAGAACAAAAATTAAAGGAGTTAAAACAAAAAGGAGGGACGGCATGTTCCTCATCATAGTAATTTAAAAAGAAGTCGATTTTTTACTGCATTATTACTGTCATCATATACATCACAATAATTATCAAAATCATTACAAACATTCGTGAAAACTGACTCGCCTACTGGACCTTGCAGGACATCTGGCCCAACTGCTACTGAAGCAGAAAAAACATCATCTGAAACAAAATGACGGTCATCATGACCAAAAGAATAAAAAACAGGGTCATCTTTATGACCAATTAAACGAGGCGGCATGGCCGAAGTAAACTCAAAACAGTTAGGGTCCTGTGGAGAAACGTTATCAGAAACATGGTCATCCTGACCATCTAAAACAATATCAGTAATAAAATTCGCGTTCTCTTTAGGACATGCATGGATATCTGAGCCATCTGAACCAAAATTCACTGAATGAACTATATCAACTGAACTAACCGAATCAAGTGAATCAAGGTCCGAATGACTAAAATTGCTAACAAATTGAGGAGCAGTGTTTAAATCTGTACAAATCATGGCCATCGGGACCAACATGGTTGTCCTGACTATGGTGAAAATAATCATCAATCGAAGTAGTCTGAATTCACATCTGAGAAAGGATTGGTCACATCCCTCTCTATATCAAAAGAATTAGTAGCATGGACATTACACTTATTTTCAACAAACCTTTCATTATTAACATTAGCATCACAAACACTGTCACAAGATGAAGAACAGGACGAAACAAACTGTTCAGAGACAAATGCAAAAAAAAACACTTTTTTCTACGTGAAAGTCACAATATGATAATAAAAACCCACTCTAATAGACAGAGTGGGTTTTTATTATCATATTGTTCAGAGACAGATGAGTTAGAGAAAAGAGTTGTGTCAGAATTAACCAAATTTTCTAAGGGTGACGTTTCATCGTCACAAAAAAGGTCCTGCTCAGGTGCATTGCACCAGAGAGGGAAATAACGTGTTTTATTCCACTTATTGACGAAGCATCGAATCAAAAAGTCGAAATACAATCCGTTGTGTCGTAGAAATTCTGGGCCAATAACTAAATCATAACCTGGACGATGAGGTTGATTGAAGAAAATCAAACAATGATTCAAAAGTTGATTGAAGATTAGAAATCGAAGAGAAGTTCTTCAAGGGAAATTTTTGCAGTAAATTTATAGGGTTGATTGTAGAGAGACTTACAACGAAGAAATTTCACAGTAGACGGAAGTTGATTGGAGGTCAAAGATGAATTAATTCAAAGTGAGGTTGCAGACGGAGGGATCAAGTTAAAGTTGCTTGAAGTGGTGAAAGTCGACGACGAAGGAGTGAATAAATCAATTCCATGAAGTGTTTCAAAATTTTTTTCAAAGTAGGGACATCCACTGAAGAACGACGGGTCTTGCGATGGGAAACTAAAATGTCTCGATCTCGGTGAGACCTCCAAATGTTGCGCGTGTGCGGGCCACTTCCCACTTGCGACTTTTCTGATGAATGCACTTTGGACGATCCAACGAAGGTGGTCCTTTTTGGTTAAGCTCGGCCTTAGCCGTAGAGCATCCGAGTAACAAGAATGATAAAGAGTTTCTACCAAATTTTTCGAAGGAGCGAATGGAAACATTTCAGTTCTCAGTTGGAGTCTTCGTTCACCCAAATGATTTTTATTGTACAAAGTATATACAAAACGAGGCACTGAAGGAGGGAAATGACTACAGCCTCTTACGATTACCACTAATGGTCAAGAATTTACAGGGGGAGAGGTTCGACCTCTTGCAACAAAAGCTCAGGCAGGAATTGAAAGGAAGTTTGACCTCCTCAGTCAAGGGCTAAGGCAGGAATTATACGAGGTCTTAATCAAATGTGAAGGTACAGGCAGGAATTTAAAGGGAGGAGGTTTGACCTCCTCGAGCATGGGCTAAGGCAGGAATGATTTAATTTACAATACAAGAAATAAATAAGTCTAAATTTTGGGGGAGTGCAGTTGAAGGTTAAGTTCCCACTTTAACTGAAGATCTGAAGAATTCTTGACGCCAAGCATAATTTAAGCATATATCAGAATTTTGAAAGATTCCAAAATAAAATGAAAAAATAAATAACAAAAAAATAATAATTTCGCCGAGTATACATTTTCGCCGGATATACATTCGCCTAAGTGGCGACATATAATGTCGGATTCATACATTGAGTACAACCCAAGTACATCACTGAGTACATTGTAATTTTAGTTTACTATAACTATGATTATAATTACCAATTAATTCACATTCAATTATTATAGTTAATTGCAGTCTCATTAAAGGTTAGTCAATTAGTTAATTACAGTTAAAGACAGTTAATTATAGTTTCATAGTGTTTTATATTTATAGACAAATAGGATAACTATTATTCTAGGATTTAATTGGGTCGTCAGGGACGTATCGGGAAAGATGGATTAGGAGTATAACACATAAAGTACATGGGCACATGTATATAACATAACACACATAATAATGTTTTGAATTAGGAGCAAGCAAGAGAGATTTCGAATTCAGAAGCTCGCTTTTGGCGACGTCATCGGAATTCGAACACTTGTGTCAGCATTAAAGAGTATCTTGTGAGAAGTTAAATAATTAAAAGAAAAAGTAAAATTATTAAATAAGTAACTGCATACACGTGGACGTATTTACATGTGTAGAGACGGACCGGAAATTCCTTTCCTCACGTCCGCAAACATCTAGGAATCATCACAAATCGAAAACACACGTGGTGTTGAAGGAGAGAAAAACAAAAGGGTGTTTGTCTTCTCCAAAAGGCCAGCGAAAAGTTAGCGTCTTCCGAACCTATATAAGCCAGAGTTCACTAAATTCGCTCTCACTTTGCTCGTTACTCCTCCTTGTGAATCTCCCCTTTCACGTAGCGCCGTTTGACCTCAACCGGCCTCAGTCCCTCAAGCAACACCTCAACAATACATGAAGCGAATCAACACTTGAGGCGACCTACAATTTCATCCCGCCGGAAGCAAACATCTCTTTACCGGCGTCATCCTTTTGGCCCTGGCTTCACTCATCCTTCAGTACAATTCGGTCGGCGCCCTTTCAACAAGTCTATGAACGGGCCCTCAACACATCCTCCTGTCGGTAGGTCTATACGTCCTCAGACCATCTCCGTCGAAATGCAGTACGGTGAACTTTCACGTAGGCCCTAATCAGTCTTCAAAGTTATCCACCTCGAAACGCAGGACTGAAAAACTTCATATAGGTTTCTTCAGCCTTCATAGTTCTCTCCGTCGAAATCGCAGGTCGGTAAGCCTCTCGTACGCCCCCACTCGGCCTATAGTGTTTTATTACGTCATGCTGGACTATTCAGAATTCAAAGCTGAAAAGTCCACAAACTCTGCCTAATCGCCCTAAAAAGTGTCCTCAATACCATTCAAACTAACTCCCCCGTTAAGACCATTGTAGGCCTATTCAAGTGTTGTACCAATACCGTAGTTTTGTATCACTTTCTTATTGTGTTCATTCATATAACTTACTTATTTTGCGTCCGATTGTTTATGTGCTCTTTTATGCATTTCATTTTTACCGACCTAGTCCATTTACTGTACCGTACCGTACTTTCATTATTTCAGTTATTATTGGCTTAATTACTTATTCTGTGTTCACCTGTGCATATCTCATTAGCCTACCTGAATTAGTGTATTTACTTACATAACAATTAGACTGTATAACCATTTTTTATTGCTAATAATCCGTCATCTTTAACATAGTATAAATACCGTTATAGAATTGTTAATCACTATAAATACCGTTATAGAATTGTTAATTACTGTGAACAAATAATTTGTTTATTTTCCTAATTAAGCCAAAAACAACAAAGTAATTTCTCTCTCCTTATTAAATATTGTTTGTTTGGGCTGTAATCCCCAAGCTGGTGACCCCTAATTTTTCATTTCAATTTAATTAATTAATTACAGTAAGCCTACTTTCCTGGCCACATCATATTGGTGATCCGTAGGCCACTATACATCTAAGGTAGCTACGTTCGTAATCATGATCAGCGGACATGTGCGAATGCATAAAGTACATATGCCGGTACGTCACACAATAGATTGTGTGCGTAATATAGACGGACACGAGTAAGCATGGACTGATATATTGATAGGGCATAGATAGACAATAGGTAGATGAATAAATAATTAATAAAACTAATAAAAGATAGCGGTCAAGAATGGACGTGGACGTATGAATGGATATGATCGACAATATCTTATACTAAGTTATATCATATTAGATAAGACATAACGTATACATAATAACTTATATAGTATACATTCTGGGGAAGTTATCATACATGCAATAGTAAAAGTACCAGTTGAAGATTCAGTATTCAAGGTATGACAAATGCGAGAGGAACCAATTTAATTTACTATGTCATAGTCCACGCATTATACAATATATATTAAGTCATAATTAATATGCCATAGTTATTTAATTCGTACGTAGAGTATAAGTTATTATTGGGAGAAATGAGAGGAAACGAATTAGAATGATACAGTAATAAAGGGTTTACAGCCATGGTATAAGAGTGAGTGAAACTATTAATTAAATATATACACTTATACAAGTATACAATAAATATTAAGGAATTGGGTGCATTTGATGAAGAATTAAGTAAATGAGTATAGAAGTACAAACAAGTGTTCAAATCATGCCACATTTAATGTTTATGCATAATTTGAAAAAAATTTAGGGATGGAGTGTTAAATAACAATAATTAATTATAATAAATTCTATATGAGAAATATTCTGATGGAAATGTTAAACGATCTAATCCGTAAATTGTTTTATTTGTACTTTAAAGGAATGAAATTAAGGGACATTCGCTTTTCAGAGCGAACTTCTAATGGCACAAACATGGATACCGCTTAACCGTAGAAATGGTAGGTCGCATGATTATGATACATCGGTTGGCCCAAAAAAAAACGCCTTGAGGTTTGAACATCAATAATTTAAAAAATATGCAGTTCACACTTCCAAAATTTACAAAACTTTTCCCTCAATCTATTGATAGCCATCATAAAAATTTCAGACCTGTACATAAAATACTTTTTCCACAGTTGAGGGAAGAATGAGGTATTTTGAAAAAAACGAATATCACAAATCCTAAATGTGTATAGCTGTACCTGGCAACTTTTCTAAGAATTGTAGCAGTTTCCTTAGCCTATGGATAATCTGTTAGTCTCTGTAAAACGTCAGATGATATAGGCTACGCCCATCTTAACCCTTAATTGGTAATCCTCAAACAGAGGAACGCATTAGGTAGTGCGGGGTGCTACCACACCCCAAAAGAAAAATATTAGCCAAAAATCAGTTTATGAATTTAATGAAAAAAACGGTGTTATAAATGAATTATTCCATGTATTAACTAACTTTTAATCACAGAATAATGACAGAATAAGTATAATATGTATTTGAAATAAATGAACAGAAAAAATATTTGCTTATTTCTCCGTAAAAAAGACCAACAAACCAAAAAAATTATAATTAAAAAAATTAAAGTTTCCTGGAGATCCCTGGGCAATCACTGACTATAGGATAGTGGAGGAAAAACATGGAAGGACTGGGAGCCCGTTAATGCACACACAGCTGTAGAAGAGACGAGTAAAATGTTGCTTATTTTTGGTTGTGATTTTATGGCGCAAGTTCCACAGGCCACATTTAGTGCCTATATGAACCCTGTATATGCGAATTATTTGTTCTCAAATACTGATATACATCATATGACACATGTAGCTATGTACAGATAGTGGCCTCTCTTCCCTAGTGTTTTTATCTTCAAAGCGGAGGCACCTGAGGAGAAAGCAAAAGCGCCTCTCACTCATTGCAGCTCTGTATATTGCAGGACCAAATTGTGGACTCCACATGTCAACGGCTGTTTTGTGGTTATCATGATTCATTCCGGAGAATATAAGAACTCCCAAGAGAGCCCTCATCTCAGGTTCTGTCGCACGGTCCACTGTTGCCGGCTGTTTCTGATACTTTTGAGCCAAAGACCTGATGGTGTCGTTGGTACACTCGAGAATGTGGTCAATGATAAATTCGGTCAGGAACAGTTCCAGACATGCAAGCGGATTCATAGCAGCTGCAGTTCTATGGTATTAGCAGGTGTATCGTGGAATGGAAAGACGAAAATTCATTTCATTTCAGAAAATAAAAAAATTATTCAGAAACCTATGTAAATCTCTTAGAGGAGAATCTTTTGCCTGATTGATGGCGTCTGTATTATGGAAACGATTTCATACTCCAACAAGATGGTGCGACAGCTCATACAAGCAAGTTCACACAGGATTATCTAAAACAGAATGTAGTCAACTTCATTGGAAAACTCGACTGGCCCCCGCAATCACCTGATTGCAATCCCATGGATCATTGCATATGGAACACTCTAATAGAGAAGATTTATGAAGGCCAAACAGAAAAGTTTACAGAAATACAATTAAAGAAAAAATACTCGAAAGTTGGGACAAAATAACATTAACGGAAATCAGAAAATGTATCATGTTGTGGAAGAAGAGGTTAAGATTAGTTTAAGCAGGACGGCGGACATATTGACCATATTTGTTGATAAGATGTGAATAATATAATATTTTCAGTTTATGATATTCTTTTTTTTTACCATACCTCACTGTTTTCTCAGCTGTGGAAAAAGTATTTTATGTAGAGGTCTGAAATTTCTATGATGGCTTATCAATAGATTGAGGTAAAAGTTAATTTTGGAAGTGTGAACTGCATATTTTTAAGTTATTGATTGATGTTCAAATCTCAAGGCGTTTTTTGGGGCCACCCGATATATATTGGAGCGCCGCTCAAACAATGTATACATACAGTATATATATATATATGTTGGGCAACTGGAGCAGTACAGCCATCCACTGGAGCTTCTTTTTGCAAAATGTCGCCTTCCCTGAACTCCCTGGATCCCTTCAGAACCCAGCCAGTCGGCACAGCCAGTCGTATATAGCTTAGATACACACACACACACACACACACACACACACACTTACCCGTAATACTACAACACAGCAGAGACGAGCCCTACTCATCTTGACCTTAAGACCTCCCAGCAGTAACACAGTATAAATAAAGACCTTTAGGAGCCCCATCCATCAGCAGCACGAAGCTGAGATGAGGGCTACACCAAACTTCCAAGTATAGACTTTAAGACCACCCAGCAATGATACAGTATTGGTCTAAGTATAGACATTAGGAGCCCCACCCATCAGCAGCACGAGGCCGAGATGGGGGCAACACCAATCGTCTAAGTATAGAATTTAAGACCTCCCTGCAGTAACACAGTATTACACCGCCGATTTCTCATAAATTTGCTTATGAGTGCAATAACGTATTTACCATTACCTGATAGACTAGTAAGGTCTCAAAAAATGACAAAAACAATAAGCATGCTATTAGTCTTCTCATAAAGTACTAAAATACGCTTATGAGTGTAATGTATCGAATTGTTGTGCTAGCCGCTCTTTCAAACAAAAACTGAATCATGTTAAACAAAATTTAAATCAAGAACAAATTTTGCATTAATATATACAAATATCATAAATGAACTTATAAAAAAAATATTAATTTAATTTATAAATAAAACAAATTTTAGTTTTAGAGCTAACTTACTTATTTTTTAGGAAAAATCATTTTACCACGCATTGAAAAATCTATCATCCTATTAATTATTCAAAACAAATTTTTATTTTTAGGGTAACTGAATTACTTTTTCTTCCACAATGTAAACAAGAGCAACAAAATTTTTCATTAAAATTTCAAGGCTCTGATGGCCTACTTGAATTTAAAAATAGTGAATATACAATTTGAGTTTATAAATTTGATAAAATACTTAAACCATATGAGAGAATAACAGAAACCTTTGGTGCTTCGCTGGCGACAAAACTATTCGAGGTGATAAGTCGCTCCAAACTCTAAAAACAAATACCCATATGGGTGAGCGAATTGTTTGGCGAGTTGAGCGTAGCAGGCAATGTATTCTCGGTTCCTTTATTCATTCTTCTATAAATTTATATATATTAGTGAAAATAAAACAGATCTGCATTTGTTATACGAACAAGCTTCAAACAGAAAACAATTTATTATCTAACTCTCACATTACTATCAGCACAACTAACCATTGTTTTATAAATGTCTGAATTGATTACGAAAAAACGATAGACACCCATGTTTTATATACTGTAAATTATCCAAATGAAAAAATCTGGGTGAAATTAATATTCAATTTTTGCTCTCTCTCTCTCTCTATCTATCTATCTATCTATATATATATATATATATATATATATATATATATATATATATATATATACATACATACACGCAATAATTAATGAACATCCAGTCAGGATAAAAAGGCCAATCAGTGCGCTTTAAAATCCGTATCCCTACCCACAGATCATTAACCCTAAAGCAAGTGGTTGGGTACTTCCTCTAACCACGCCTCTCCACACAGTAAACCAATGAGAACATCATGTTCTGAATGTGTACAGGTCTGGGAAAGGGTCCTTCTTACTCGATATTTCCTGGAAAGGGAGCGTTTTCCCTCTGCATATAAAATAATTTTTTCTATCCCTGAGCCTCATTCTCCAATCGGGTTTTCCCAATGTGCGCTTCGTTTGATTACAGTCTACGATGAGTTCTAACAGCTGTGACGAAATACTATCGCAAGTGGCCTTCCCTCATATTCTGCAGTGCTTTTTTTCGTGATAAAATTGGGTACTCGTGAATTTATTTAGATTAACTTTATTTTCAAGTAATGTTTTTTGTATAGTATATTGAAATGTGTATTTTTTTTTGGTAGGAGCGCAGTTGTTAATGCTGAATTACACAGCTATACCACCCCGGGTGGTTTTGAAGATGGGGACATGGTGTAGGAATCCTAGTAGGATCGTGCAAACAAAATAATTTTATAGTTTTATAGGAAAATATATATATATATATATATATATATATATATTCACGCATGTAGACAGAGAAGTGTTTTTGCCGTTCTCCAGAGCAGAATCGGAAATTGTACTCTTTCAAGCTGTAAACAATCGTTCGCTTTTTCGTCCCAAGCGATTGACAGCACTTGTGTAACTCTAGATCCGTGGAAATAGTCGGGTCCATTTTACACTAGGAATAGACCATGTTGTTCTACACCCGAATGGTAAGTGAAAAAATTATATGTCCACATTCCATCCCCGCGAATGAGAATGATCTGATTTCTGTCAAAGATCTTAAATTACAAATTCTGTTTTAGTTTAATCTGTATGTACAAATACATTTATATATATTTATATATATATATATATATATATATATATATATATATATTTATATATATATATATATTGCAGATCTAGCTACTTGAAATAGAAGAGGTTATTTTTTTTTATTTAAGAAGAGATTCTTGTAGATATTTCTCTTATGCAATTAGAGAGCACTCGCACAGTTTATAATTAGCCTAGTGCAATTTCAAATCAGTAAACAATCTCCCTCCCAGATCACTTTATTTATTCCGACGATTCTTTTTTCCTGTATCATCTCTTCTTTTTATTATGCATCTGTCGGCTAAATTACAGAACTAATTATTTATTTCGAGTAAGGTGAATTTTAGAAAAGAAATCTATAATATTCAAGAAATCGTATCAGTATAATTTTTAGTATCATAATACAACTGCAGGTGTGACAGCCCATTCTGTAGTTTATTTTCCTGTGAACCGTAATTTAAGCTGTAGGCATGAGGAGGTGTGACAATCCGTATCATATCTTTTATTTTAATCTTGAGTAACTTAATTACAAGTATAAGTCAGGGATTTAATCTTGATCATGCCTTCAGACACAAATACTTATATATATATATATACAGTGTATATATATATATATATGTATATATATATATATATATATGTATGTGTGTATATATATACAGGCGGTGATTCAATTCCAGCCACACACGCCCAAGAACATCAGGAGTGACGGATGCGATAGCTTCCGTGATTCGCTCGTGCAAGTGATGAATATCCCTAATGGGTACACTGTACACGCTTTGCTTGACGTAACCCCACAAATAAAAGTCCAAAGGTGTCAGGTCCGGAGAGCGTGGAGGCCATGGCTTCCATCCTCCTCTTCCTATCCATCTCTGTGAAATTTTTCATTAAGGAATTCTCGAACAATGTTGGCATAGTGCGGAGGAGCACCATCTTGCTGAAAGATGACATTATTGTCAATAAATTGGGGTACTGGAAAATGTTCCAACATAGCGAGGTAGTTGTGTGACGTCACAGTGGGTTCCGCGAAGAAAAATGGGCCAATCACTCGATCTCGTGCTAAAGCACACCACACATTAACTTTCGGGCTATTACGCTCATGTTCAACATAGGCATGTGGACAGCCTAGACTAACTACGAGATAAAGGTTAAGCTTAGTCTAGACTAACTACAAGATACAACTTTGAGAGTTGTTCTTAAATTTGGCATTGTTTCATCTCATTATCATGTTTCGTTGCAATAATATAGCTATTTAAAATCCCACCATGACTTTACGGGCACACATCACCGCCTAGATGTCTGCAGGGCTACCAGAGGAGCCCATATCGAACTACGTTAAATAAAGTTATTCTTTTAGAGTTGTTCTTCAATTTGCCTTTTTTTCATCTCATTATCATGTTTCGTTGCAATAATATAGCTATTTAAAATCCCACCATGACTTTACGGACACACTGTATATGGGAATGAACTCATAATTGTTCTCTGAGGTTTTTTATGATACACACAGACCGTGCACGGAACGGAACAAGGAACTCTTCTGGGAAAATTAAATCCACTATAGTCCGAATAAGTAATGGTAAATGACAAACACTTTAGTTTTTTCTTTTTCATGATTTTAGCCAGAAGTGGGCAACGGGTCACTTACAAAAAGGTCCCAAAAATATAGCTTCCCTCACCAGCTATCTGCAAAGCAGATACGATCCAGTTTTGGGACAGGATCTAGGGTTTAAAGCAGCCTAGCCCTGCTAACATCATGAAAAAGAAAAAGTATAGTTTTTCATTTACCATTACTTATTCGGACTATAGTGGATTAAATTTTCCCAGAAGAGTTCCTTGTTCCATGCACCGGCCTTGTGCATCATATATATATGTAGTCAGAATATTTGTAACTTTTTTTTGCTTTAAAACGTTTTAATTAAAATCTAGCTATGGTACATGGTAATTTTACGCAACTGATTTAAGCAAAGAGAAACGTAGTTATAATTTACATAAACTGAATTTAAAGGGAATAAATTTGTTCATTTTTTCTTTTAAAGCAGAGGAGATGAGATGCATCACTTTGAAAAAGCTTTCCAGAATGCTGTGGCGTAAATCCAACTTATCTCCAATGAGACGGAAGAGGGCGATGAATCAAAAGTTTTGCATCACAGCCGTCAGCCATGTAGAGAGCATCAACACGAATGCGATTTATTTGCAGAAATAATGGTAAGTTTTTACAATGTTTGTCGAAAAGGATAAGAATGAATCCGAATATATTATGCTGTTCATTATTACATGGTAAAATGAAGTGAGAGATTTTTAAAACAAATTATTTCCACATATTTTAAAATAAATAAATGCATCACACTAACAACCTCGTTTGCCATCGCTTTCTGCACAACAATATATATATATATATATATATATATATATATATATATATAGCCAATTTTAATTAATTACAGATTTAAGAACCATTACATTTCAAATTAGTTACAAAACATAATTAAAATACTCGGCTTTAACTTTACACAAATTATTATTAGTTGGTACATTTTATAAATTTACGCATTATAATACTAAAAGCTATTCTGCGCACGGTGTATATTTTTTTTAGAATAATTTAAAATAATTAATTAGCTGTGCTGTAGATATTTACCATTACAATTTAGTTACATTTCAATTTTAGCTCGGGAAAAATAGATGCGTTATATATACTGTATATAATATAAAATTTTGAATTTCACATAATACATCGAGTGACTACAAACGGGAATCGGATGTTTATCTGTCTGCACCAAAATTTATCATTACCCTCAGGGTTAGACGAGTCGAATAATTTTAGGAAATCGGTAAATTCGTTCCCGAGGGCAATATGCATGAGAAAACGTAAGCAGTACTGCCCACATACGTTGCTGTAGAGACTCTGGAAACAATATGGATTCCAAACTTTTTGTGAATTTGCAATTTTTCGAGAAATCTTAAAATAATCGCATCATTCCACAGGGGTCCGATCATGGAATTAAAGTAACACAGTCGTTCCCTATTTTTAAATAAACAGCTATGCAATGGCGCCCTTCTCCACTGTTCACGTTTGTGTTCACGATAAATGCGCCGCAGTGTCTCGTGATCGGAAGTTTTACCATTTCATTCTTCGCAAACACTCCGATAAATTTGCCACGCGTGAAATGATCATTCTCCATCACCCTCTGGAGTGTAACCGTATCAATTTTTAAAAGTCCGTCATGACTTCCCTAAAGCGGTGAACTTTGATTTGGGCATAAGCCTAAAGATAAACTACTATGCTAATATGGTCGACTAGCTGCTTGTCGAATTCTAGTCTATGTGAGGCGTTTCCGCTCTGTTGTGGGGATCAAAAGGGTACAAGTTGACCCTCTCGACGAAATCGTTCTACAATACCCCTGTACCTTAACCATTACATCCAACGACGCTATGCGCTAGGTTGTTATATGCCCTTGCAGAGAGTGAAAAATCGTCATCTGTAGAATATCTCGTTTCCAGTGACCACCCTAAGGCCAAGCCGTTGATATACAGAATTGCATTTTTAAGACCAAAATTTTTTAATTTAAATAGAGATTTTTTATATTTTCTATTCACAGAAGATCGTTCCTGCATGCCAATTAATATCCTTTTAGGCAGAATCCCGAGAGCAACATTTTCTATTTGTGTGGATGTTAAAACTGAAAGAACTGTAAATATTTTCATCTTCATTTGGACTCTATTAATCTGGTATTCGAGTGTGGCACGTTGTAAATTTTTCTCATTTTCCATCTGTTCAGCAGAACTTCATTTCACACGACGTACGCGGAGGTATGTTTCCATAATATGAATCACCACAGGCTTCGCACTCTCTGCTTGGGCAGCATCCAGATTTAAACAAATCTCAGGGCTCGTACGGGTGATTTTTAATTTCATATCGACCCCTTTCACAAGCAGCTTCTCTTGGAACGAGAAATCTGTGTGCAGCAGTCCATAGCAGTCGTAAATTTTCGTTTTGATTTTTTAAATTTACTCTTTATATGACTTTCATCTTTAAGCTGTTAATAACCTTCGGCAGTTAAAAAAGTGTCCTTTCCGTCTTTTGAAAAGTTGAGAACATTTTCCAGATAGGAGCCGTAAGTGTTAATATCAAGACCCTGACAAGATGTTTGTCTGATTTAAACATACATCACACTGACTGAATATGGTGTGTAGGAAGTTCGTTTCCAGATATACGGCGTAGTCGTTTTCGCAATCCGACACATCTGAATGCGCTATTCGCAGTTTAATTTACATATACACATTGCTTGGGTCAAAAAAGTAACGACCTGCGGTTGGAATCACGAATTCTATAGGAGCACTCAGACAGCTAATAGTGATTTATGGGTTAACTTTAATAAAGTCTGTATTCTCTATAGATGTCTGTGTAGGAGGAATATCAAAGAGGGCTAGTTCAGATTTACAGTATTGTGAAGTACTCGGATAGATAAAACGTGCCATAACATGGTAGAAATAGTGTAGCAATCCGTCTATGATGGCCTATTGCAACAGGCCTAGCTTATATCAGTTAAAAAAGTGGTCAACCATTGACTTTATGCGCTTGGAATATTTTCTTAAGTCCTTTTACGTTTAACACCTCGAGTTGGTAACCCCTTCTTCTTCTTCCTCCGTACAGCGCACTTTTTATTCTGGGTTTTACTTCCGCCGCCAACTATTTTTCTCTTCGAATCTTTCACAATTGTATCTCGTGTACGCATTAAATGTTTTTAGAGAGCTTCTTTAGGCTTAGTGCCCGCCATTACGTCTTAAACCGTGTTAAGTCCTTATTATAAGGCCTTCCTCCCAAGATATTTGGCACCACTCTTCAGTAAGTGGACAGCCGTACGCAGTATAATTGAAAAAATGTATCCAATCCCGCTCCCGTGTTGATATCTCACCCATTGGTAGACGGTGAATGGCCTTTCATTCATTGTTTTGCCGTACGGCGGAAGTGAAGCTTCACTGATAAGCCACCGTCACCGAATGAAATCTTTTTCCCCTCAATCGTCCTTATATACATTGAGACACTGGTTAGTAGGTTAGATGCGACTTTGACATAATGAGGCTTATCATAATATAATGCTCAAACTCTTTCTTTGATGGGGAATGTGAGCGATACTTAACAGGCGTGACTGGGTATCCCCAACAAACTAATGCTTCACGATGTTGCTGTAAATATAGCACGTCCGGGGGAGGGTCTTCATCGTTCAATTTCTCCAATTTTAGCTGTTACAATAAAATTATCAAGTCATGATGTGACTTGTGAAAAGTATCTCTTTGGAAGTCTAAGCCATATCTGCCCTCAGGTATAATTTTGAACAGTTCTTTGTCTTTAATATTTCTACTAGCCTTCGATTTTAGCACCAAAGTATGTGCCGGCTTATCTTTGTTTAAGATATCGTAAACTAAATCAGACTATATGTTTAAACTTTTCAGACTCCCATTTAAGTCTCTCACAATATCGTCGGTTGTGTCATGATGCCCCGACCCTAGTGTTACTTCTGTGCTGTAGTACTGTAACTCCCCGCTCCAGGCTGAACGGATAGTACCGTCCCGAGTTACTCCTTCTTTTTCACATTCATCGCGGATTCTAAAAATCATAAAAATGGTTTCTTTCTTATCAATACTTAAAAACTTGGTGGTCAATTGAAATTCGCTTATTCCAGCCTCTTATGATCCACGCTCCAAATCGATGGGCCTATGCAGTTCTGTTACAAATTTGGACAGGGTATTGTTAAGGTGTACAGAAAAAGAGGTGGAGGACGGGAGTGTGAAGAAGAAATGGTTAGGCGACATGTTGTATACGTCGCAGAGCACCATATAACTTTATGCACAGAGTTTGAGAACAGTTCGATCTTATCCTTAATGATTTTAAGCATAAACACGGTTTTACCGCAACCTGTGAGACCAGATATAATGCATGTAGAAGGGCTCGTGAACCTGAATTTCTCTATAGAATCCACTTCTAACACGTCACACTCTTAAATGGAACATTTAGAAAATATAATAAAATTTTAGGTATTGCTCCTTATATTCTATAGTCTTGTATTTCTTCATCCCGAGACCGTGAATGATGATGAAAATGGGGTACTGTACCAGCATCATGTACCCATCGTGGACATTGCAGATGAAGTTGAAAATAGCGACGATAGTATAGTTGTTGTTGAGGGGACAAACTGCTCCACCAACGTTATGCCCACTAGCGTTCCGGGGCTCCCAGCAGTGACTCCCATAGTGCCCACACTCACCAATTAGGGTAAAAGACGAGTGCATGAGGATGCTACAGCCCCATTGTTGAAACACCTCCCACGGCAGGTATAAAGCGTGTAAAACCGTCCACGAGGGCGTCGGTCGTTAGACCCTCAGTAAGTTCAGAAAATGTAATAGAACCTGAACCCTCTACGCCTTACAGTACAACCCCAACATTATCTCGTTCTACAAATAATACTGTGCCCACTTATTGCTATTCAATATCGCCTCCCGCTGTGCCCTCCACCTCGGCAGCAACAACTCAATCTGTAGACAGTAGCATATCATTCGAATTGGTGCGCAACGTCACCTCCACCCCACGTTCACTAGAAACTGCTACGTAGACAGGGTCGATCCGCCAACCATGTTTAACAATGGTGTTATACAAGGACTGCGGGGCGTAGTTGAGCGTATTGTGGAGTTTGCCCTTCAGAACAGTGAGGAGCGTGAAGTCAGAACCAGGCTGTCCATCGGGTTGGTGGTAGATGATGGAGATCGAGACGATTTTTGGGTAGTAATACCCTACAGATGTCTGGCTGTCGTAAGTAGTGTGGGCGAAAAATGGACGAGTGCAATGCAATTGAAAATGTTGATCAATGTTGCAAAGGAAATTTTCCAAATAGGTTATGCAACAAGGGTGAATGTTGCAAAGAGGTTATGCAACAACGGAGGAATGTTGCAATGTATTATGCAACAATGTGAAATGTTGCACGTTGTTATGCAACAAAGGGGAGGGATGTTGCAAGAACAACAAGGTGTTATACAACTTGGAAGCAGAGTTATCCCCCAAGTGAAAGAGAGAGGAGAAGGAGAGAAAGGAAGAGAAGAGGTGTTCGACTGGCAGGAGCCAAGCGCATATTAAGACTTCAGCCGAGCGGCCGTTGTCTTAATATGTTCCGAGTCAGCCAGTTGGCTTATCTGGGTGAGTTGCCAGATTGCGCTATTTATTTAATTACAGCATATATTCTGGCTTAATCAGCCAGTTGGCTTAGAAGGCTGATTTGCCAATTTGCGCTATTTATTTAATTAAAGCATATATTCTGGCTTAATCCGATAGTTGGCGTATGTGGCTGAGTTGCCAGTTTGCGTTATTTATTTAATTAAAGCATATATTCTGACTTAGCCCACCAGTTGGCTTAGAAGGTCTAACCAGCCATTTGGTATAATTAAATAATAATAATAAAGTTTATATATACAACCAAAAGAATTAAATAAAACACCATTACATCATTCTGTTTATTTAGGTGAATTAATGGAAATATAGAGAGAATAAATATACAATGGAATGTATATGATCAAAAATAATAATAGCGTACGGACGATGAATATATAATAAATATACAATGGAATATATATATGATCAAAAAACAATAATAGCATAAGAAACACGAACGGGAAATATATAATCAAAAATATACAAAACGTTGTATTATCAATATATTAGTAAAGGAAAAATATATACACAGTTATATTAAATAATTAAATATATTGAAAATAATATACGAAACGTATAATCAAATGCATATTAGTAGAGGATATATATATATATATATATATATATATATACACACACCATTAAAAAAATAAATATACATCCTTTATGTTTTATGGGGTATATTAAATAAATAAAAATAATAATATTTATACACAATTAAATAATTAAATATACATCCATTATGTTCTACGGTGCAAAACGTTAAACTCACACGTAATAGAGTTTACATTCACAGCGATATTACTTTGTACTACGTGGTAAAACCGTCCAAGAAACACTTCACCGTTTAACTGATACGGATGCATATACTCGTCATAAATGGCTCTCATATCGTTCAATAGTGTTTTTGTGCCCACTTTACATTCGGTTGGCAAGTTATCTTTAAACACGGCTAGAATACAATCAAAAGCACGCAAAAGAAGTCATCGTTAACCACAACATCATTATTAAATACAAGTTTATAAACACGCCTTTCCAATCGAGTGTTTTTTCTTTCCGTCCCGAGCTTTTCAATCGTGAACTCTTCTTCACTCTGCATAGCGGCAGGATATTTCGAAGAATCTAAACCTTTTAAATATGCATCCAGCTCTAGACCATTCTCGCCTTGTTCATCCCTACATTCGATAAATCCGTCGAGCAGAGCGGTGTATGCATATTCAAGAACCGTGTCAAAATAAACCATATCCGTAACACGGGTGTCTAATATACGCTTCAGCTTGCGGAATCCGACGATTTCAAACATTCTGTCGAGGGTGAAACGGTTTCGCGTATGGACAAGAACGTTTTTTCAGAAGCATTCTTCCACATCAGTCGTATATCAATGCATGGCTGTTCGTTATTTTTACATAAAGTGCAAACAACGGCATATGAGGGGGCGTCACTAATCTGCTCTCTTCTTGTACCTACACCTGCAGGTATTTTATAACAGTCCTCTCCCCACTTCTCAACTATCACGAATACTCTATTCTTCTCCTTAACACTTAAATAAATAGCATTACGTTTACCAGAGTTTGCTTGCCTGCAAATCGTTTCAAGTGCATTGTTAATGCTCCCGGTTTCACGCCTGAACACGCGCAATGACTTCGTCATGGAGACATCGTACAAGGCGTTGAGAATGCTTCTCAAAGGAAGTTCCATCATATTCGCACGTACACACGGTTCAAGCTCTGAGATGACTATGAGCCACAGTTGGACGGATCGGCTCGACGGGCGGAGTGAGTCACGCTGGTGAAACGTGTACGGGTTTGTTCGAACTCTTATGTTTCGTTAGGTACAGGTAAAGCGTGTACAGGGTTGTTCGAACACTTGTGCTCTTGGACAAACAGAATTTTCCACTACATGAAACAATACCGGCTTTAATGTTTAATCACTCACCAGACGTTCATTTCTACAAACCAAACATCTTCACAATCCGGTGCACTATTTGAGAGAAACATGCCCATATTTATCCTTTTTGTTTAACAAGCGATACTCGTCTCTAAAGTCTGTTAAAAACTCTCACAGCCCATTAGCCACAACCTCACTACAAACCTCGTCATCATATATATTAATATAGTGGTAAAAATACTTAAGATTCTCCATGATGACAAGATTTACATTCTCATCCGTCGGGTACGAGTAGTCGGTATGGTGTAACATGACCTAATATCGCTTGTCACACCACTCATCAACAAGATTCACTATCCATACCGTTGCTTATCTTCTGAACGTGTTGCTTCTTCTACTTCACGGTAGATGTGAGCCTTTATAAAGGTTAGGTCTATAACATACTTCAATACAGAGTCTGTACTACGAAATCCTAAAATGCCCTAGCCAGAATACCCGTAGAATATTTGAACATCTTGGTCCTTCGCACGGCTCAATGTAGCCTTAAAAGTGTCAAAGGAGGGGGGAATAGGGAGTTTTTCAGTATCCACCACATCTTGGCACTTTGCCGAATACCACTTCATAAATGTTGTACACGCAATATTAAAGGTAGCCATTACTATTTTACTTCTACGCGGGAGAATACACGTCTGAGCTCAAGGGTATGCAGAGGTCAACTGAGCACGCAGAGATAGAGATATGCTCAGGTAGCGGCAGGACTCACGTTGCCGATCTTGCAGTGGGCGGGGCTTAGCTTTTTACTGTACACACACACACGCACGCACGCAAAGGAGAAAATGAAACCTTAATTGGAGCAAATATACGTGATAAATAAACATATCAATACACATATATATAAATACAATCAAGGATTAACGTAGCCAAAGGGTACGGTATCAGAGGTACCAGGCACCTGGTAACGTTTCCTATAGGTGTTACGGCATATCTTCTTGCCCCTAAATTCCTTCACACACCCCAGTTTCTGCGCACGAAAATTGTGCGTCCCCACAGTCAGTTGGGGTAGCTGGTCACCCTCATCTTCCAAGCGCATTAGTTCCTTCAACGAGTCAAAGTTAACGACTCGACGGCTCGCATGGTTAAGCGTGATACCCCTAGCCTTCACGATATATTTCGTATCATCCTCTACTCTCACCCGTACCCCATAGGTTTTTGGCCCTGTTGACACAAACGAGTCTGCGTATGCACCAGCACCATACTCACCCTTGACCTCGTCAGTTAGCTCCTCGAAGAACTCCCCAATAGCGGGCATGTATTTTCCTTCCCTCGCTGTGAATATCATGCTATCTGTGTCAGCGAACAACAACCTCCGTCCAAGAGAGTGCAATAGGCCCCAAAGTTTGATACGGGCGTAGGCCGTCGTGAAACTAGCTACAGGTATGTTTGTAACCCGTGAGGTATCTGTGGCCAATTCGGTATTGTTGTACTTTATTATGTAAGTATTACCTACATTCGCGATCTCCATATCCTCTTTATCGGGGGCGTTGGCATAATCCCAGACTTCACTATAACTTTGTGCTACATGGACGTTCCGTTTACCGGTATTCTGCGCAAACTTTCCCCAAAGCCTGTTTACACACAACTTTGAATTAAAACGCTTGCCAGAATTCTTAACAATTTTGGATTGGTCAAGTTGTATACCTTCATGGGCACAGTAATGCTGAGTATAAGCCGTTTTTTCATCTTAGGTGTCAACCACTCGCGGATATCCTGACGCCTCAACCTTATCCTTCAAGAAAGCGTTTATATATGGCGTGGAAAGGTTGGGTAGCTTCTGAAACCTCCACATTCATATATCTTCATTATTCTATACCTATGGCGAACGGCTAGGGCCAGCTCAGGGATTGTATATACACCTCTGATCTTACGCTGGTGGGTTGTATGGTCACAATCACCGTTTTTAACTTCTGCGCACTTCACGCACAGGGGAAACATGATCTTGTGATCTGTAACGACAGGTAAGATCGGCATCCATAAATCGCGAGCGGGGAGCGCGTCTACGAAAGAGTCCAAAGTAGCGCTCATTCAAGTTAGCTGAAAACTCCTCGATGGTTGGGATGGTGGGAACCACCATTTTTCAGGTGCATCTACGGGGTACGGATTGTTCTTCATCACGTAGGGGTATAAAGAACAGAAGTCGTAGTAATGGAGTTTCACACCCTCCTTAGGCGGAAAGTACTGTATAGCTTGAAGCGATTTGTTCGCCCTCCGAACAAGCTATCAGCGCATTTGAGAGGATCCAGCACCATTGAACGTTTGATCGTGTTTATTTCTTCACGGTACTCTCCATCTGTCTCCATCCGTGCATCATATTCATGCTCCCACAAGACTTTGTGAGTGAACTTGGAGCCTATAAGTTGATCGCGGGTGCGGGTCCACGCAAGACAGTCGGCAGGAGATCTACCGTTGATATCTCCTACGATTCCACACTGAGGACGGGGTCATCCGTGCCACCAGCAGCCGTTAAAGGAGTACACAGGCTTCTCACCAGTGGCATGGTTTTCACTTAGCCCATCAACCCTATGTACATCCATCAACCCTATGTACCTCCTTCTAAATTCCTGGAAACACTCTAATCAAGCGCACATCATTCCCGCAATAACGTTCACATTCATCACCTATATTATAAGGATTACATTCATTAAAACTATTGTAGTATCGGTCAAAATCTTCACGTTCATCTGTACTGATACATTCATAGTTAAAGTAATGTTTGGGTGGAGGTAGTCCTACGTAATTAAAATTTCGTTAGTGAGGAATGTCTAAGGGAAATATCCTTTTCAAACTTCAGCGGCTACGCCCATCACCTTAGGTAGCTTTGCTAATTACAAGGTGTGAATAATAGTGTCTTTAAACTGTACATTACCTCTTATTTGCATCTGTATTAGTTTGAGCCTCTTTCCAAGGGATCACCTGTCAATATCTCAGATGACTAGTGCTCAAGCAACACCTTATAACTGTGTATCAAATTTCCCCCCGTTATGGGCAAGAATATACAGTCATTTTTTTTAACTTGTCCGAAAATTTGACAATATAGGACACAAAGAGTTTCACAGGGCTATCGTGGGCATTCGTTTTAAAAACGTTTGTCCGTTTACCACACTTGTGACACTCATCACACTCGCTCTCCATACACTCATCACAGATAGTTTGGCTTAAAAATAAATGTGGAATAACCTCTTTGGTTTCAGCATTCGTATATGTTTCTATATCGTAGTACACGGTTATACAAGGGCTGCTTTTAGGCTTGGCGTCTTTCATATAGCATACATACATTACTCCAACCGCCTTGTATTTCTCATGGCATGTACAACATTGAATTTCATCACATTTATGCTTGAAATTCCCCCAATTATCCATCATGTGAAACATATCACATTCACAGATTCTCATTTTCCTGCACGTGCCAATTGATTTATGGAGCTCAAAACAGTTATTATTGACAAATGTGCGTCTACACACATCACAATCCCTCTTCTCAGCTTCAATTACACGGCTTTCACATTTGGAGCTTTTACACTGCTCACATACCATGTGGCAATCTTTACAATGTTTCACTATATCATCCGCAAACTCGATGCAACCCTTACACAAATCATGATGTCTTCCATATTTTCGATTTTTATCATAACTCGCGTAAAGGTCCCTTATATTACGGATGGGTAGATATGTTGTTCCTGACAGCCCTAAAATAAGTAGGGGTCTCTCAGACTGCTTTTAAAAACATACACAGTCCTACGACGATCATCCTTTCCAAATACAACTGTACGAGCATTCATTTCCTGTTTTACTCTTCTCAGCTCTTCAGGACCCATATTACACTCAAATTCAAGTTTATAATCTACAGCTAGTTTATGGGCACGCTCCACTAGTAAGCAACCAAATGTTTTTGACCCGTGTATTTAGTACAGTAAACATACGGGCCAAGACTACTGCTATAAAGCCGCAACCATGATCGGCGTTTATATGCCGTCTATAAATAGCCTGAGAATTGAAGTTAAGAGTATAAGGTGTGGCACTATGACCCGCAACACGGAATACACGGTCAATATTTACCGTGAAGTTGTTCATATTGAAGGCTATACTACAGTACTTTGAGAGGCCTGCATTATACGGCCTAATTAGGCTGACCATATTTCCTTGAGACAAAAACGGGACATTGGGATGGCACAAAAGGGACGGGGGTTATGTAATATTCTGTATTCATGAAAAAGTAAGTAAATAAACATATTGAACTTACAATTATTCTTCAGTGACAGAACCCATAAAAAAACCATACAAAACGGTACTGTCCCGTTCAAAACGGTACGTATGGTCAGCCTAGGCCTAATATATACTCTATATCTTCAGCTGCCAAGTGTCTGAATGGTATTATTACCCAAAAATCATCTACAGCTCCATCATCTGACCCGAATCCGAAGGACAACCTCGTCCTGACTTCACGTTCGTCCCGTTTCTGAAGGGCAAACTCTACAATACGTTCAATTATGCGCCGTAGTCCATGTTCAACACCATTGTTATACATGGATCTAGGATCAACCCTGACTATATACCGATTTCTAGTCAAGGCCGGGGTGGGGGTTGCGGTGCGCACCAACTCGAATGTTATACCATCTTCAACAGAACGAGAAGCTGCTGTGGAGGATGTACCCGGAATTGAATAAGGGGATATATTTGAGGAAGGTACCATTGTGGGGGTTGGGTCGTAAGACATAGAAGGTTGGGGCTCTATTACTGGTGGTCTAGCAACAGGCTCAACCCTGGCGCGCTTTATAACTGACGTGGTGGGCTCTTCATCATGCCTCCGCTTTGAACTGGCGTGTGCTACAGGTATCGCTGTTGAGGATTCGTCAGCGGGGATGGATTCTGTAGCTGCACGGTCAACAGGTCCGTCTGTGATATGGATGATGGGGTGCTGTACCTCGTCTTCATTCACAGTTCTGTGGAAGAAGAAAACAAAATATAAGGAGCAGCACTCAAAATTTCTAATATTTTGTAAATGGCCCACTTAGGGGTGTGACGTGTTAGAAATGGATTCTGTAGAAAAATTCAGGTTCACGAGCCCATCCACATATATGATATCATATCTGGACCTACAGGATGTGGTAAAACTGTGTTTTTGCTTAAAATCATTAAAGAAAAGGGAGAGATGTTCTCAAAATTTGTGCATAAAGTAATATGGTGCTATTCGACGTATCAATCAGTGTTCAACGAGTACCAAGATGAAATCTTGTTCCACAAGGGGGTCTATGACAACGTTAATTCGTTAAAGGGAAATGAACATACAGTCATTGTAATTGACGATCTCATGTTGGAGATGGATAAAACGTTTGCCGCGACATTTACAGTGTTGTCCCACAATCTTAACATAAGCGTGTTCTTCATCAATCAGAATCTATTTTTCAAAAATAGATAAATGCGCGATGTGTCGCTAAATACACAATATCTAGTCTTATTCGCGCAACGTAGAGATGTATCACAAATTGGGGTATTAGCCAATCAAATGTTTCCGAATCAGCGTAAGGAGTTTTTGGAGGTTTATAAAGAGGCCACAAACCAGCGTTATGGATATTTGTTTTGTGACCTTCACCCGCGAAACACATTTAGGGTTCTTCTAAGAACGAATATATTCCCAAGCGAACCTGAAACGGTGTATATTCCAGAATGACAAATAGACTAAAGAAATACCGTGAATTAATAATAATCTATCAACGATTGCTCCGGGCACTGCAACAGATGTTATAAATGTTATAATGTTATAAAATGTAATGTGACAATGAAACCCTCTCAGAAGTATCGCTTTCGTCGTTACAATAACATAATATGAGCGCTCGCTCATAAAAATCAAACTGTGGGTAAGAAAAAGCGCATTATTGTAAAAAGAGGAGGATGATTCCTACCCATCTTATTTTTAGTTTTGGGTCATTTACTGACTAGATTAATATAAGGAAGAAGGTGGTTGTGATTCCGCACGAGGTATATGCTTCATTGCAAAGTTCAAAGACTCCAGACACGGCTCTAAAACCCCGTAAAAGTAGGCTTAAAAGAACGGAAAGCGAGTTGCTAGCCTTATTAAACAGTGAAAAGTCACCTGATGAGAAAAGGATCTTGTACCAAGAGGCTTTGCAGAAATTTATTCATGAGTACGAGGAATATAAAAATCATACAGAGCTCACCTTGCTTATTAGGCACAGCGCGAGTAGTGCTGAGCATGGCGACACAGCACCTGGCCCCGACGTTAGAGATGACCAACCAAAGAACAACGGAAAACAACACATCGGACATGTGCTAAAAAACAGCCTCCCACATACATTGAGAAATAAAGGCTAAAGTCTTTATTATCTATTGAGTGAGGATCCCACTATACAGTGGGCCGATACAGGCGAGGTCATTGTTGAAGGAACAAGGGTACAAGGATCGAATATCGTTGATATTGTTCATGATCTGGTGAGAAAGTGGGACAGACCCTCGCCAACAGGGTGGAAGCATATTAACGTAAGACTACAACAAATAAATGTCCCCAAAACATTGATAGGTAGTCAGAATAGGTTAAAAGACTTGGATCAAGTCTCGCATGTGTCACAACTGAGTACGCCATCGCCCCCAGCAGCAGGGTCTCTGAAGAGGAGAAAGAAGAGAACAAACGACCAGCCTTATCCACGTGTCTCTAAAATATGCAAATTGCTAACATATTAAGTAAACGCTATTATGACATTTCTAACCCCGCCTCCGATGGTGGCGTTAATAGGCTGGACAGAGGTGTTTACGGTGTAAGGAAAAAAGATGTTGAGAGATTTTTGCGGGAACAGGATGCTTATACATTTCATAAACCGGTGAGAAAAAGGTTTAAAACGGCCAAGACAACAGTTGCTTCGATTGACTCTATTTGGCAAGCGGATTTAAAAGACATGCAAAGATATTCACTGTATAACTATGGTTACCGCTACATTCAATTCATAATAGATGTATTCTCTAGATATCTTTGGCTAATTCCCCTGAAAAATAAATCGCCTGAAAGAATTGCTAAAGCCACCAAAACACTGATGTTGAAAGAAAACAGGGTTCCTGGCTATTTTTGTACGGATATGGGGAAAGAATTTATAGGTCGCGCTTTTCAGTACATGCTGACAGAGTTTAATATCAGTTACTACACTAGCAGTTCTGTACATAAGGCCTCTTTAGCTGAAAGAGTTCAACGTACCATAAAGGAGCGCATGCATCGCTATTTTACACATAAAAACACATACAGATATATAAACGTTCTCGGTTCATTGGCTTCATCATACAACCGTTCACACCATCGTACGATCGGCACAACGACTAACGAAGTTTTAGATAGAGGTGTGCTGCCAGAGGTGAGAAGAGATGGAACACCACCACCACCACACTCTACACATTTCAAAATCAATGATCATATAAGGCTATCACGTTCGCGAAATAAATTCGCGAAGGAATTTCAGCAAGGATGGACACGTGAGATTTTTAAAGTTCGTGCTATGAGACCTAAAGGTGAGATAAAGATGTATTATGTTGAAGATTTGAATGGGGAAGAGAACACTGGAGGCCTTACTGCAAGGAGTTGCAGAAAGTGACATTTAATTTAGGAAAAAGTGTGTTTAAAATTGAAAATTTTTAGGCAGCAAAGGTTCAGGAAAGAGAAAAATGTACCTGGTGAAATGGCTGGGTTACCCAGAAAGCTTCAACACCTATATAAAAGCTGCTGCAATAATGAAGCTTAATTAGTATGCAACATGGCGCCTAGCCACTTCTATGTTACACTCCCGTCCTCTTCTTCTGTGTCTGTACATCCTAACAAAACCCTCGCCAACTTTGTGACAGAACTCCACGGGCCCATTGAATTGGAGTGTAATTCGTATGAAGTGGGGTTATGTGAACTCCAGTTAGCCACCAAATTTGTAACTCTTGAAAATGAGCAAATCATATTTCTGATCATTAGAAGATTCGATGAGTGCGAAAAATTAGGCATAACCTTGGCAATACTATGCGTTTAGTCCTGTACGGTGAGGAACGGTACTATAGCACAAATGTATCGCTAGGAATCGGGCATTTTGATACAGTCATGGACATTGTGACGGGGTTAAACAAGAGTCTTGAAAGATCGTACCTGACATACGATTTACGTTTTGAAGTCATAAACATAGAAACGCCTGCATGCACATTGAAGCTAAAGTCAACGCTTAGTAGAAATATTAAAGATAAAGAGTTGTTCACAATTGTGGTTGAGGGCCGATATAGCGCAGATCTCCAAAGAGATGCCTTTCACGAGGCACAGCATGACGTGTCCAGCTTAATATATCAATTGAAGATGGAGAAATTGCGTGAAAGCTCTCCACCTCCAGACATGTGCTATATTTACAGCAATATCGTAGAGCACCAATTTGTTGGGGACTCCCAGGCGCGCCTGCTGCGCATTGTACACGTCCCCAACCATAGCGGGAAAAGTTTGAGCACTAAATATAACAAGCCCCATTATGTGAATGTTGTGACTAATCTATTAACCAACATCTCGATATATATAAGAACGATTGAGGGAAAAAGTTTCCCATTCGGTGATGGGAGCTTAACAGTGAAACTACACTTTCGCCGTTTATAATGACTCGAAGACCATTCACAGTCTACCGAGGAGTGAGATACCAGCGTGGGAGTGGCTTTGGATCCATTTTTTTCATCCATACTACGCACCGCTGTCCCTCTGTTGAAGAGGGGTGCCAGGTACCTAGGGCGGAAGGCGTTACAAACAAGTTTTAACGCGGCAGAAGACATAATGGGTGGAACTAAGCCTAAAGACGCTCTAAAAAACATTTAAAACGTCCACGGGACGAAATCATCATAGATGCAAAGAGAAAAATGCGTGGTGGCGTAAAGAAGAGATCTGCCAGGAAGAAGGGGTTACCATTACGTGGCGCTAAACGTAAATGGAAATTAAAAAAGAAGTGCTCTAAGCGTATGAAACCTATGGCTGGTCATTTTTTTAACTGATATAAGCTGAGGACACTACTCTCACGAATCATAGGCTGACTAATACTTGTCGAGGGAGGTGGCACTATTTCTGACTCGTCATGGTGCGTTTCATCCATCCGTGTAGTTCACAATGCTGTAAATCGGAACTGTCCCTCTTTGATATGCCACCCACTCAGGTCTCTATTGAGCATAGCGACTTTATTACAATTAACCCATTAACCCTTTGAGTCCCGTTGGCCTCTTTTACGGCCATGCAGGCTGAGTACGAGCGACTCCCAATGGCATCTTGGAAGGCCATTGTAGATGTTCTTAAAATAAAAGTAATTTTTTATTTTTTATTATTATTTATTGTTATTTATCTTTAGATAAGCTTGTTTCCAAAATTTGCCGAAGAAATGATAATGATATGAAAAATAAATATAAATATACATAATATCGATTGCGTTTATCTGTATGTCACATTTCTCCACCAATCTCATGTTTGTATTGTACTGTAGTCTAAGACTATATCCGGTTTCTTGATAAATATAAGTAAGTTATAGCTAACTTTAACAGAAAATTGTAAAAGAAAACATGAAATTTATAGATAACTAATTTAAAATCCATAGACAGGTCAGAAAGTGGTTTAAAAATTTGGGGAAAAAACTGAATTTTCCCATTGTTTCTGGACTGCTGCAATGGCATAGGAGAGGCCAACGGGACACAAAGGGTTAAACACAATTAGTTCGCCGAGTGCCCCTATAGAATTCGTGATACCCAGTACAGGCCCTTACTTTTTTGACCCGTTACTCCGCCTACTCTGAAACCAACTTTTTACACTCCAAATTCAGCCAGTGTGAAGTGTATTTAAACCAGGTTAACATCTCGTCAGGAACGGGGTACTTCCACCTACGAGCCTCTCTGGAAAATGTCCTCAACTTTTCAAAAGAAGCGAAGGACACCTTTTTAACCGCCGAGGGGTATTACCATATTAAAGATGAAAATGGAATAAAGGATAAATTTAAAAATTCTAAAAAAAAGATATATGAATATTTTGGACGTCTTCATACAGATTTCACATTCCAGGAGAAACTGCTTATGAACGGGGTGGATATGAAGTTGAAGCTTACCCGCACGAATAATGAGATCTGCATAAATCTGGGGTCTGATCAAGAAGAGGACGCGAAACCCGTTGTGATTCACATCATGGAGACGTATTTGCGTATACGCCGAGTGAAATTAAGTTTCCCGAAACAAATAGAAATTGAGAAACACTTAATACACGCCACAGGAAAATACATGAAAATACCCAATTAACAGGGTACAGATCAAACTATACACGGTCCCCGCAGCGTTGGCCTCAAAGCAACTAGGAAACGTGGCCCTTGGAGTCCTACTAAATGGATATTAATTGGAATGCAGGACTACGCCTCGACGAATGGAAAATATAAGAAGAGTGCCTTTAAATTCGAGAATTTCGGCCTTAAAAATATTACTCTATACGTAAATGGCATCGCTTTGGAAGGGACCATGATTACGGACTACTCATCAGACGCTGTGTTCCCGCTCTGCGCGAGAGCATATAGTAGTCTGGCTCATAATACAGTCGCCTGTGACGAACTTGGATTTGGTGTAACGCAGAAAGAATTTGTTGAAGAATTTAACATTTATTCATTTGATATTACGCCTGACTTGTCTGCTGGCGCAAATACGCATTTAAGTCCACAACAGAGTGGGAATATCTCAGTCAGGTTGGAAATTGCCAAGCCTATAGACGCGCCTATAAGTGTACTCATGTACCTCGAATCACAGGCACTGATAGAAGTTGATCTTTTGAGGAACGTGGTCACAGACTTTTAAAATGGACGCGAATACACTCCAGAGAGTAATGAAAAGTGACCGTTTCACACGCTCAAAATTTATCGGTGTGTTTGCGAAGAATGAAATATTGAAGCTACCAAGTACGAGAAATTGGAACGGGATTATCGTTAACACCGACATTGTGGGGGTGAGGGGATTCATTGGTTTGCAATCTATTTTAAAAAGAGGGAAAGAATGTACGGGGCTCCAATAAACCGTAGCTCCCCGCCCATGACCTAAACCATTAGAGGTACAGTAAAACTAAACATACCTTACAAAAGAGAATTTAATCCTGCATTTAATGAGAAACAATTAAAACTTGGTGTTCCCGCCATTGGCTTCCAAGACAGCCTGAATTCGCTTTGGGTAGCTTGCCAAAAGTGACGTGAATAGATCTTGATCGTTACGCAAATTTGCTAAAACAGTTTCAATGTGTTGCGTCATTGTGTCCTTCGAAAATCGATTTGCTGCAGGTTCTTGAAACAAGAGATATTCAACTTTGTCCTTTATAACTGATCCAATGGGTTCACAGACGTTCAGGTCAGGAGAATTTTCTGGCCATTCTTCATTTCCAAAGAAATCGATCTCATGGTTCCGCAACAACTGTTGAGTAGCTAATGCCTTAAAGCAGGGGTCCTTATCGTGCAGAAGTGTGACCTGATCGACATCCATAACATTGTTTGGGTTTCTTAGAAAAGGAATGACATGCTGGGATACAATAATATCACGAAAATACTGTCCATCCCAACTCTGACCATTTGGCTTCAGCACCCACATGAGCTTCTTTGCAGTGA
Source organism: Bathynomus jamesi (assembly GCA_023014485.1). NCBI lineage: Eukaryota > Metazoa > Arthropoda > Malacostraca > Isopoda > Cirolanidae > Bathynomus > Bathynomus jamesi. The sequence goes on along the minus strand of JAJOZX010000639.1, from coordinate 360,225 downwards.
ACAAAACAAACACACCAACACAGTCTGGACTTTTTAATAATTCGCCATAATGTTCATTGTCATCGATTTCATGTGGTGTTGTGGCCCATATTCGATCATTTTGGTAGTTAGGCCGACGTGTTACGTAAACAAAAAATTCATCGGAGACAGCTAAATGCATGAAATCATCCACATCCCAATCTTCAAGATAATGGGCAAACCACATTCTGTCATCGATGTTAAGTTTAGTTTTTCTTGGCTTTGGAAGTTCATGCCAAGGCTTTAAACTTTGCCTATGACGGTACAGTCGAATGATCTCACCACTAACGATCTTTCCTCTCAACACTTCGATCTCTCTAGAAAGTTTAGCACAGCTGTTTTTCCGCTTACGCGTACCGCTTTCAATGATGTCTTTTGTTTCCTGAGAGAGTGGCAAATTTGGGCGCCCAGATTTGGTTGTATCCATTTCACATTCATCCAAAGTTTTATTCCAATTTCTTTTGACGAAGTCCTCACTTCTTCGCAACTTTTTGGCAACCCATGAACGTGTTATAAAGGTGGCTCCAGCATCACGAGCTTCCCGAAATGTTATTGCTCGTATGCGATCTATCACACGTTGCCTCTCCGAATCACCAATTAATTGAGAAGCCATTATATTATCACTTTATCAGCTAGAGTAATTTTAATACCTGCAATAAATAAAGAATTTTAAATATTTTTATAATCACTAAAAACTATTTCGATACACGTAAACATGTAAGCTGCAAATGGGGGGGGGCTAAGGTTTTTTGGAACCCGTTACTACTTTGATTCACTCGGATTTCAGACCTGGAATGATTCGGTAATTTTACAGTTTATTGCGCATTTACATGTACCTGAGATTGTTTGGAACCCATATCGTTTTGAAGTATATTATACTGAAACGTGCGGCATGTATTGCATTTCATTTCTCATGCACATGTCAGGTGGGAAGGGATTTATAAATTTTTAAAAATTATTCGATTTGTGCGACAGATATGAACGATAAAAGTGTATGCAGACAGATAAAAAAAGGTTCCCATATGTTAGCACCAACTGTAATGTGTAAAGGTGTATATCTATATTGTGTAAAGTTGTATATACATTTGTAACTGTAAAATGTAGCCATTAAGACTTATTTAACGGATACTGAGTTATTGCGCGTCGGTTGTGTAGTGGTTAGCGTCGCTGACTACGAATCCATCGGCCCCGGGTTCGAGACCCGACGGCAGTCGGCGCGCAGCAAAACCCAGCTGTTCATCCTTCTATACAATAAAGAAACGTGGTTGGTAGATAAATGGGTACCCTAGGTGGCCAAGTGGTTAAGAAACTCGGCTGCTGATGGGTCGTGGTTCGGATTCCACGTTAAACTGTAGGTCTAAGGTCCGTCTGAATGACCTATTCGGGCGGAAGCTAACCAACGGTTACCAAAGATACTGGTTCCGCTTTGTACATGTTTTCTGCCATTTAATAAAAGAAAATACAATATGTATTGTTCTTAACCTGAAAAATACTTACATTAGTTCCTCGATAATCCGACACTCGCTTGACCGGATGTGAGCCAATACCTCGACTTCTGCATTCAGGTCACTGGGTTGGCTGTGCGGGGTAGCACCAATATCACTTATTCCCCTTTCACCAAAAGTACCTATAACACGACCGAGTTCTGCATCGATCCTATAAGGTTAAGTGAAAATAAAGAGCTAACAACAAGAGAAATGCCACGAATTGAAATGCAGATAATTCTTAAAAGTTTTGGTAATTTAAAAATTCTACTGCGATGCTGAATTATGGAGAAAAATATTATTAAAGCTCCACCATGTGTATATATATATATATATATATATATATAATATATTATATATACTGTATATATGCAGAAATAATCATGATGGAAACAGACAATAATTAAAAACATGATGGGATTAATTTTTACATTAGACTAACAACAGTTTTCAAAAGTAAGATTAGCTGGGTGTGCTATGCTCCATCTGCCTGCAACGGGTCTCAAACCCGCAGCCAAATCTTAATAGTTTTTAATATTTCTATTGTAAGTTTATAATATTTCTAAAATCGTACCTGTACAAGAAATGTACAAATAAAAACATATATATATATATATATATATGTTATACACAAGCCACTCGATTTCCCATAATACCCATGTTTTATCTTCAGTATTTAAAACAGCCCTTGAGATAAACCTCGAGTGTCATCGACTCGTGCGACGCTCCTACCCCACTTTTTTCTTTGTTCTTAAATGCTTGCCTCGGCGCGTTTTGGACTCGTAGGAGGGATGGAGCACGAAAACAGAAGCGGACCCGTGAGAAGAGATCTGGCGCTTCGTCGGGAAAGAGTGAAAGGCCGGGTAGCGCTTGGTGATTCTCTGAGTAGGTCTTGAAGGGATTTGCTCGTTAAAGACTAAATTTGAGAGTTATTGAGTGAGATTCGAGATTTGAGTTCGAGATATGGAGTTTGAGAGAATACTGAGATTTGAGTTTATGAGGAAATATTGAGAGCCGTTAGCCTAAACTACTGCGAGGGATGTAGTGGATGGGCAACGATAGAACTTAAATTATTTAATTAATGTTAAGACTAGTTTAAGAAAAAACCTGAACTTGACCGTACTATTTCAAATTCGAGACTGAACTTGTAACCAAATGTAACTTAAATTTATTGATTAAAAGCTATTCAAACCAACTCTTTCATTATCAAATACACACTAAAATCGTGGGTACAGAAGTGAGCGGAAGATAAAGAATTCACGCAGAGGGTCACTAACTTAAAGAAAGATCTATTATAACTTCAATTTACTCATCGAGCATTTATAGTGACCTTCGAGAATAAACAATTTGTAATAAGGATCTGTCTCCCCCTGACAACGGACATTTTTTATTCTTTATTACAAACTGGTGAAGAAGTAGGGGATAAACGGATTTTTTATTACATATATTTATATATACCGAAATAACCAGAAGGAAACAGAGAATTAAAAATATTTTTGAAAACGCGTTTATTGCGCTAGTCTATATTGTTATAAACGAGAAAGAGTCCTGAGGTTAATTTTTCTTTGTAGGAAAACTCAGAATAAAGCTAAGTTAGACACTTATAAGTTACTTACATTTCAACAGCGTCTTGATTGAACGGATCCTGCATTTCGTCACAATTTTTCGTAATACTCTAGGTAGATAAAAGCTCCCCCCGATCTATAGCTCTCTAAATTAGAAACGTTGCGTGAGCATAAAAGTCTTTATCTTCAATCAATTCTGGAGAATTGTACAACGATAACTGACAAATAGTGTATATTTGAAAAGCACTAAGCGAAAAAACATACGAAGTGAGGATCTGAGATGAAACGCTCCGTTTTATAAAGGGGGCTTGTGACCAACCCACAAAACACAATTGTTAGCATCCTATTGGCTTGCGGGGAATTTTGGGCGGAACTTGACGCGTAGGCCTGCATAGCGGCCAAACAAAGGTCCTGGGATCTGCCCACAGGGCTGTGGTTGGTTGCCCCGTGAAAGCTGGGGCATGTCAGATGTCCCCATTCGTGGAGAGATGAGAAACGCTTTGTTTTTTGATCTTGTATTCGACCGAGAGAGAGAGAGAGCGAGAGAGCGAATTGAGGTTGGAATGTGAAACGTTTTATGGGAGTAGCAGTTCGCCCGTACAACCTCGTTTGTCCGGAAAAGAAGAGTTTTCGTGATATTGGAAGATATATTCAGAACAATTCGCGTATGCTTGAGAAAAACGCTAACTATGGTTTATGGTGCCTTGAAACATAAAACTGAAAGATATTTAATTATCTATGCCCTGTAAAATTTCAGCGATAGAAGAGATAAATTTTAAAAAACAAACAAAAACAAAAAACAAAGCCAACTGAAATAAGATTAACCCGACGCTGTGTAGTATAATTTAAAATGCATATCTTATCTCGAATCTTGGAAATCAGAGAACCGCCAATAAAGAAATAAACAACATGTTTGTATATATATGTGTGTGTGTATATATATATATATATATATATATGAGAAAAGTTTAGAATGGAAGGGCTTTATAGCCCCGTAATTAATTTTTTTTTGTTTAGAAAGACAAGAAAAACTATGATTAGCAGAGACATAATTGGTACAATTCGCGTATGTTGGAGATATACACTAAACGATGAATCAATTGCTGATGAAGTTTTAATCTTTATGATCTCGAAATAAACTCCTGCGGAAAGCTTATTTATCAGATTTTTAATTCGAAATTATGTATCGCTTCCGCCAAACTCCGAAATTTTCAGAACGATGTTTAATATAATTATATATATATATATATGTGTGTGTGTATATTATTTTCCATAAATATTTATGTCCTTCTATTGTTCAGCTAATTACATCGTTTAATTAGATGTTTGCTTATATCGCTTTCACCTTTCTTCATTTCCCTCCTTTATATAGGCACGCCTTTGCTTTCCGTCCGAATTGTTCTTTCTGATGAATGTCACTCTTTACACTCCACCCTAGACTTAGATTTAAACGGGATATATATATATATATATATATATATATATATATATATATATATGAGAGAGAGAAACGTGGAAAAACGTTTACACGAATTTTTAGATGAACTTTTTTCCGGAAATGTACATATATAGGCTCGCCTTTGCTTTCCGTCCGAGTTGTTCATTCTGGTGAATGTCAATCTTTACACTCCACCTTAGACCTACTTTTACACGGAGATATATATATATATATATATATATATGAGAGAGAGAGAGAACTAAACAAACAGATAAACATGATCGAGTGTTGCAATAACGGGATCCCCTGGTTGCCCCTACGAACCGTGTAAGGATGTTTACACTCCACCTTAGACCTACGGTTTAACACGGATCATTAGGGCACCCTGGCCAGCAACCTCGGAAGGACGCGCCGCCGCCGGGTCTCGAGCCCGCCTACACTCCACCTTAGACCTAGAGTTTAACGCGGTTGCCCGACGCATATAAATCTAATGGGCGTGTAGACGGGTGTGTACGTGCCAAACGAAGTATACACTATACCAACTGGCTGATGATGCCTAGAGGCACTGGCTAATTAAGCCAACTGGCTGATTAGGGGCCATATAAGGCAACTGCCGCCCGGCTGAAGTCTTAATATACGTTTGGCTCCTGTCAAGCGAACACTTCTTCTATCTCTCCTCTCTCTTAGGTTAAGTATAATCCTTTTTGGGGGTGAGGCTGTCCCACCTTATCCCCCAAAGAGGTCTCCCCCAGCGGGGGTTCATTGCAACTTGGGGGATAACTCCGCCTCCAAGTTGCATAACCCCTTGTTGCTCTTGCAGCAACCCTCTCCCCCATTTTGTGGTGTTACTTGCAACAAGGGGGAGGGGGTGGCACTACGGATGCCTTGCAACAAAGGGATGACGGAGTTGGCACTCTTGCAACATCTTGCAACATTTGCGATTGCATTGCACTCGTCCATTTTGCACCCATGCTACTGCCGTAGATTTACAGTACATTTTGGGGCGTGTAATGCAAGCCGCTCAAAGTAGCACCAAATTTAACATGGATAACTTCACGATCGATATAGACACGTTTAAGGGGTTGCGGGACATTCGGCCACACCTTATACACTTAATTTGAAAAAAATCAAATATTCAGTAACCACACTAATCTCGATCGCGGTTGAGGATCTATAGCAATAATCTTGGCTCATGTGTTTACTGTGCTCAATACAATTACCAAAAACATTTAGTTGCCGACGGTTGTGTTAGAAAATCTAGAAGAGGAAGAACCATTGTTGTCCCAAGGCGATATGATGACTAAGCTGATTGATGCAGCATTGCTTGTATATATTAAGTTAAGGTGTATATATATCCATCTCATAATTGTAAGGTTAGTGAAAAAATCACTTAATAAGAGCTAGCATTTTTGGGCTCTTGTGGCATCAGTGTTTGGGACGCAGGTGGCATCATTTGGGGCGCTGCGCGTCTTTTCTACTCGTTTGTGGGATGTCGTACGTACAGGGTGTGGTCTGATAGACATTAGAGAGCTCTCTTGCAATTCAGTTTGGTTGTTTAGATACAAGATTGTTGCACCGTGCAATAGTCCAGGTTGCGTTGTTGTTGCAAGGTTGAGAAAGAAGACCATAGATAGTACCCTTTTTGTTTACATTAAATTTATGTAACTAAGGTCTAAGGTAGGCCCGCATCGAGTCAGCAACCCTGAGGTTACCCTGAGGTAGGACCTAATAGGATCTCAAATCCGTAAGTTTTAATTTAGCTTAACTTGGGCTTCAGATAGAACTGGCCCTTTAGAATTTGGCAGTTCACGGCTCAGCTGGGATTTTGAACCCGACAAATAAATAAAATAACATGGTCCTTCAGAACCGGATTCTACCCCAAGACTGAGTCAGTGACTATTTTTCGGCAAAGTTCTGATTGTGCAAATTGTAGCCCAAGTTAGGCCTAGACGGGTTGAGTATTATTGAATTAAGGTCTCAGGGTAAAAAGTTTGGTCGCCCAATTGCGAAACTTGGCCAGTCGTCTGTCGTTGTTTTGGCCTACATTTTACCGGTTTGGTTAATTTTGGATTATTATTGAATTAAGGTCCCAGGGTAAAAAGTTTGGTCGCCCAATTGCGAAACTTGGCCAGTCGTCTGTCGTTGTTTTGGCCTACATTTTACCGGTTTGGTTAATTTTGGGTTATTATTGAATTAAGGTCCCAGGGTAAAAAGTTTGGTCGCCCAATTGCGAAACTTGGCCAGTCGTCTGTCGTTGTTTTGGCCTACATTTTACCGGTTTGGTTAATTTTGGGTTATTATTGAATTAAGGTCCCAGGGTAAAAAGTTTGGTCGCCCAATTGCGAAACTTGGCCAGTCGTCTGTCGTTGTTTTGGCCTACATTTTACCGGTTTGGTTAATTTTGGGTTATTATTGAATTAAGGTCCCAGGGTAAAAAGTTTGGTCGCCCAATTGCGAAACTTGGCCAGTCGTCTGTCGTTGTTTTGGCCTACATTTTACCGGTTTGGTTAATTTTGGGTTATTATTGAATTAAGGTCCCAGGGTAGAAAGTTTGGTTGCCCAATTGCGAAACTTGGCCAGTCGTCTGTCGTTGTTTTGGCCTACATTTTACCGGTTTGGTTAATTTTGGGTTATTATTGAATTAAGGTCCCAGGGTAGAAAGTTTGGTTGCCCAATTGCGAAACTTGGCCACTTGTCTGTCGTTGTTTTTGGCCTACATTTACCAGTTTGGTTAATTTGGTTTATTATTCGTAGGCGAAGGTTGCAGACCAGTGCGCCAGTTACTTGGGTGGAAAAATTGGTATTCCATACTGGTGTTGGTTAGTACCCCACCTAGCAATTCAGTTTATTTGAAAGTAAAATTTGCGTTTGATCAGTTTGGTTAAGTATTTCTGCCAATTCAGCTTATTTGGCATTGAGCCCAATTGTTGTTTGCATTGAAGATGAGTGCATCTGAATTGAACAAATTTATAAAAAGGAGAAGTGCCTACAAAGGTCTAATTACAAAGGTCATTGCCACTATAGATTCTGCCATAGAGCAAGAGGATTTACGCTTAGTGACTGCGCAGCTTTCCATATTAGAAACTAAAAAGGTTGCTCTAAGTGAGGTAAATGTTAAAATTGAGGCTCTTATAGAAGAGGATGAAATAGAAAATAACATAATTTACTTTGAAGAGATTATTGATGATATAATTAACGTAGGCCTCCGAGCAAAAGAGTTTAGTAGCTCAGTACAGTTAGAGACCAGGTCTGATAATGAAACACAACACTCAACAAATGATGTTTGTGAAGTTAAGGTTAACAGATCTGTAGTTCAATTACCGAGGCTTCTACTCAAAACATTTTCTGGGAGTATTCAGGAATGGCAAGGATGGGCAGACAGTTTTCAATCAGCAGTTCATTCTAGTCAAGTGTTAAGTGCCGTGGAGAAGTTTAATTATTTGCGGTCCCTCTTGGAAGGGGAGGCAGCAAAGACTATAGCAAGATTAGCATTAACAGAGGCTAATTATAATGTGGCTTGGGATATATTAATGAAACGGTTTGGTAAGCCAGAGATCTTAATTAAAAGCAACCTCCGTGCACTTTTAGCTATACCTCCTGTTAATAATCCTAATAGTGTCAAGGAGTTACGGCAGTTATATGATGAATTTGAAATTAGAACTAGGTCCCTGGACAACTTGGGTGTAGGAATGGAAAAGTATGGTATAATGTTGGTTCCCACACTGGAGTCTAAATTGCCTAGCTCAATTTTGCTTGAATTAAGTAGGGGACACACTGCAGAACATGTGTACATCCCCCTTCAGCAGATGTTAAGTCTTTTAGGCACAGAATTAGCAAGACGAGAGGGAGTTGAGTTTGCACAGTGGGATGGTAAACAAGGGGACAAAGGCAGGCACAGCACCAAAGTTTCCACAAAAAGGAATAGCCCAGGTACAGTGTCAGCTCTACATGCCTCCTCTGAGAATAAATTAAAGGGAATCAAGGAATGCATATTTTGCGAAGGCAACCACAAGTCATATAAATGTGAGGTGGCTGAGGCCTTACCCTTTGAGGAGAGAAAGGACAGGGTAACTAAGTCCACAGCATGTTTTAAATGTTTTTTGAAAGGTCATAGAGCAAGGTTTTGTAAGTTTAAAATTTTGTGCAAAAAATGTCATGGTAGGCATCAGCCATTATTGTGTGAAAACACTCTTAGTAGGCCTACCCCAGAAGTAGAGACATCAGTGGCACATGCCACTGCTATGCAAGGGAGTAAAAGTAAAGGGGGATTATTGCAAACAACTGCAGCCTTATTAATTGGGAATGAGGGAGAAGCTACTGTAAGAGTGTTGTTTGATAGTGGTAGCCAGTGTAGTTTTATTAAGACCAGAATTTCCAGAAAATTGAAGTTTAAAGAACTTAAGAGGGAAAATTTAAGAATTTCTGGGTTTGGGGGTTCCGTTCAAAACCGAACCAAATTTAAGAAGGTAGAAGTTCTGGTTAAAGGGTTGTTACCGCAAAGTCCCACTATCAAGGTCCAAGCTGTAGAGATTGAGGAACTTTGTACTCCAGTCACTACTTGTTTAGATATGGCATGTGTCCAAGAATTGCAAGTTAAAGGAATTAATTTGGGCAATAATAAGTTTGAGGGAACAGAAGATATTAGTCTTTTGATTGGAGCTGACTATTATTGGGACTTCATCACTGGTAATATTGTCCGTACATCTCAAGGCCCGGTAGCTATTGAAAGTAAGCTAGGCTGGATGCTACATGGTAGCTATTGCAATGAAATGGAAATTAAGGCTCTTTTTGTTAAGATTGAGGAGAACAGCCATGGTCTGGAAAGGCATTTGAAAGCGTTTTGGGAACTTGAATCTATTGGCATAAAGGACAACCAGGCAAGTACAGTGAACAATGATGTTTTAGAGCAATTTGAAAAAGGGATTGGGTTTAGAGATGGTTGCTATGAAGTTGGCCTACCATGGAAGGATTCTTGCAAACCCGGTTCAAACCTTCAGCTAGCTAATCGGAGGTTGGAGACTTCATTGTACAGGCTAAGAAAAAATGAGTTGTTGTTAATTGAATACGATGAGGCCATCCTAAGTTATGTAAGGGAGGGCTATGCTGAAAGGGTGCAAGGTGAGCTGGTGAGCCAGGAGGCACATTATCTGCCACACCATGCAGTGGTACGGCGAGACAAAACTACCACCAAACTGAGGGTAGTTTTTGATGGCTCAGCCAAGGACAAAGGTGGTGTGTCCTTGAATGACTGTTTGGATGCTGGGCCAAATTTAAATGCAGATTTATTTTCCTTGTTACTGAGATTCAGGTTTGGTAGAGTAGCATTGACTGCAGATGTGAAGCAAGCCTTTTTGCGGATAAAGTTAAAACCAGAGGACAGAGATGCAGTAAGGTATCTGTGGGTGGATACGAAAGACTTGTTGGAAAATGAACCTAAGGTTCAAGCTTATAGAATGAAGTCAGTGTTGTTTGGCCTCAGCTCTAGTCCATTTCTGTTGGCAGCTACTATGCAGTACCATTTTAAGAAATATTCTGAAGTCTATCCTAACACTATTGAACACATAAGGAAGAATTTTTATGTTGATGATTTGCTGTGTTCCGTGGATAATACAGAAATGGCTAAACAGATATTCATGGAGGCTAGAGCTATAATGAGGGAGGCTGGCATGGAGCTTAGAAAATGGCAGACCAATCATTCGCAATTACAAGAGTTTATGAGTCATTCCTGTGTAGTACCTGATGCAGCAGAAAGTATTGAGGATTCTGGTATTAAGGAGTTGTGGGCAATAGATGCAAAGGTGCTAGGCATTGTTTGGCAGCAAGATGATGATTTGTTTACCTTCAATGGGAAATCTTTAGTAGAGCTGGCTGAGAATGAGACAAGGTGGACAAAACGTACAGCTCTTAGTTTGGCTTCAAAGGTCTTTGATCCTCTTGGATTCCTGGCTCCATTTGTGATAAAGTCAAAAATTTGGTATCAGAGCCTCTGGGAAATTGGACTTGGTTGGGACCAAGAGTTACCTGATCATATGGTGGTAAGGTGGAAATATTGGTTCAAAGAATTCGCACATCTTGGAGACATTGAAATCCCAAGATGGTACTTTGGAGAGTTGAACAATAGTCCAGACAATTTGGAGCTGCACATCTTTTGTGATGTAAGTGAGGAAGCCTATGCAACTTGTATTTATATAAGAGGCGCATTGCAAGAGGAAGTAAGTTGCAGGTTGGTTGCTGCAAAGAGCAGAGTAGCACCTTTGAAAAGGCTTTCGGTTCCAAGGTTGGAATTGATGGGTGCCGTTATTGCTAGTCAGCTTGCAATTACAGTGCGAAAGTCTTTGGCCCTCTATGAAATTCCAAGCTATTATTGGACAGACTCCACTATAGTTTGGCACTGGTTAAGAAGTCAGGCAAGGAAATGGAAACCATTTGTTGCCAATAGGGTGGAGGAAATTCAAGCGCACACAGATCCCAAACAATGGAAGCATTGTCCAGGCATCCAAAACCCCGCTGATTTACCAACACGAGGAATTTCAGTGAAAGATCTTTCACAGTCAAGTTTGTGGTGGAATGGGCCAGAGTGGCTAAAACTGGGAAGTGAAAACTGGCCTTCTAATCAGCCTATTGTAGGAGAATGCCGGGCTGAAGAAGCATGGGTGAGTGAGGTGAGAAAATGCGCTGTGAACAGTTGTCAAGTTATGCAGCAGGACCCCATATTGAGGCTTGAGGACATTAGCAGTCTGAAAAGATTGTTAAGAGTGACAGCATGGGTATATAGATTTACCAACAACATTAAGGGAGAAACAAGAAGGGAAGGAATTCTGAACAGTAATGAGATTCAGCAAGCCAGGAAATACTGGGTGGTATATATGCAGAAGGAAAAATTTGGTGAAGAGAGAGAATTGCTCACCAGCCATCCATTACAGGTTCTACCAACACATTCTGCGCTCAAGGGTTTGGATGTGTTTTTGGATCAGGATTTATTGAGAGTAGGAGGTAGACTACAGTTTTCTGGGCTTCCAGAGGAGAAAAGACATCCAATTTTGCTACCTTCTGGGGGGCACTTTGTGGACCTTTTGATCCTGGATACTCATCATAAGCTGTTACATGCGGGAGTTAGAGAAGTGATAATAGAGATTAGACAACAATTTTGGATTCCCAAAATTAGACATGTAGTAAAAAAAGTCTTGCATAAATGTGTGGTTTGCAAGCGTTGGAGTGCAAAGCCTTATTATGAAAAGGTGGCTCCACTTCCAAGAGAACGGTGTGTCTATACTGCCCCATTTGATGTAGTGGGAGTAGACTTTGCAGGGCCAGTCTATGTGTATGAGCGAGGGGAGTCTAACAAAGGTTATATATGTCTTTTCACATGCGCTACCACCAGAGCAATCCATTTGGAGTTGGTAAGCAACTTAAGTAGTGATGTATTTCTTTTGGCCTTTAAAAGGTTTGTGAACAGAAGGGGTTTCCAAAATAAAATCATATCGGATAATGCAAAAACCTTCAAAAAGGCTGCAAAGGAACTCCAAGAAATTTGGTCCTTGCTAAAAGAGGAAGGATTCCAATCCTACTTTTCACACCAAGGGGTACAGTGGGAGTTTATTGTTGAGAGAGCACCATGGTGGGGAGGATTTTGGGAAAGGCTATTGAGAAGTGTAAAGTGTCCATTAAAGAAACTTTTAGCTAATGCTCATTTTAGCAAAGAAGAATTCTCTACTGTTTTATGTGAAGTACTGTAGAAGCAATGGTGAACAGTAGGCCTATCACTTTTGTTTACAACAGTATGTAGGATGCAGAGCCATTGACACCAAATCATTTTCTTTGTGGTAAACGATTAACATCAAACCCCAGTGTGCCAGAAGACTTGCAGCCTATCCAGAGCACTCAAGGAGAGTTAACCAGACGGTTCAGGTACCTTGAAGAGCTACAAGATCAGTTATGGAAGAGGTGGCAGATGGAATACTTGCCAGAACTCAATTATTACCCATCAGGCAAGGTAAAGGGCTCCAATGCAAATTGTATCAAGGTGGGAGAAGTGGTAATTATTGGGGATGAAAGACCAAGGCAATGCTGGAAGCTTGGCATAATTGAAGAGTTGTTTGTTGGCAAAGACAATTTAGTTAGGTCTGCACCGGTAAAGACTTCAGGAGGAAAGTTAAAGAGACCTATACAAAAACTCTATGCTTTAGAAATCAGCAAAAACACAGATAGTCAAGATGAAACATTTGAGTTACAGCCTCATGGAGAAGGCTTGGCTAACCTTGCGGAAGGTAACGACAACAATGCCTCTTCGGTGGGGAGTGTTAGAAAATCTAGAAGAGGAAGAACCATTGTTGTCCCAAGGCGATATGATGACTAAGCTGATTGATGCAGCATTGCTTGTATATATTAAGTTAAGGTGTATATATATCCATCTCATAATTGTAAGGTTAGTGAAAAATTCACTTAATAAGAGCTAGCATTTTTGGGCTCTTGTGGCATCAGTGTTTGGGACGCTGGTGGCATCATTTGGGGCGCTGCGCGTCTTTTCTACTCGTTTGTGGGATGTCGTACGTACAGGGTGTGGTCTGATAGACATTAGAGAGCTCTCTTGCAATTCAGTTTGGTTGTTTAGATACAAGATTGTTGCACCGTGCAATAGTCCAGGTTGCGTTGTTGTTGCAAGGTTGAGAAAGAAGACCATAAATAGTACCCTTTTTGTTTACATTAAATTCATGTAACTAAGGTCTAAGGTAGGCCCGCATCGAGTCAGCAACCCTGAGGTAGGACCTAATAGGATCTCAAATCCGTAAGTTTTAATTTAGCTTAACTTGGGCTTCAGATAGAACTGGCCCTTTAGAATTTGGCCGTTCACGGCTCAGCTGGGATTTTGAACCCGACAAATAAATAAAATAACAGGTTGTACAGTGTGCACGTAAACGAGCTACAGATTGCGGACTCGAATTTGGCCTTGATATAGGACCTGAAGTGCTTATAAGGGTAGAGGAGGAAATGGGTGTGCGTATAATTGTATTTGGATTAGATGATCGTCGTAGGAGTGTGTGTGTTTTTAAAAGTAGTGTGAGAGATCGTACGAAGCTTCTACTTATTTTAGGTTTGTTGGGGACAACGTACCTCCCCATTTTGAATATAAGGACTCTTTACGCGAGTTATGATAAAAGCCGTAAGTATGATAGACACCATGATTTGTGTGAGGGGTGTCTCGAGTTTACGGATGATGTAGTGAAACATTATAAGGATTGTCACATGCTTTGCGAGCAGTGTAAAATTCCAAAATGTGAAAGTCGAGTAGTTGAAACCAAGAAGAGGAAGTGTAATGTGTGTAGACGCACATTTTTCAATAATTTGTTTTGATTTCTATAAATCAAGTGGGACGTGCAAGAAAATGAGAATACACGAGTGCGGCATGTTTCAGATGATGGACAGTTCGGGAAAATTCGAGCACATGTGTGATGAAATTCGCTGTACTACATGCTATGAGAAATATAAGGTGGAGACTGTAAAGCATGTCTGTTATATGAAAGATACAAAGCCTAAAAATAATCCTTGTATAACTGTATAGTATGACATAAAGACATAAACAAACCCAGAAACTAAAGCGTTATTCCCCACCTAATTGTAAGCGTGTATGAATATTGAGTGTGCTGAGTGCCGCAAATGTGGTAAACGAACAAACATTTTTAAGACGACTGCAAGCGACACCCCCATGAAACTCTCTTTCAGGACTATGTTGTCAAGCTAGCTGACCAGTTCAAAAAAAGACCGTATATATTCTTGTGCATAACGCAGTAGAGTTTAACACACAATTTCTTTATAAGGAACTGCTTTAGCAGGAATCTTCAAAGATATTTACAGGTGATACTTTGAAAAGAGGAATCAAGCTTATACAGATGCAGATAAGAGGAAATGTTCAGTTTAAAGACACCCTTATTTACACGCAGGGCCGTTTCCTGGCATAAGCAGACTAAGCGGCCGCTTAGGGCCCCGCTGCTACTAGGGGGGGCCCCTAGACAGCCTCCCAGGTCATAGCTCACTGGGCAAGAATAGGAATTTAGCTGAAGTTATTATTAATATTATTGTTATTATTATTATTATTATTATTATTGTCGTATTAATTAAAGTTTTTGTATGAGACAAATGTGATAAAACGGAGACAAACGAAACGTTTTGGTCGTTATGTGTAAATAACTACTGTGAGATCTTATTTCTATATTATTTAAATTTATTCTTACTATATGCTTATATCATACTTTCCTAAATGCTTAATTTTTCTAGTATTGTAAAACATTATTTCACTAATTTATTAATTACACTGGTCAACAAAGATTTTTCATCAGAGTAAAATTTGTGGTGGCTGGATAGCATTTTTCACGCTGATTCCAAAACTGCATTCAGATTTTTTCTAGCACGTATAGTTTTCAAGATGAAGGCATATATATAACTACACAGATTTAACCATTTTAAATAGGCAAAATACTAATATTTCAACATTTGATTGTGTTTATTTTATTGTGTTTTTTTAGTTTATTCATCTTATTTATTTCAATTATCTTAATTATACATCTTATGTATTTCAGGTGTGAGCTTTTACGTCTAGCAGCATTGTGATTAAGGCAACAACGCCGTGCTTTGTGTGTCAAAAGATCAGTCCAGTCCAAGAACTTGTTGTGTCAAGTTGGTGTACATCTTTTTTGAATTTATAGTTTGCTCAGGTCAGTCAACATGCCTCGACAATGTAAGAATGACCCCGACAAGTTCTGTTTCGTATGCGGCCAGTTGACAACTAAAACACAGCGACGAAGTATTACAACCGACATTAAGAAAATATACAAGCTATACTTTGGTTGCGATCTAGGTGAACAAGATAAACCATGGGCGCCACATCAAATCTGTTCTGGCTGTTCAAATGGATATAGTGATTGGCTTAACAAAAAGAAAGCTTCAATGCCATTTGCCATACCCATGATATGGAGGGAGCCGAGAGATCATCATGAAGACTGTTATTTTTGTAGTGTGAACTTAATGGGGTTTTCTGCCAAGAACAAACACCATATTGTATATCCAAACTTGGATTCAGCACGTAGACCAGTAAAACATGATGAAACATTGCCCATTCCAATTCCCCCACGTGATAGGCTAGATTCTACCATAGATGACATGGAAAGTGATGAAGGTGCAACTGGCGTTTCCGGACCATCTACAGAACCAGAGTACACTTTTGAAGGTAGACATTTAGAGCCTAAAAAGTTAACCCAAGGACAGTTGAATGATCTTGTTAGAGACTTATCGCTGTCTAAAGAGAAATCAGAGCTTGTCGCCTCAAGACTAAAGGAGAACAATTTACTTGAGAACAATGTTCGTATTAGTTACTACCGAAAGCGGAATTTTGAATTAACAGCATTCTTTTCAGTAGACGGTCCTCTCTGTTATTGCCATGACATCAATGGACTATTTACAGCCATATCTCAGACGTATGTGGCATCTGAGTGGCGCCTCTTTATTGATTCGTCGCAGAGAAGCCTGAAAGCAGTTCTTTTGCATAATGGTAATATAATGCCATCCATCCCCATTGCCCATTCCGTCCATCTAAAAGAGACATATGACAATATGGATATACTACTTAAGGCAATCAAATACGACAGTCATCAATGGAATGTTTGTGGAGATCTAAAAGTTATAGGAATGCTTATGGGTATGCAGTCAGGATTCACAAAATTTTGTTTCCTTTGCCTGTGGGACAGTCGCGCCACTATAGAACATTACACCAAAAGTGACTGGCCACTTAGGTATACATATGTCCCAGGGATAAGCAATGTCCAGTCTGTCCCTTTAGTGGATCCCCAAAAGATCTATCTGCCACCTCTTCACATTAAACTTGGTTTAATGAAGAATTTTGTTAAAGCAATGGGTAAAGTCAATTCTGAAGGGTTCCAATACCTTTCAAGGAAATTTCCGAAGGTTACTGCAGCAAAATTGAAGGAAGGAATTTTTGTTGGGCCACAAATAAGGGAGGTTTTGAATGACACTGAATTTGAAAAAGTCCTAAGTCCGCTGGAATTGAAGGCTTGGCTGGCGTTCAAATGGATATGTGAAAACTTTCTTGGAAGCAACAAGTCACCTGCGTATAAGGATGGAGTCAAGAACCTCCTTGATGCCTTCAAAGAAATGGAGTGTCGAATGTGGTTAAAAATTCACTTCCTGCATTCCCACTTAGATTTCTTTCCTGAAAACCTTGGTGCAGTGAGTGACGAGCAAGGAGAGCGCTTCCATCAAGATATTCAGATGATGGAGAAGCGCTACCAAGGATATTGGAATGAAAGCATGATGGCGGACCATTGTTGGATGCTGTATCGTGACAATCCATGCCAAATTTACAAAAGGAAATCACACTCACAGCGCTTTTAATAAAATAATGTATATATTCTTTATTTATAAGTACATTGAATAAGGTATATGATGTATTTGTTGTTTAGCATTCCTAAGTGTGATCTATACATCCATAAATTTTCTTATAGCAATATCAAGAACTTAAAAATATAAAAACCAGTGTATCTATATAACTATACGTGCTAGAAAAGAAATAAAACCAGATTCGGAATCAGCGCGAAAAATGTATTAAGAAAAGTGTGATCATGTTTGTGATGAGAAAAAAAAGTTTCATTTTGTTGGCCAGTGTTATTAAGAGATTTTGTAACACTTTAAAACCTAGGATTATTTTCGTTATGTTTTCAAGTTTATTAATTCTTTTCTCATCTTCTTCAGATAATGTGAATTTTGTTGGTTAAAACCTAAATGGTCTGATTAATTATTTGAATGTATTTGATTAACGTTACAATTATTATTATTATTATTATCATTATTATTATTATTATTATTATTATCATTATTATCATGATTATTATTATTTAGCAGATTAGTTGTGGTTAACTACATGTGACTTCGTGCATCTTGGAAAATGAAACATTATCCATCAGGAGCTAAAAAACGGAAAAAGAAGAAAATAGAGGAGGAGAAGCTTTCCAGTAGCACAGGTGAGATGTGCCACATGTATATTCTTATGATTACAGTTCAGGCAACTTGGTTAGGTAGACCATCAATCTAGACAAGTGCTCAGGAATCGTGCAGAGTAACTAGTCTCTGTAATATTTATAATATTTCGAAATGTGAAATTTAATGGATGACATCACCTCAAATTCTGTTCACACAGATCAATTATATTTATCAAACAAGATAAGAAAGAGTATTTTAGCAAAAATTAACAGAATATGTAATGTTATGTTCTTCTCAGGAGCACTACTGAAATATTTGGAAAAGCCATCCTCAGCAAAGCCTGATAAGCATCATGAGCCAACAGCAGGACCATCCTCTATGCAACCTCAAACACCAGTAGAAGTAGAGGCTGATGAACCAACAAGTGGCCCATCTTCTGTTCAGCTTCAAACACCACACACAGGTATTTCTACTGAGCAACAAGAACCAAGATCTGCTCCACCGTTTGATCCGTATGACTAGCCAGTTGTCCTGTCAGATGCATTGAAGACAGATCTGGTGTCTCGAGGACCATTTCTAATCAGTCCAGATTTCACATTCCCTAAAAGAGAGGACGGTAGAAGCGTTCATCACCATTACATGTACAGAACATTAATTAATGGGGAAAAAATAAAGCGAAGCTGGCTGATGTACTCTAGAAGGAATGATGCTCTTTATTGCTACTGCTGCAAGTTGTTTTCAAGGAAGTCGTACAAACGTTGGTTCGCTTCTGAAAGGCCATGAAAATAGTTCAGAACATGCAGATAACATGGCAACATGGAAGGATCTGGAACTGCGGCTAAAAACTAGGAGGACCATTGACCAAACTGAAATGTCATTAATGGAGGTAGAGCAAAGACGCTGGCGAGATGTTCTCACATGTTTTGTAAGTATAATCCAATCAGTGTCAGAGAGAAACCTTGCTTTCAGGGGGTCTTCCTCTACATTGTACAATGGAGATAATGGCAACTTCTTGAAGGAGGTTGAGCTGCTTGCCAACTTTGATCCAGTGATGAAACAACACATCAGCAGAGTCGAAAGTGGCCAATATAGTCATTCAAGTTACCTAGGAAACATCATTCAAAATGAGCTCATTGGGTCCATTAGTGGGAAGATCTTGGATGCCATTGTTGCAGAAATAAAACAAGCTAAATATTACTCACTCATTTTAGACTGCACTCCAGACATAAGCCACCAAGAACAGATGTCGTTTATTATCAGAACTGTTAAAATGGGTGAAGTACCAGAAATAAAAGAATACTTCTTGGGCTTTCTTGAGGCTTCAGAAAGTACAGGCCTGGGTTTATCAGTTCTGATTCTGAAGAGACTAGATGAACTGAATATTCACTTTGATGACTGCAGAGGACAGTCATATGACAACGGAGCGAACATGAAGGGCAAGAACAAAGGTGTTCAGGCAAGGTTATTAGAGAAGAATTGTCGTGCACTCTATGTTCCATGTGGGGCTCACACTCTGAATCTTGTAGTGGTTGATGCATCTAAAGCTTCCACAGATACCATCAGCTTCTTTGGCAACGTAAAAAAATTTTACAACCTTTTTGCAGCAGCTACACAGAGATGGACAATCCTAAATAAGCACGTGAACGTAACACTCAAGTCTTGGAGTGAAACCAGGTGGGAGAGCCGGCTTAAGATCATTGAGGCTGTGCGGTACCAGAGCCACAACATCAGAGAGGCCCTGTTGGAAGTCAGAAACAATGCCACAGATGCCATAGCCAGGACTGAAGCACAAGCACTTGCAGAGGAGGTAGGGTCTTATCGCTTTCAGATTTGCACAGTAGTATGGTATGACATTCTTCATGCAGTTAACCATGAGAGCAAACTTCTGCAGTCTCCTCTCCTACAGTGCAGTTTGATGTGGTAGTGAACCTCCTCACAAAAACAAGACTCACTCACCAGCTACAGAAACACAGGTTTTTTTGTAGCACAAGTCGTAGCTAGGGACATATGTAAGGAAATGAATGTGGAGGCTGTGCTGAAGGAGAAGAAGCTCAGATCCACAAAAAAGCACTTTGCTTACGAAGCTCCTGACGAACCATTTACAGAAGCCTTAAAGAGGCTGGAAGTAAAAATTTTCAATGTGGTGGTGGTGGATTGTGCCATCGGGTCAATAAATGAGAGATTTAAAACATTAGATGATGTGAGGGACATATTTGGGGTTCTAAACTTCGCCACAATGAACAAAGAAGACTTGTCCTGCAAGTGTGAAAAGCTCTCTAAGATACTGAGCTCTGGAGCTGACTCTGACATTGATGGAAGAGAACTGGTCCTCGAAATTAAGAACTTGCTGACTTTACCTTCACACAACATGACTGCATTGGAGCTTCTCTCCTTCATTCATCAGAAGCAACTGGATGAACTTACCCCAATCTCTGGGTTGCACTAAGAATTGCCTGCAGTCTACCTGTGACAGTAGCGTCACCCGAGAGGAGCTTCTCTAAGATGAAGCTAATCAAGAACTACCTCAGATCATCAATGGGGCAGGATCGCCTCAGTGGCTTTGGCATCATAAGCATCAACCAGGACGTTGGCAGGGAGATTTCATATGATGATGTTATTGATGATTTCGCCCAGAAAAAAACTAGGAGGCAAAAATTTTGAAGATACAAGCTGTTCTTTATAACTGTTAGCTATTACACGATTGTATCGTAAAGTTAGTAATTGTTTGGTAGTTGATAATTGCATTATTTTTTTATACATAGTTCTGTGTCATTTATTCTAAATAATATATAAGCTAATTTTCAGGAATTTCATGAAGAGTATTTTTTCTGTTTGACTTCTGAAAGTACATATTTGTTGTTTTGGACATAAATGTTTCATTAAAATTGTTTCATAATTGTTTTTTATTAGCACAGTCATTTTTTGTATGTGTGTGCTGAGGTGATATAGTAAGGCGTGAGTTGGTGGATGGAGGGGTGGGGCCTGAAATGGGTATACTGCTTATGGCCCCCTAATGGCTAGAAACGGCCCTGTTTACACGTTGTAAATTAGCTGAGCTACCGAAGGTGATGGGCGTAGACGCTGAAGTTTCAAAAAGGTACTTCCCTTACACATTCCACAACGGAGACACTTTAAATTACGCAGGACTACCAACACCAAACATTACTTTAACTATGACAGCATGAGTGCAAGCGACGGTGAAGACTTTGAGCGCTACTACAACAGGTTTAATGAAGATAATCCTTAGTACGTGAATGACGTACGCGTACTTAGCGTATGCTTCCAAAGCTTTAGAAGGATGTACCAAACCTGTCTAAACTGTGATTCGCTACAAGCCGCAATTATGCTAGTCGTCATTCCCCAAAATGTTCAGCGCAGTTATGGGTATAAGGCTATTTATTGGATCACACACACATACAACAACAAACAGGCGTATCCATAAAACATAAAACACGGGAGAAGTGGCAATCAAGATCAATGGGCGTGTTTTTTGGGTGGATGGTCCAAGCGAGGACCCCCACCACTGGTGAGAAGACGGTGTACTCATTTAACGGATGCTGGTGGCATGGATGTCCACATCCTGAGTATGGTATCATAGGAGATATCCATGGCAGATCTGCCGATAGTTTCGCATGGATCCATACCCATGACCAACTCATAAGCTCCCAGTTCACTCACAAGGTTTTGTGGGAACACGAATATGATGCCTCGATGGATGCCGATTAAGAGTACTATAAACAAATAAGGGCTATCAAGCGTAGAATGATGCTGAACCCCCTCAAATGCGGCGATAGTTTGTTTGGAGGACGTACAAATACTTTCAAACTATACGTTCCACCTACGGAATCGGTGAAGATTCATTACTACGATTTCTGCTCATTATACCCTTAGTGATGAAGGACAATCTGTAGGCACACCTGAAAAACTCGTGGGTCCTACCCTGCCTACCATCGAAAAATTCTCCCGCTAATTTGAACGAGAACTACTTTGGCCTTTATTTCGTAGATGTGCTCTCCCCTTGCGACTTAAGGATGCCAAGCTTGCCTGTTGTTATAGCTCATAAACTCATGTTTTACCTGTGCATAAAGTATGCAAAGGCTAAGAGTGGGGTCTACAACCATACATTCAATCAGAGGAAGATCAGAGGCCCTCATAGAAGTCCTGAGCTAGCCCCAGCCATTCGTCACGGTTACAAAATACTGAAGATTTATGGGATGTAGAGGGTCCAGAAGCTCCCCAACCTTTTCACACCGTATATAAATACTTTTTTGAAGTAAAGTTGAGGCATCAGGATACCCTCGAGGTGTTGAGACCGAAAGCTAAACAAACAGCATATATCCAGCGTTACCATGATTGAAGGTATTCAGCTTGAATGGAGCCAGATTGTGAGAAACCCTGGCAAGCGTTTTAGTGCAAACGTGTGCTTAAATAGTGTTTGGGGGAAATTTGAACACAGTACAGACAAGGGAAACATCCATCTAGCTCAAAGTTATAACGAAGTGTGGGACTAGGCAAACGCTATCGATAAAGATGTCATGGAGATCGTGAATGCGGGTAACACATAATAAGGTACAACAGAACAGAGATGTCTACGGATATGTCACGTGTCACAAATATACCTGTAGCAAGCTTCACAACAGCTTACGCACGCATCAAACTTTGGTGTCTGATGCAATCTCTTGGCCGGAGGGTTCTGTACACAGATTACACAGATACAGATAGAGTGATATTAACTGAAAGAGATGGTGAATATATGCCTCCTATTAGCGAATTCCTCGGAGAGTTGACTGACGAGATGGAGGATGAGTATGGAGATAGCGCCTATGCCGATTCTTTTGTCTCCAGTGGGCCAAAAACTTAAGGGGTAAGTGTGAGGGTTGGTGATGAGTTCAAATACATCGTGAAGGCTAAAGGCATCACTCTTAACCGTGAAACTGGTCAGATCGTTAACTTTAATTCGGTCAAAGAGCTAGTGATCTTGGAAGATGATAGAAATAAGGGTGACCAACCATCCCATCTGGTTTTAGGAAGTCATAACTTCTGGGAACAGAAGTTGGTGGGCGTGAATGAGCTTAGGAGGACAATGGTGTGTCGTAACATTTACATGAAAAGATATGTTACCTGGCACCTGTGACACTGTTCCCTTTGGATGTCGTGAGGCCTTAATATTTGTCATATAAATATATGGTTTGTTTTAGTCTATTTACTTGTCGACGATATTTTACAGTATTTATTTTTCTATTTATTACGTATGTTTTAAATAAATTATGTTTCATTTAGCGTTTCATTTTCTCCTTTGTGTGTGTGTGTGCGTGTGTGTGTGCGTGTAAAAAATGTAAGCACCCCCCACTGTATGGTGCGCACCAATAAAAAGAATGTCACGCGATCCGACTACTAAACCAGATGGAGGGATATATCTTCCCCCGGCATGTTCAGTTCACCATAGCAAGCATTTGCTTTAAGACGTGTCTTTTTCCTGTAGAAGAATTCTCGTGCAAACGAAAAAAATAACGATGGCGACCGCTGATATTGCATGCTCTACATTCCTAATATGGTACTCACCAAAGTCTACAGATGTGGTGAACAATGAAAGATCTAGTTAAAAGTCTTTTAAGAGATTTAAGACCAGCCTAAATCGCGTGAAGGTGTACGAGCAGGATGCTTAAATACTTTATGGATTTTCTGATGAGAGCATAACAAGTTTCCATAATGCAAAAGACTTAACACAGTGGAAACTCACAACATACTCCATTAAGGAGTATGTACAATGTGGTGTGAAAGAGCCAACTTTTGCTGAAGAAAAACAGAGATTGTGGATCGTGAAACTCATTGACTAGTGGCACGACAAACCCTATTACGTTATATTGAACTTCACCGAGTACAAACATGTGATGTTAAACGCAAATCTTGTGATCATGGACAGTTAAAATATTTTTATCACTATATCCACGTATACCCCGACGAGGTGGGTAGTGAAATTATAGCTAAAGGGATGTGCGAGTTTTTAATAGAATTTAGTGACGAATACTGTTCATCACCCAATGTTGAGCCGTACGGACATGTATTTTTCTCAAATAGAGCCGTGCCAGTGCCAATAAGTTATTCATTTACCATTTTATGCGTACATATTCGTGAAAAAATAGGTAAACCCTGTTATCCTTGAACATGATAAAAGGTCGTTGGTACGTGTCCCAGGCAACGGGTATGATAAAACTTTGAACTCTGCGTTGCTTCATGTATCCCAGATAGAAAATTTCTTTAATCATTTACCCAGTATAATGGGTTGCGGAATTAAACATTCATTTATAAGAGTTAGACGTGTCGATGTTTTCATGTTGGACCAACGCCGTACAGGAATTCGACGTCGCGTAGTAACACACGCAATATATGTTCCGCCCCGAGTCAAACAGGGAACCGTCCGACTCACAACTGTCTCAGAGCTTGACCGGACTGGGCGTTCTCTCCTCGAAGACTCGTTAGAAAGGTGATAAAAGTTGGAGCTTCCATTAAAGCAGCATCCTCAATGCAGTATACGACGTGTCCGTATTGAAGTCTGTGCGTGTATTCAGACGTAATATTGGTGCTATTAATTATATACTTGAAACGAAATGTAGACAATCACTCTCTGGTAAACGCAATGTTATTTATTTAAATGTTGAAGAGATGAGCAGAATCTTCGTGGCGGTTGAAAAGTGGGGAGAGGAAGGTTATAAAATATCTGTGGGTGTAAATACAAAAAGAGAACAGATTTGCGATGAACCCTCATACGCTATTATTTGCACACTGCATAAAACATGATACAAACCAACCATGCATTGATGTACACTGTAGGGTGGATCACTTTTCACTTTTTTTAAAGGATTATAGCTGGTCAAAGTTTTTCCCATGATTTGGTTCAGTGGAAGTACACTGACACCATTTTTACCAAAATCAATCAATATTTAGGGGTCGCGCATCGACCTTGAAAATTTCAATTTTGGAAATTTGGCCAAATTGACAATTTTTTACTGAATAAAGATAAATCATCAAATGACCATATTTTCTGAATCCTCTCAGTGAAAGAAATCCTCTCAGATACTTACCAAGTTGATAGGACAAGTGGTTTAGAAGTTATACTCACTTTGAGATAGCATTAAAATTTAAAATACCGTGCAAAAAACTTCACTTTTTTCTACATGAAGGTCAAAATATGAAAATAAAAACCCACTCTAATAGACAGAGTTTATTTCCACGACAGTTTCGACGCCCACTGGCATCCTCCTCGGGTGGATACAGAAACACGAATGAACCAAAACAAGAGGGAAAAACAGTCCAGGGACCGACCGTTAAGAAATTCGCACCTAGGTTAGATCCCATTCTCCCGACACCGGAAGGGCATTTTCATTAAGTACATTCGCGCAAATTTAAAACTATCTTCCTGTTCTAAACATACAGATTCTATTATATTTTTCTTACATAATTATTGAATTTATTATTAATTTTATTACATTTAATATTGCATAATTATTTATTACAGAAATTATAAATTTATTATTACATTGGTTATTACATTATTGTTTATTATACAGAACTTATAAACCGAAAAACGAATGAAAAAAGCCGATTAGGAAACAATCCAGAGAAATTCGCACCTAGGTTAGATACCGTTCTCCCGACACTGGAAGGGCATTTTATTACAGGGTCCGCTTATAAGTACATTCCCACAAATTAAAACTATCTTCTTGTTCTATACATACAGATTCTAATATTTTGACATAATTACTGCATTTATTATTACATTTACATTTTTTTAACATTTATTATTATTACCTTTACCCTAATTATTAAATTTATAATATTACCTTTATTATTACATCTGTTGCATTTATATTTATTTCCACATTTATTACTTCCATTATTACATTTACTAAAGGCGAGTAAGGAAACATTCCAATCCAGAGACATTTAAGAAATTCACACTTAGGTTCGAACACGTTCCCACGACTCCGTAAGGGATTTTTTGACCAAGAATCTCATTAAAGGGTCTAACTTATAAGTACCTTCGCACAAATTAAAATTATCTACTTTTTCTATACACACAGATTCTATTATTTTTCTTTTGACATAATTATTACATTTATAAAGTACCTTACTTGATTCCCAATCTATAGCATGATTATTTTGGCTGGCGTGATAAAAAATGGCATTATTAGTATTACAACTTCTGAAGGCATATTTGTGTTCTTTAATACGGGTTTCAATATTTCTTCCAGTTTCTCCCACGTATACTAAATCACAACTTTTACAGGGAATGCTGTAGACACAGGCTTGTTCCTCTTTTGCCACGTTATTCCTAACCAATTTACTTTTCACGGTAGACGAATATTTGAACGCCAAAGCAAACTTAAAATCTTTCGTCAACGGTTTTACTCTTTCTAAGCCGGCAATGTAAGGCAAACTCACATATTGTTTTTGGTTAACTGAAGGTTCCCGAGGGGCATAAAAAGATTTTCTGGCTTTAAAATACGCCTTTCTGATAAACCACTCGGGATATTTTAAATCCTTAAAAATGTTCCAAATCTTTGAATTTTCCGGGTCCAGCAAATGTGGGCTACAAATCCTGAGTGCTCTTAGAAACATGGAAGAAATAATTGAGCTTTTAACCCCTTCATCATGATATGAAAAATAATGAATGTACGAATTACAATGAGTAGGTTTTCTATAAACCGTGAAATTGGGCTTTCCGCTTTCGTTAATGACCAAAACATCTAGAAAAGGTAATTGTTTGTCGTTCTCCCATTCATATTTAAATTTAATAGAGGGAACAAGATTATTTAATGACTGAAAGAAAGTGTCAAAGTTGTTCCAGTGGTCAGGCCAAAATGAGAAAATATCATCTACATAACGAAACCAAATTAGATTCCTGGGACATATTGTTTGCAACAATTCCGACTCATAGTATTCCATGTATAATGTACTCAGTATTGGGGATAAAGGAGACCCCATTCCCATACCAAAACGTTGCAAATAAAATTCTTCACCGAAGGAGAAGGCATTATTGGTGACACAGAGTTTTATCAGTTCTAAAAATACAGATGTGGGCATGCCTAGTTCTACGTTACATGTTGGCAATTTTCTATCTAAAAAACTAAGTACATCATCAATGGGAACTTTCGTAAACAAGGACTCAACGTCAAAACTGATCATTCTTCCCCGTTTTAAATCTAAGGACATAACTTTGTTAATAAAGTCACAGGAATTAGTGATGTGCGAGCCTGAAAATTTACCAACTAATGGGGATAATTTATCTGCAAGAAATTTAGATAACCTGTAACTAAAGGAACCCCTGTGTGAAATAATGGGACGGAGTGGTATATTAATCTTATGGGTTTTGGGTAGGCCGTAAATGTGGGGGAGTTTGGGGTTAATCTGTAGAAATCTTTTAGGATCAATCGCCGGGACATCTTTTAATAAGTTCCTGATGGTTTTGTTGAATTCGGCAGAAAGACGCTTTAGGGGGGACGATCTCACTTTGGCGTAGGTGAATTCATCACTAAGTAACGCTTCCATTTTTTGTTTATAATCACACTTGTCCAAAATAACCACAGTGTTACTTTTGTCCGCTTTAGTGACAAATATTGCTTCATTCTTCCTGAGCTTGTCTAAAGCTAACCGGAATCTTTTGGGAATAGAGTCCAATGAGTTGAAATGTTCCAGAAACTTGCTCAGAATCAAACCATTTAAACACGGAATATCCACCCTGGAATTAACTACGGAAGACACAAAATCTAAAACAATGTTTTTATCGGGTTTAAGGGCAAACGACAGCCCTAAATTAAGAACTTCCTTTCGGATTGGATAAGACATATGTCGATAAATTTAAAACGGAACCTTCCACCGCACACTTTGACCAAGCACTTTCATCACATAAATAGGATAGCTTTCTGTTAAGTCGTTGTTCAGTGCGTCTAGTCTCCACGTCGCATTTATAATCTGCAGTTTCAAACAGCGCCACAAGTAGTTCACACGACACATGCGATTTAAGGACGCGTAGACAATTTCTTAGTTGAAATACGTATGGTCAATTTCTCTTTTAACACACGGAATACGTTCCTTCAAAATTTCCCTGGCAAAATTCGGAAACGGTGTATGGTCCTTCCTGAAGGTAAACGGTATCAAGGACTTCGGGCACACTTGCTCCACTAAACACTCTTGCAGGAACTTGAGTTGCAGCTTCTTGGTCTTCACAGCCACTAGTGTTTTTCATATAGACGATAGGAAGATATAAGTTGGGGAAAGGTAACTAAGAAGAAGGCGAATAGATGGCGTCTGATCGTGGGATCCATAATAAATGCAAAAAAATTCACTTTTTTCTACGTGAAGGTCAAAATATGAAAATAAAAACCCACTCTAATAGACAGAGTTTATTTCCACGACAGTTTGAACGCCTACTGGCATCCCCCTCGGGTGGATACAGAAACACGAATGAACCAAAACAAGAGGGAAAAACAGTGCAGGGACCGACCGTTAAGAAATTCGCACCTAGGTTAGATCCCATTCTCCCGACACCGGAAGGGCATTTTCATTAAGTACATAAGCGCAAATTTAAAACTATCTTCCTGTTCTAAACATACAGATTCTATTATATTTTTCTTACATAATTATTGAATTTATTATTAATTTTATTACATTTAATATTGCATAATATTATTTAACAGAAATTATAAATTTATTATTACATTGGTTATTACATTATTGCTTATTATACAGAACTTATAAACCGAAAAACGAATGAAAAAGCCGATTAGGAAACAATCCAGAGAAATTCGCACCTAGGTTAGATACCGTTCTCCCGACACTGGAAGGGCATTTTATTACAGGGTCCGCTTATAAGTACATTCCCACAAATTAAAACTATCTTCTTGTTCTATACATACAGATTCTAATATTTTGACATAATAACTGCATTTATTATTACATTTACATTTTTTTAACATTTATTATTATTACCTTTACCCTAATTATTAAATTTATAATATTACCTTTATTATTACATCTGTTGCATTTATATTTATTTCCACATTTATTACTTCCATTATTACATTTACTAAAGGCGAGTAAGGAAACATTCCAATCCAGAGACATTTAAGAAATTCACACTTAGGTTCGAACACGTTCCCACGACTCCGTAAGGGATTTTTTGACCAAGAATCTCATTAAAGCGTCTAACTTATAAGTACCTTCGCACAAATTAAAATTATCTACTTTTTCTATACACACAGATTCTATTATTTTTCTTTTGACATAATTATTACATTTATAAAGTACTTTACTTGATTCCCAATCTATAGCATGATTATTTTGGCTGGCGTGATAAAAAATGGCATTATTAGTATTACAACTTCTGAAGGCATATTTGTGTTCTTTAATACGGGTTTCAATATTTCTTCCAGTTTCTCCCACGTATACTAAATCACAACTTTTACAGGGAATGCTGTAGACACAGGCTTGTTCCTCATTTGCCACGTTATTCCTAACTAAAACATTGTTTTAGATTTTGTGTCTTCCGTAGTTAATTCCAGGGTGGATATTCCGTGTTTAAATGGTTTGATTCTGAGCAACTTTCTGGAACATTTCAACTCATTGGACTCTATTCCCAAAAGATTCCGGTTAGCTTTAGACAAGCTCAGGAAGAATGAAGCAATATTTGTCACTAAAGCGGACAAAAGTAACACTGTGGTTATTTTGGACAAGTGTGATTATTATAAACAAAAAATGGAAGCGTTACTTAGTGATGAATTCACCTACGCCAAAGTGAGATCGTCCCCCCTAAAGCGTCTTTCTGCCGAATTCAACAAAACCATCAGGAACTTATTAAAAGATGTCCCGGCGATTGATCCTAAAAGATTTCTACAGATTAACCCCAAACTCCCCCACATTTACGGCCTACCTAAAACCCATAAGATTAATATACCACTCCGTCCCATTATTTCACACAGGGGTTCCTTTAGTTACAGGTTATCTAAATTTCTTGCAGATAAATTATCCCCATTAGTTGGTAAATTTTCAGGCTCGCACATCACTAATTCCTGTGACTTTATTAACAAAGTTATGTCCTTAGATTTAAAACGGGGAAGAATGATCAGTTTTGACGTTGATTCCTTGTTTACGAAAGTTCCCATTGATGATGTACTTAGTTTTTTAGATAGAAAATTGCCAACATGTAACGTAGAACTAGGCATGCCCACATCTGTATTTTTAGAACTGATAAAACTCTGTGTCACCAATAATGCCTTCTCCTTCGGTGAAGAATTTTATTTGCAACGTTTTGGTATGGGAATGGGGTCTCCTTTATCCCCAATACTGAGTACATTATACACGGAATACTATGAGTCGGAATTGTTACAAACAATATGTCCCAGGAATCTAATTTGGTTTCGTTATGTAGATGATATTTTCTCATTTTGGCCTGACCACTGGATCAACTTCGACACTTTCTTTCAGTCATTAAATAATCTTGTTCCCTCTATTAAATTTAAATATGAATGAGAGAACGACAAACAATTAACTTTTCTAGATGTTTTGGTCATTAACGAAAGCGGAAAGCCCAATTTCACGGTTTATAGAAAACCTGCTCATTGTAATTCGTACATTCATTATTTTTCATATCATGATGAAGGGGTTAAAAGCTCAATTATTTCTTCCATGTTTCTAAGAGCACTCAGGATTTGTAGCCCACATTTGCTGGACCCGAAAATTCAAAGATTTGGAACATTTTTAAGGATTTAAAATATCCCGAGTGGTTTATCAGAAAGGCGTATTTTAAAGCCAGAAAATCTTTTTATGCCCCTCGGGAACCTTCAGTTAACCAAAAACAATATGTGAGTTTGCCTTACATTGCCGGCTTAGAAAGAGTAAAACCGTTGACGAAAGATTTTAAGTTTGCTTTGGCGTTCAAATATTCGTCTACCGTGAAAAGTAAATTGGTTAGGAATAACGTGGCAAAAGAGGAACAAGCCTGTGTCTACAGCATTCCCTGTAAAAGTCGTGATTTAGTATACGTGGGAGAAACTGGAAGAAATATTGAAACCAGTATTAAAGAACACAAATATGCCTTCAGAAGTTGTAATACTAATAATGCCATTTTTTATCACGCCAGCCAAAATAATCATGCTATAGATTGGGAATCAAGTAAGGTACTTTATAAATGTAATAATTATGTCAAAAGAAAAATAATAGAATCTGTGTGTATAGAAAAAGTAGATAATTTTAATTTGTGCGAAGGTACTTATAAGTTAGACCCTTTAATGAGATTCTTGGTCAAAAAATCCCTTACGGAGTCGTGGGAACGTGTTCGAACCTAAGCGTGAATTTCTTAAATGTCTCTGGATTGGAATGTTTCCTTACTCGCCTTTAGTAAATGTAATAATGGAAGTAATAAATGTGGAAATAAATATAAATGCAACAGATATAATAATAAAGGTAATATTATAAATTTAATAATTAGGGTAAAGGTAATAATAATAAATGTTAAAAAATGTAAATGTAATAATAAATGCAGTTATTATGTCAAAATATTAGAATCTGTATGTATAGAACAAGAAGATAGTTTTAATTTGTGGGAATGTACTTTTAAGCGAACCCCTGTAATAAAATGCCCTTCCAGTGTCGGGAGAACGGTATCTAACCTAGGTGAGAATTTCTCTGGATTGTTTCCTAATCGGCTTTTTTCATTCGTTTTTCGGTTTATAAGTTCTGTATAATAAGCAATAATGTAATAACCAATGTAATAATAAATTTATAATTTCTGTAATAAATAATTATGCAATATTAAATGTAATAAAATTAATAATAAATTCAATAATTATGTAAGAAAAATATAATAGAATCTGTATGTTTAGAACAGGAAGATAGTTTTAAATTTGCGCTTATGTACTTAATGAAAATGCCCTTCCGGTGTCGGGAGAATGGGATCTAACCTAGGTGCGAATTTCTTAACGGTCGGTCCCTGCACTGTTTTTCCCTCTTGTTTTGGTTCATTCGTGTTTCTGTATCCACCCGAGGAGGATGCCAGTGGGCGTCGAAACTGTCGTGGAAATAAACTCTGTCTATTAGAGTGGGTTTTTATTTTCATATTAAAATACCGTATTTGTCCCCGTACCTCCATATGCTGTCTGCCATTGTCTGCTTTTTAGGATAAGATAAAACGAATAAGGAAAGATCAAATGTATTTTGTATTAAAACGGTTTACCGATATCACTAAAGGCACTTACTCCGGTGCCCCTAACTAGGTTCAAAAACTGTATGAATCGTGGTTAGAACACACGTCATCTTAAGGCGTGCGCCATGTACTCTCTCTGCTAACTCCCTTTCACTCTGCGCTACGTCATCTTGGCAAGTGACGACTTCTTGAAGTCACCGAGTTCTTTCCGGCTCTTTTCCACGAGCTGAAGAATACCCTGCAGCTGTGACTCGTCTTTTGTGACAGTGTTCGCGTAATCTTCTATCAGTTTTATCCCTCTCTCTGCCACGTCGTTGGTAACTTTCAGATGCGAGATGACATTCTTCAGATCACAGTAGTTCTTATCTTGATCCCACTTATTCACCGGCAGAGTGAGCCAAGTAGACGCGCACACCTGCAGGCCTGTGAACACGAACCACGATGACTCATCGATCAGGTCCGGAAGGCGCGTCGTGTCATCAACCGAGACGTTGTCATACGTGAAGTCCTCGGGCACAGCGACGCGGCACAGCTTCTTTGCCATCTCGTGCTTCACAGTGTCTTCCACTTTGTCACAGCAGAGGGCTAAAACGACGGTCTGAGGCCTCAGATACCACAAGTGCCGCCTAATCACTGCCAGTGAAGCCTCTGCAATCTCGCGATCCACAGCCCTGTACTGCAGAAGACGCTAGTACAACACAAGGTCATTCAGCGGGGCATCAGCTGCGACAGGAGCCGCCAGCCATGCAGGTGCGTAGAGGAGTGCAGTAAATAGTACCACTCTCTGAAGTTTCTGTACCAGCTCGTTGTCGAACTCCAGCTGACCGCTAAACATCAGGAGCTTCGTGTAGTAGATGATCTGAAACGAATACGCACTGTGATGTATAAATACCGATACCACTCCATATAAGTTTGTTTAATGGTAAATTATTTATCTTATTTTTTCTGGTAGGGACTTCAAATGGCTGTTTGCAGAAGGCAATACAATATTTAACTTCTAATTCAAAATACCAACCTTGGCCATCCACCTCGCATGATGGTAGGCTCCTGGGCGCATGAAGTGTGTGCCACGACGTGGCTGGGCCCCGAGTACCAGGAGTGTAATCTCCGCCACTTCTCGGTAGTCTTCTCTGACAAGACCAGAAGCGGTGCCGAGGAACTTGACTGCCTCATCTCGGAGCTCCATCAGCCACGTCACCTCCGCCAAATGCTCGATCTCCAGCTCGCGATAAGTCGAGAGGTCGAGCTTGTCCCACCTGAAAGGGGAGTTATGAAAATATTGCATGAAAACGACTGAAGTTTCCCTTTTCGACTGCTATTAACATCATCAGTAGAAGGACGCTGATATCTCAATTGCTCTGAAGGCAAAAAATCATTGGAGAAAACAAATGCGCCTTAGACTTGAAATTCACCTTCTCCTCAGATACTGGAACAAAGTTTCAGTTGGTGCTGTGGTTCTTCCAAACGCGGTGATGACCACTGCCCCCACGATGAGCTCCATAACGTGATGGCGACAGCCCAGCTGGAAGAGCGGTTTACCAAGCATGTTCTCCAGCCGGACCACCGCACCGTGCACCCTCCCCGTATTGGAGGAAGTTGTGTCGAAGCACAGTCCACTCACGTTGTTCTCGCATCCCCAGTCTTTGAGAGCACGAATGGTCGCCTGGGCCTGGGACAGACCGGTGCCGTCAGCAACAGTCGGAACGGCCAGCAACTTTCCTTCTGTGCATTGGGGAGCTCCGGAGATGAGAATCGCCTGGCGGTGCTCCAATGATCCAAGAGAGTCCTGAAACTTATGTCATACAGGCCAATCCATTATCGTCCACTGGAATATGTCAATCCACTGTCGTCACTGGAACATGTTAATTCACTGTCGTCCACGGTGAGGGCAAAACTGACCTTGATTACTTTACTGTCCCAGTGGACGACAGCATGCCTCGGATACGAAGGATTTCTGCACAGCTGTCGACACTTCACAACGATGTGCCACTCTTCCACGGCGAGACGTGTCCTTCGAGATACTGAATTTGTCCAGGTCTGCGGGCGGATCTGCCGAACGTAGGACTGCCGCCACGACACTTGCCACCTATGTGCGAAATTGAAAGGAAATTGACAAGGATGCGTATAGTTTTTATGTAACAAAATAATCACTAAATTTTCCGTCGTTACGTCTATTATATCTTTGTCAAGGAAAGATCATTACTGATATATACACACCTGATTATTGGACATCCGGAAGCGATCAGCCACTTCAATAACAGCCGGTGCATTGAGGTTGCGGTGAGGAAGGCTGATTGATACAGTTGATTCTCTCGGCTGTCGGTATGGTGGTTCTAGCTGTGATTCGGAGTTGCTCGATGATCTGCTTTCTATAGATTCATCGTCGCTCTCAGCTTCGGTTCCTAATTTCGTTTTTGAGGTGCCTGGCTCATCACGAGATTGTTGTCTTGAGAGTTGCCGTTTTCTCTTGACAACGAACACTTTATCATTCCCACTCATTGTTGCCTGGCGCAGGCCCCGTTGATCCTCATAAAATTTAATATCTTCTTGTTTGTTGTTGTCTGAGAGCAGTCGACTTTTCTGTATCTCTTCAATAGCATCGGGAGCTCCGATGTCCCAGAGCTTGTTCAGATTTTCTGAAAACTTCTCCCTGCCTTTTCCCGCGTCACTGTCTCTCATCTTGCTCTTCTGCAGCGAGCGCCACTCTTCCCACAGTAACTCCAGTTTTCTTTCGCAGTTACGCCTCGTGATCGTCTTTATACGTGCCATGTTCCAAAATGCCAGAACATTGGCCACCGTGTCTTTTACGGCAGCCTTCCTGTCACTAGTTTCCTGCTTGGCATAGAGAAGTACTGGAGAACTTGATGGGTGGTTGGCAATTTGGCACCACCGATCGAGGAAGATGGCTGACCAATTAAGAAGACGTCCGTGGCTGACCTTAGAGAAGGTGGTGCTGTTGTTGCTGCTTTCTCTTTTCCAGAATAAGTAACTTTCAGAGTCTTCCCACTCCTGGTTGTTAACAGTTTATCCATTGTACTAAAGTCTAGACTTATCAAACAAGAATCAATTGACACAGTTGATCTGTAAAAAGCAAACTGTGATTAGTAAAAATATTGGTCATAGACATAGCGTGTGTGTGTAATTGGGATTTTAGGATGCGCCAGCTACTGATGCTATGATTACGTCCATAACGGGGGACAAATACGGTATTTTAAATTTTAATGTTATTTCTAGGTGAGTGTAACTTCTAAACCACTTGTCCGATCAACTTGGTAAGTATCTGAGAGGATTTCTTTCACTGAGAGGATTCAGAAAATATGGTCATTTGATGATTTATCTTTATTCAGTAAAAAATTGTCAATTTGGCCAAATTTCCAAAATTGAAATTTTCAAGGTCGATGCGCGACCCCTAAATATTGATCGATTTTGGTAAAAATGGTGTCAGTGTACTTCCACTGAACCAAATCATGGGAAAAACTTTGAACAGCTATAATTTCTTTAAAAAAGTGAAAAGTGATCCACCCTAATGTACAGCTGATGTGGAAGAATACTGCTGGCAATAGCGCCCTCATCCCTACGCGAGACCGTTTCATTCTCGACGGATTGTTTGAAGTCATCGGTTTAAATCTAATATATTGTGTTGCACAAAGCAATGAGGATGTAAATATGGATGCTATTGTGTATGCGTTTACAACTTTATTTAAACGTGGTAGGAACTGAACTTAAAGCTTATATTTCTATTTTATGTTTGATGAGTATATATATATATATATATATATATACTGTATATATTAAATAAATTGTAGATTTTGATTTTACAGTTATTGTATATAGAACTCTTCTCTACTAGATGTATTATCTTTTGTTCTGGTGCATATATATGTATATACAACGCCAGTGTGTATTATTTCTGTTTTTGCGTCTAATGTATATACAATTCTTCTCTACTTGCTGTATTATTATTATTTTATGTTTGATGTAAATATATGTGTTAAATTAATCTTGTATATATTGCTCCTGTTTTGCATCTAATGTATATAGATATTTTAACTCGTCTTTACCGAATGTATTTCATGAATGATATATATTAAGTAGACAGAAAGATGAGGTTGTATATTTTATTTCTCTTTTACAGCAAGTAAACAAATATCCGTTATTCTCTTATTGGAAATGAGAGGTGTACACACACACACACACACACACACACACACACACATATATATATATATATATATATATATGTATATATACATATATATATATATATATATATATATGTATATATACATATATATATATATATATATATGTATATATACATATATATATATATATATATATATGTATATATACATATATATATATATATATATATATATATATACATATATATATATCTATAAATGATACAGGGTGTTTGTGTATGTGTGTGTGTTTATATGTGTGTCTAACCTATATACGAATGGCTGTGCCTACTGGCTGGGTTCTGAAGCCATCCAGGGAGTTCAGGGAAGGGGACATTTCGCGACAAGAAGCTCCATCGGACGGCTGTACTGCTGTAATTGCTGAATATATATATATATACAGTGCTCTAATCGGTCCAGTAAGGGGTTTCAAAAAATCTTAGCCCCCCCATTTGTAGCTTACATGTTTACTTATATCGAAATAGTTTTTACTGATTATAAAAACATATAAAATTCTTTATTTATTGCAGGTGTTAAAATTACTCTAGCTGATAAAGTGATAATATAATGGCTTCTCAATTAATTGGTGATTCGGAGAGGCAACGTGTGATAGATCGCATACGAGCAATAACATTTCGGGAAACTCGTGATGCTGGAGCCACCTTTATAACACGTTCATGGGTTGCCAAAAAGTTGCGAAGAAGTGAGGACTTCTTCAAAAGAAATTGGAATAAAACTTTGGATGAATGTGAAATAGATACAACCAAATCTGGGCGTCCAAATTTGCCACTCTCTCAGGAAACAAAGGACATCATTGAAAGCAGTACGCGTAAGCGGAAAAACAGCTGTGCTAAACTTTCTAGAGAGATCGAAGTGTTGAGAGGAAAGATCGTTAGTGGTGAGATCATTCGACTGTACCATCATAGGTAAGGTTTAAAGCCTTGGCATGAACTTCCAAAGCCAAGAAAAACTAAACTTAACATCGATGACAGAATGTGGTTTGCCCATTATCTTGAAGATTGGGATGTGGATGATTTCATGCATTTAGCTGTCTCCGATGAATTTTTTGTTTACGTAACACGTCGGCCTAACTACCAAAATGATCGATTGTGGGCCACAACACCAGATGAAATCCATGACAATGAACATTATCGCGAATTATTAAAGAGTCCTGACTGTGTTGGTGTGTTTGTTTTGTTCACTGCAAAGAAGCTCATGTGGGTGCTGAAGCCAAATGGTCAGAGTTGGGATGGACAGTATTTTCGTGATATTATTCTATCCCAGCATGTCATTCCTTTTCTAAGAAACCCAAACAATGTTATGGATGTCGATTAGGTCACACTTCTGCACGATAAGGCCCCCTGCTTTTAAGGCATTAACCACTCAACAGTTGTTGCGGAACCATGAGATCGATTTCTTTGGAAATGAAGAATGGCCAGGAAATTCTCCTGACCTGAACGTCTG
This sequence comes from Bathynomus jamesi, assembly GCA_023014485.1. NCBI lineage: Eukaryota > Metazoa > Arthropoda > Malacostraca > Isopoda > Cirolanidae > Bathynomus > Bathynomus jamesi. The sequence goes on along the minus strand of JAJOZX010000639.1, from coordinate 322,885 downwards.
TGAACACATTGGATCAGTTATAAAGGACAAGGTTGAATGTCTCTTGTTTCAAGAACCTGCAGCAAATCGATTTTCGAAGGATACAATGACGCAACACATTGAAACTGTTTTAGCAAATTTGCGTAACGATCAAGATCTATTCACGTCACTTTTGGCAAGCTACCCAAAGCGAATTCAGGCTGTCTTGGAAGCCAGTGGCGTGAACACCAAGTTTTAATTGTTTCTCATTAAATGCAGGATTAAATTCTCTTTTGTAAGGTATGTTTAGTTTTACTGTACCTCTAATGGTTTAGGCCATGGGGGGGGGCTAAGGTTTATTGGAGCCCCGTATATATATATATATATATGAATTCATTCTTCTAAGCTAAAGCTACTGGTTGTTTCCCTGATTGTTTACCCTCTAAACAAACGGGCTGTGAGTCGCTTACGCCATACGATTGGCTCTGTCATCGCTGGCATCCAAGCCAATTGGCTGTGAGCCAAAGCCGCCCATGGATTTCAGGGAAGGAATTAGAATGCTCAGAGACACCACAGTGAAAGCATCTTCTCTCTCTCTCTCCTCTCTTTCCTCCTTGTGTTTTATTACCCTTGTTAGGTTAGGTTACCACACTCCCCCATGGCGGTTCTAACCCCGACCGCCTTCATGCATATTCCCTTCTCCTCCATTCGAGGGTGTAACCCCCCAATCCCCTTCATGCATAACCACACCCCTTGTTGCATGCAATGTTGCAAATATTGATCATGTAATTGGTGCAGTTGATTTGCACTCTGCATTTTTTCAGGTATACATACTACTCTTCTTGTTTAAGTTCGGCAAATTCTACGTCCTTTTTTCTGACGGGAATGATAAATGAATCACTCCCGAGGATTGCCGTTAGGAGTTTAACGATGGTTTTTCCCTCACTGCTCAGGAAGTCGAAGAGTTCTTCTTGATCGCCTTGATTGCTACTTGATGATACTGTGGAGACAATTTTTATATAATATAATTATTATAATTATATTTAATTAGTAGATTTCGGCCTGTAAAGCGTGCACGCTTGCTAAAGGCAGTTTACAATTACTGCATAGAGCATCTGTATTTAATAATGAAATTATACTCAGCTATGAAAACTGTATATATTTACAAATAAACAAATAAAAAATAAATAAATGCTTCAGAAACGAACTTATTTGCTCGACTCTCTTGATGCAAAAAATAATTTCTAAAGTTTACGTTTGCGTTCAAGCTTTAAAATAGTGTATGCAAAAACCATTTGGATCAAGTAAAGATAAGCACCCCCAACCTTCTTTAATTAGCCTTATAAGGCTAACTAACGAAAATATCACGACCTAACCTAACCAATCGTCAAGGGCGTACAGTTGACTTAACGATTGGTTAGGTTAGGTCGTGATATTTTCGTTAGTTAGCCTTATAAGGCTAATTAAAGAAGGCTGGGGGTGCTTATCTTTACTTGATCCAACCATTTAATATATAAAAGTACCCCTGAAATGTTTTACCTTCACAAATTTCAAGAGTTTTACATACTTTATAAGTTTCAAAAATTATTTCAAAGAATCATTTTACTTTGTATGTTCGTTGATCCATTAAGTGGAACAAAACAAACAAAAACAAAAAGAAAAAACATTTTAACTGCAATTTAAAAGGACCGAATGAATTAATCAAGTCTTACACTGGAGATTGAAATTGATCTCGCATGTTAAATATTATGTGTTTACAAACGGTAACAGCATAAAAAACAACACCAATACAATTCGAAAATGGCTGAAATTAAAAAATGTTGCTAGCTGTATTCTGCAAGAGGCAATACACAATTTAGCGTGTTTGCAAAATTGTGAGATATTCACATATTATATTTATAGATATTATTTATATATAGAAAAAGCATATGTAATATCAAGGTTGTATCAAAGAATTACGTTCAGTGGGGGTTCAAAGGACCAAAGAGCAGATCGAGACATTCCCTTCTAAGACATAAAAATTTACGTGCACTATATTGTAGCATGAAAGGTAAATGAAAGCGTTTTTAATAATAGAAAATAATTAAAAGTTTTGTATTGAAGCTGCTAAATTAGAAACAAAATGCAGGAATTTTCAAACCCAGAAATTTAAACAATTTACTGTACATATAATTATTAACCACAGATAAAATACTCTAAACAAAAAATGAAGAACTAAATTTCATCATTCATCACACACACATGGAACGAAAATAACAATTATTTCCAAGTTGAAGTGCTCATTTACAAGCAAAATTATAGGACAAAATTTTCCCGTCTAGGGCGATATTTCACAAAATTTGAAATAACTTTTAGAGGGTCAATGTCTGATTCCCTGTTGACTGACATAAAGGTTAGTCCGTTAACCTCTTCTCTCCAGTTGAGTTTCTCAAGTAGGTTTTCAGCCTCTTTAGCGTTGAAAAAGAGCACTCTCCTGTTGCTGTCGTAACAGGTAAAGTCACAAGAATAAGAATCAGGACTTTGATATTTTGGAAAAAATCTCTATTACATTCTAGGTAGGTATCTATGGCATTTAAAGGATGTCGCCATTTTTCTTTTCACAAGAGAATTCAGCAGAGAATGCCTCAGGTTCTGGAAATAAATCTTTATACAAGTCAAGGCATTTCATAATGTTTTCAGCAGAGACCCTTAGTGAATACTTTGGCAGTAGTTTCTGTAGAAGAACAATAACTTCATTCGAGCACGTAAAACGAGCTCTCAGTTCTTGTCTCAGATGGTCAAGAAATGGGATAAACATCACTCTCATGAAGTATTTCTATAGGCTATTGGCAGGTACATTTTCTCTTTGTGCTTGCCTTCCAACAATGCGTGGCATGGTTATACATTCTCCAATACTTTCAGTCATACTTTTGACAATTTTGAATGTACCATTAAACTCCACGTGTTCTCAAATTTTGTCTAATATACGTAATACATTCTCTACGTGTGAACAACAGTCACTGAAATCACAGTCAACTTTTTTAATACACTTAGAAAGGAAAAGTTTGTACGATAAAAGCTTTCCAACTGGATGCAGGGAAAGCATGAACTATACTCTATTAATGACTTTTAATAATTGGTGGGACTGTTGGGCAGTTCCTGAGTTATGAGACTCTTCCAGTACTCTAAATGCATGTACAATTGGTATATAAAGTTCCATGAAACGAAGGACAGAATCATGTCTTTCAATCCAGCGTGTATCACATACAGGAAGTAAGACATTCTGAAGGGAGGAAGGGAGGTCTTTGGCTATATTTTCTTTCAGGATCTGTTTCTTTGAGGAGAGGACCTGAAAAAAGTACAAACAGCCCCACTCGTTCCCAAGCATTTGCCACCATAGGTATTACACAACTTTGCTGCAGCAAAATTTAGAGATTGTGCCCCGCAGTATACATAGAGAGCCTTTGGATATTGTGATGTAATATGGGCACGAAATCAGTTCAATTGCCCACTCATGGAAACTGCTCCGTCATATCTGCTTCTCTTCACCATATAGGCTGACAGAATACTTTGCACTTTTCCACCAGCAAGTTCAGCACGCTTCATTTCACCTAACAAAAACGAGGAATATTATCAGTACTTGCTAACACAAGTTCACAACTTATAGGTTATACCTTAGCCTATATGACTACCGACTATATATAGCTATAACGTAACCTATAAGGCGGATGGTGATCGGTAATACCGACCACCATCCACCTGCTGATTACCGTTGACTGCTCATTCGTTGTTTCCCCTCGACCACGCTCATAAGTGACTCAATTAAAAAAAGTTCTCACCGATGGAGGAAAAAATTATATCTTTTCAGGTACTGACACCAGTAGCAAAGAATGCTCAACACCAAAATCGCCAATTAATTTTTTAATATCATATAACTATTTTATAATAATATATAGCAAAATATAACAGTTGCAAAGCGGATAGGTATAGTGCCTTATTTACCTTGAATGTGTACACTGTACTAACACGTCCGAACATGTAGAACGTAGGAGTCGCAGTAGACAAAGTATCAAGTATAGCTCTGGGCCAGCAGTAATGCCAAGGCTTTTTTCTTTCTTTTTAATTGATACCGGGCGTTATACACATATATATATATATATAAGTTTTTGTGTTTGTGTGTGTGTGTGTGTGGGATAGCACCGTGGGCTAAGGCGACCACACCTCAACCATAAGGTCGTGGGTTCGATCTCCTCTAGTAAAAAAATGTTATTTTTAAATATATATATGTGTGTGTGTGTGTGTGTGCGTGTATATATATATATATATATATATATAGTATCACTTTAACATATTGCTTCCCAAAGCATTCGGGAAGCACTATGTTAAAGTGATCCCTCCTGGGAAGCAATACATTAAAGTGATTAACACTGGGAAGCAATATGTTAAAAAGAGAAAGGTTGGTTGGTTAGAAAGAGGTTGGTAATCTAGAAGATAACCTACCGACCGTAAACAAAGCTATAAATGCCCTAACCGGGCATTCTTTATATATTTAATGTAGGTTAACTGAATGCCCGGTTAGGTCAACTGAATGCCCGGTTAGGTCAACTGTACGCCCTTGATGATTGGTTAGGTTAAGTCGTAATAGTTTCGTTAGTTTTAACGAAAATATCACAACTCAACCTAACCAATTGTAAAGGGCGTACAGTTGACCTAACCGGGCATTCAGTTGACCTACATTAACTATATAAAGGAAATGAAAGGATGCAAAAAGGAGCTAATCAACTCGTACTTGTGGCAAATGATGTGGCGTGAACGATTCTTCCGAAATCCATTTTTTACTTTGTGTGACCTTGTAGCACAACAATTCTAATAAATTTACTTTCAATCTAATATTTTAACATGTTATGATTTACTTTTTATGCCTTTACTTTATTAAAGCGAACATTTTTTAACGTACTCCTTATCCGAAATATTGGGAAGCAATATGTTCAAGTGATCATATATATATATATATATATATATATATATATATATATATATATATATATATATACCTTATGAACCTTATGTTGTTTCGTGCGTTGGTCTCTCTTCACACGGAGGTCAAGCTGGTGGCCCCGCCTCTAGGTCTGGCCTGGTGGAGGAGCGAGTTGCTTTCTTGCGCTCTCCACCGTACATAGCCAGGCACGCCCGGCTCATCTGGTACTGTCCTGAGCCAGGCATCCAGTCTTTTCTTGAAGACTTCAACTTTGACCCCCGTTACGTTTCTGAGGTCCTTAGGAAGCTGGTTGAAAAGTCTTGGCCCCCTGACAACCAAGCTATTTTCCTTCAGGGTTGAGGAGGTCCCTTGTCGTGCTTTAATTTGGGAACACTACACATTCTGCCTTTCCTATTTTCCAGTGTTGTTTGAATGGTAATTGGGTTTAGTTTTAGGTTTGGTACCAGTTTTTCGATCATTTTCCATATGTAGATTATGATGTACCTCTCTCTTCTTCTTTCCAGTGAGTACAGATTTAGTTTACGTAGTCTTTCCCAGTAGTTGAGTTCTTTGCAGCCATCAATCTTGGCTGTGAAATGCCTTTGCGTTTCTTCTAGTTTATTAGTTTCTTCCTTTTTATATGGGGACGTCAAAACTGAGCAGTATTCAAGTTTTGGTATAATCAGTGTTTTTAGCAGGGGAATCATTACTGTCCTGTCCCTTCTCTTGAACGTTCTTAGAACCTGTCCGGCGACTCTTTTTGCTTTATTTATCGCTATCTGATTTTGTGTTTCGAATTTCGCATCATCTGTCATTATTATCCCGAGATCAATCGCTTTCATGCTTCTCTGAATTTCCTGTCTATCTGGAGCATAATATGCAGTCTGTTTAAGTTCTTCTTTTCTACCATATCTCAAGAGCTGAAATTTCTCGGCGTTGAATGACATGTTGTTGTCTTCTGACCATTTGTATATTTTGTTCGTGTCCCTCTGCAAGGCCTCCACGTCATGTACATCGCTGATTTTTCTGCTGATCTTTGTATCGTCTGCAAAGGATGTTACTATACTATTGCTGTTTACTCCGCTGTCTATGTCTGTTAGCATGATAATGAACAGGAGTGGGGCCAGTACTGTCCCTTGTGGTACTGAGCTGCGTACTTCCGATTCTGATGATGATATACCTTGAATTTTGACGACCTGCAGACGATCACTAAGGAAGTTGTAGATCCATTTTCCCACTTTGCCTGTTATTCCCATGTCTTTAATTTTATGTGCTATTATACCATGGTCACATTTATCGAAAGCTTTAGCAAAATCTGTGTATATAACATCGTAGTTGTCATTGCCTTCCAATGCATCTAGGATATTGTTGTAGTGCTCTATTAGTTGTGATAGGCATGATCTACCTGATCGGAATCCATGCTGATTTTCGTTGAATCTTTCCCGTGTCTCCAGGAAATCATAAATTTTCTCTCTAACTATTCTTTCAAATACTTTGGTGAGGTGGGACGTCAATGACACTGGTCTATAGTTCTTTGCTTGAGATCTGTCCCCTCCTTTATATATAGGGACAATGTTTGCTCTTTTCAAGATGCTCGGTATTTCCCCAGTGTCTAGGGATCTTCTCCATATCCAACTATTTCATTTTACAGTTTTTAATCAATAATGCGTTCCAATTGTCCGGACCTGCAGCTGAATGTAGTTTCATTTGTCTATAGCTCTCGCTACATCTTCTGGTGTAAACTCAAAGTCTGTTATATACTCTCCTTGCAATTCCTCTTCAAAGAATGCATTTATGTCAGGTATCGCTTTGTCACTTTTTGGGGTACTGAAAACTGATTCATATTGAGCTCTCAATGTATCAGATATTTCTTTTGGATCGTCGGTTAGTTCATTATTTCCCGTCCTTAAGGGCCCAATAGCGGCGCGCGTTTTTGTTTTCCTTTTTGCATAGCTATAGAAGTATTTTGGATTTTCCTTTATTGCTTCTACCGCCTTTTCCTCTTTCCTCTCTGTATGGTCCTTAATCAGGGCTTGTATTTCCCTATCGATACCCTCCAGTTTTTATTTTATTGCTTTCCTGTCATTATCTCCGCAGTTACCTAACTTCGCCTCCACTCTCCTTCTTTTGCGGAATAGTCTTCTCTTTTGCCTCTCTAGCCAGCTCCTCTTTCCTTCTGGCTGTGATTTCGGAGCATATTTTTCTAAAATTCTCAGCGTTTTTTCTTCCAAGGTTGTTAGCATTTCTTCAGTTGTTTTATTCTCGAAAATTGTTCTCCATTCTATTTGGGCCATGTGCGATCTGATTGCTTCCCAATTTATAGTCTTTGAGTTTAAGTTAAAGGCCCCGAATTTACTTCTTTCCACAATATGTGTATTGTCTTTTAATGCTGTCGTCATATTTGTTGATATCTCGATTAAGTTGTGGTCTGAGATAATGGTTGGGGTTATTTTTATATCAGCAACCAAATTCGTGTTATTCGTGAATACCAGATCCAGGCAGTTATTTTTTCTGGTATTTTCTGTTATCTCCTGTGTCAGCATAAACTCATTTGTGAGAGCCATCAACATTTTTGCTTGCTCCTGGTCTTCTCTTGTGCCCCACTTGTCCTGGTGAATATATATATTCCTATCCACCTTTTTGTATTTTATAAATGGGAAGTTAAAGTCTCCGCAGATCATTATATTGGTGGATGGATGGTTTATGGCCTTTATTAGCTTTCTGATGTCATAAATGGCCTCCGAGAATTTTTCTGTTGGGGTGTTTGGAGGTCTATAGATGACTATTACTATCAAGTTTAGTTTTTCTATTTTCACTGCTAGGAGTTCCACATAGCTGTTTGATTTACTTATTATCGTCTCTGTCACATGACCTTCCTGTACATATATAGCACCGCCACCTTTCCGTCTCGTCGTTCTATCCGCTCTTAGTAAGTTGACGCCCTCTATATTTATCTCTTTCTTATCAATACAATGTTCGCAGTTTTCACAATTTCCTTGGCAATCTTTAAGATGAGTTTCTGTGAGGCATACGATGTCCGCCCTTGTTTCATCCATAAATCCTTTCCGGTACGAAACCTTATTGAGTGATTGGTTTGGTCTTATTCCTTGAATATTAGCCAGGACAATATTTATGTTCTCTGTTTTTCGTTGTCCCTTGTGCATTTCAAGTTCGTTTCCCTTCGATATCGCTTGATTCGTTGCCCTATGATCCTCCGAAAGAGATCCGTTTCCGCCTACTTGTATTGGTAGCTTCTTGCCCGGTAGCGATTTGGCTCGGGGGTTTCCAGCTGTGTCAACTGCATGTGGATGACATTTAGCATCCGTAAGGTGTCTGCGATGTTGAAAAAATTTTCTTGTTCGCTTATTGTGTTCCTATTGTTATTTTTATTCCTATTGTCATTTAAACTTTTTCCTTTGTTCGTTGAGTCCGTCGGGAGATGTTGATAGTAGCATTTTTCCCCAAATTTGCAGGTTCCATATTTTGCGTAAGTCCTGCAAATGTCCGGGTGGTAGAATTTACATCCGTCTCCAAATTTACAATGACCATTATTATAGAAGAAATTGCATATTGGGGGATGTTCATATATACATTGTCCTCTTTTAAATCTGCAATTATCTTTTATATAATACCTGCATATAATTCCTTCCCCATATTTACTCTTGGCTTTTGTTTTTGCTCCTTATTGGGGGACAGTTTTACTTCGTTTTCTTGACTGCCCTCTTGTCTTGTCCTATTTGTGCTATTTGTGCTAGTTGTGTTTGTGTCCTTCGTTGCCCTTATGCTGTGTGTTGTCTTTACACTCTTTGTCGCCTGTGTGTTTTCGGCCTCGTTTTGTGATGGTATTTGATTTTTTTCTGTTTCGCCTTTCTCCGTTTCTTCCGTTTTCCACTGTTCTTTGTTTCCACTTTCCTCTTTCATTCTCTTCTCGTAGTCTCTTTCTACTTTAAATACCGTAAAAGAGTTTAATTCGGTCAAGCAGTTTTCGCAGAAAAATTTCATCCCATTAAACTGCTTTGCGTTCGTTATAAGGGAGATTTTTTCATCTCCCCATTCTAGGCATTTAAAATCAAAAAGTAGCTGACAGAAATCACACCTCATCGCCCCTTTCTCATCTGTTGCATCCTTACAGATACCACAGAGTTGCAGGTATGCATTAATTTCCATGTTGGTGAAGTGACTCAAAAAGGGGGTATTATGGGAGGTATTGGGTGGGGGATGACTCAAGCTGTGTGAGGGAAAGAATTTTCCGTTACTCCAGGGTGGGGGATGTGGCACGCTCTATACTTCTCACTGATTGGTCCTCTCGACTGTGGCTGCGGTGGATAATGGGGGGATATTTGCGGGCACTTCAAAAACAAATCTTTCCTCACAAAGAGACTCGGAAAAAAAACAAATGCTGTGTATATTAATTCATTTTGTTTTTATTTACTTTTTTTTTGTATACACCGCGATTTTTACTTTTATAAAAAGAAATTCCGCTATGCACTATCAATTAACTCACAATATCGGCATATATATATATATATATATATATATATATATATATATATATATATATATACGTATATATAAATATATAAATATAATGTGTGTGGTGTGTGTGTGTGTGTGTGTGTGTGTTATTGTGTGTACTTGTGTTCTCGTCAATGGTTTATGAATTCGTGACTGAGTAGAAATACTGTTAAAATTTCGGGGGAGGGGAGTCATCCCAATAAACCCCTCTCCCATAAATTCGTCCTTGGATAGAAGGATAGAAACCTAAAGAGGGCAGTTTGGAAATTAAAGATTTGTACCACAATCTATCAAAAGCTTTCGATATGTTTAATGCAATAGCAAAAGTTTCACCGAAATCGCGAAAGGAGGATAATCAAGAGTCAGAGATATGTTAGAAGATCGCCAGTGGAGCGTCTTCCCTTGCGGAACCCATACTGACGATTTGAAAGAAGATTGTGAGAATATAGATGTTTCAGAATCTTCGTACTAAGGATAGATCAAAAACCATTCGAAAGGCAAGAAATCAAAGCATTTGAACGATTGTTGAAGGGTTGAGAACGGTCACCCTTCTTTGCGACAGGCTGAATGAAAGCGAACTTCCAGTAGGAAGGAAAAGTACCAGCTGAGAGATAAAGACGAGATAGTTTGCCAAGACAGGGTGTCAGCACTAAAGCACAGTTCTGAAGAATAACAGGAAGAACACCATCAGGATTGTACGCCTTCCTGGATTTAAGCCCAGATAGTGCAGAAAGAACATCTTGGAAGAGATTCTAATTTCAGACATAATAATGTCAGAGGGGGGAGGAGATGGAGAAACAGCACCGGAATCGTCCAGGGTTGAGTTGTAAGCGAAAGTGTGAGCAAAGAGTTCAGCTTTGTCAGGAGAAGAGATGGCAACTACCTGTCGGAATGGAAAATGGTCGAGAAATGGGAGAAAGTAAAGTTGTTGAAGAGTTTCTTAGCTAGATGATAGGAAGAGAGAGAAGAATTACAATTGGATAGGTTTTCACATTTTTGTCGGATGAAAGAATTTTCGGCGAGTCGAAGAACAGATTTTGCATAATTCACGGCAGAAATAGAAACTGAGTGTGAGTCAGAAGTTGGATGGCAACGGTACCTTCTGAAGACTCCTCTCTGTTGCGGAATGCGGATAGTATTAGAATCAGTAAAGTTAAACCAAAAGTTTATGCAATGGTAGTAGGAATAGTATATGGAATGTATGCTTCCATGCCCGAGAAAATCACCTCCGGGATGCGCTCAGCACACTCGAAAGAGCCCCGGACACGGAAGCAGTAATCATTACGTGGGAAATCACAGAAGTACTTCCTAAGGGCCCCCTAATCAGCAACGCCAAAGTGCCAAAGGCGCCTCTTCTTGGGAGGATCTAAATGCAGGATTAGAGCGATAGGACAGGAAACAGATATAGGATTGTGGTCGGAGGAGCCCAACAAAGAAAAAGTTTCCCAGAGTAAGAAGAAGGATGAGAGGTAAGAAATAAATCCAGAATGTTGGGCCTCTCTCCAAGGCGATCGGGGATATGAGTAGGGTGCTGTACAATCTGCTCTAGGCCATTCAGGATAGAAAAGTTGTACGCTAGTTCACCAGGGATGTTAGTGAAATGGAAGGAAAGCCAAAGGTGGTGGTGAACACTGAAATCTCCTACTAAAATGGAGATTTTAACAAAGGGACAGCGGGATAGAATGTATTCCACTTTCGAAGTGATGTAGTCAAAGAATTTTGGATAGTCAGAGAATTAGGAGAAAAATAAACAGCGCAGATGTATTTTGTTTGAAACTGGCATGTAAGCCGCAATGAAGGTGGGAAGGAGCTTTGGGGGGAGAAGGGAGGATGACCTCCCCCTAAAGGGGTAACTTTAACCTAAGAGAGGAAGAGAAAGGAGGAGGAGGAGGGTCTTTGGGGGAGAAGTTGGGATGTCCTCATCCCCGAAAGGAAACCCTAACCTAAGCCTTAACATAAGAAGGAGAGAGAGCTGTTATTCCACCGGAATCCGTCGCATAATGAGCGTCCAGGAGCCCACCATATGTTATATAGAGGGTCTGGAGTTGCCAGATAACACTTTCTACAGTATTATATGGAGGGGTTACCAGAGAGCACTATATATTTATTTATTTATAAAAGGAGGGTTACCAGATACCACCATTTTAATTATTTATATATACTGTAGATGAGTTGCCAGAGAGCACTGTTTATTTTAATTATTTGTCTATATATAGATGAGTTGCCAGGGAGCACCATTTATTTATTTATAGATGAGTTTCCAGAGGCCACTATTTATTTTAATTATATGCAGGGTTACCAGAGAGCACCAGTTATTTTAATTATATTATTTATTAATGGCAAGAGAGACGTTCTCCTTAATTTGCTCGAATTAATTCAATACATTTAAACGAATCCCATTTATTAACAATAAATGAAATACAATTAATCCGAAATAAATAAAACACCAAATTGACAACAGAAAATAACAGTACACTTTATATATACAACCAAAAGAATTCAATGAGAAGTCTATATATACTTTTATAAAGAAATTTCAGCGAAATCAAAGTAATGGACAAAAGAATTAAATGAGAAGTCTATATATACTTTTATATTATTTTTTTATAATGAAAATTCTGCGAAATCAAAGAAATTGAGGAATTGCAGTTCATTTGTTTTCTTCGTACTTTCATGCTAGTATATTTAATTAACAATAAAAGAAAAATGCATGCAATATAATAATTACACACTCTATGTATATATATATATATATATATATATATATATATATATATATATATATATATTATTTATATACATTCATAAATAAATCTATATACACTTTATACTATTCTATTTTTTATAAAGGAAATTCCGCGAATTCAAAGTTAATTAATCGTTAACTTTTATAAAAAACAAAGTAAAATACATTTACATTAAAATTACTTCGCTTCCCAACCAAGACAGAAGAGTGTAACGAGGTAAATTCGATACGTTTAAAAACTGGAGGTGACTCCAAAAGGCTAGAATGGAATGTGGTTTGACCCACATTTCGTCCCAAAAACCGGTTTCCGTCCACACCATATATTGTTTTCATCATTCATTATTATCATTACCAGTGCTTTTAAATGTAAAATGATTTTAAAATCTAGTTAGAGAGAGAGAGAGAGAGAGAGAGAGAGTCGAGAAAATGAAGACGGCACACACACACACACCACACACACACACAGAAAGAAAGCCTTGCTTATTCTATATGGATATAATATTCATAGCTTCAATTTTTCATAAGTATATTGGAACTCATTTACCGAGTTTGTTTATGATGGTCGTTTTCACAGCAAAATTTTTTAAAATATTTAAAAAAAGATTGAAAAGAAAACGGTACATCCCACAAGTACTGAGTCCCGAGTGAATCAAAACAGTACATGCGGTCCCTATTTTTAACACGAAGGTCAAGCTTATCGCCCCTCCTCTCGAGTTGGCCTGATGATCATTGATGATCTTAGTGAAGACCAGAAATACCTCTATGAGATCTGTCTGGCTATCAAAAATGGATCCTGTAGCAAGAGTCTCGTAAACAAGCAACCCGGGAAATTGAGCTACTCTAGATCGCTGATGATGGCTAATCGACTTTGCAGACTCTATGTCTCCCCAGAAAGTCCGTAAGAGAGCCTTATACTACTAACTGAATGTATTGTGCAGGTGTGTGCCCCATTGTGGCTTTTTATTAAGACGCAGCCTAATTTTCACAAAGGACCACAACATATCTTCAAGATGATCGAGCTAACACGAAGCATGCCAGATAAAGAAAGGAAGATGGTTGATTGTCATTCAAAGGAATGCCTACTTTGCACATAACAAGAACATATTAGCTGCAATGTAGCTTGATGACCGGAGGCATATCTGAGAATTAGTATGTACAAAAACCATGAGAGCTAAATAATAAGTAACCAATAAACAGAGGGTCTTCCGAATCCCACAACTAAACTTTCATACAAAGGACTACCACGCAATGATAGGCTGGTGTGCTGTGTATGAGCCACCTCTAATAAAACAAATACCACAAGACCTCCTGTTTGGAACCTTTGTGGAAGACAAAGTAGCTCCTCCTAAGTATCCCTGTCATACGTAGGCAGTTGAGCGTCATATAAAACTGGTGACACACGCCTCTAAATGTGTCATTAGTGTAGAAAGGAGAGATGGCTTTGTTAAAGCACAAATAAAATAAAAAAGTTGTATGAAATCTTTCAACACTAAAAAAGAATACAAAACATAAAAGTATAAGGTCTCTATGGCTGGGAAGTTGGGGTGGGCTTGGTGCTGGTCCAAGTAGCTTACCTCCACGAGGTGGACGCGGGTAGAGTGAGCTTCAGTTAATGCAGTTCAGGCTAAATGCTATCTTGTGGAAAAATTAAGTTTTTTCCTTTTATAAGAATTCAGCCTATTTTACTCACAACTGAAGCCCAATCTAGCTAAAAGCCACAAGAAATATATATATATATATATATATATATATATATATATATATATATATATATATATATATGCAAATGCAAAAACCGCTTAACTAAATGCCCTTGAATACAAACTACCCGTTGGTGACACATCTTAAAATAGAAAGACTGGGAAAAATTTTCACTGTAAACTAGCCTCAACCACCTCCAAAAAATACCATCGCCAAACCAATTTTCTACAAATTTTTTTTTACCATTATATCATAGTTCACTCCACCCAATTATACATTCTCCAATACTTTCAGGCATACTTTTGGCACTATCGAATATACCATTAAAGTCCTCCACGTGTTCTCGAATTTTGTCAAATATACTTAATACATTCTCTACGTGTGAACAACAGTCACTAAAATCACAGTCAACTTTTTGCATGTCTTCAGAAAGGAAAAGGGTGTAAGATAAAAGCTTTCCAACTGCATATAAAGAAAAACCAAACTGTCCTCTATTAATGACATCTAATAGTTGGTGGGCCTGTTGGGCAGTTCCTGAGTTACGAGACTCTTCCAGTACTCTAAGTTAGGCTGACCATACGTACCGTTTTGAACGGGACAGTACCGTTTTGTATGGGTTTTTGTATGGGTTCTGTCACTGAAGAATAATTGTAAGCTCAGTATGTTTATGTACTTACTTTTTCATGAATACAGAATATTACATAACCCCCGTCCCTTTTTTGTCATCCCAATGTCCCGTTTTTGTCTCAAGGAAATATGGTCAGCCTATCTAAGTGCATGTACAGTTGCGCTCATTATTATAAGGACACTCTTGAGAAAAGATAGCGACACCTGGCATATATTTGTTGTGTGTATGACATATATTTGTTGTGTGTATGACAAGAAACACACTAATTTCGATAAGCTAATGAGATATGCGGCAGTGAACAAAATAACAAGTAAATAAGCCAATAATAACTGAAGTGGTGAAAGTACGGTGTGGTACAGTAAACGGACTAGGCAAGTAAACAAAATGCATAAATGAGCAAATAAACAAGCGGATAGAAATACTGCAAGATAATTGGATACGGTAAAATAATTGACAGGCCGACTGTACTCGAAATGGGAAAGTTAGTTTGGATACACTTTTGGATATAGCCTATTCGCTAGGCTGAGGTTACACAATGTAGGCTACGCGGGAGTTGCCTAACACGAAGACAGAAGGTAGGTTTGTGGCCTCCGAGAAGGTTTAAGGACCTGGGCTTCGAAGGTGATGCTTCTTAAGGCGGACTGACCTTACCAGCGAGAGGATGAGTGTTGAGGGCTGGTAAAGAGTTGTTGTAAAGGGGGCCTATCGGAAACTCCTGTAGCAGTGGTGTTGCTTCTTGCGGAATAAAATTGTAGGGGCCTTTACTTGATGCTAGATTTCGTGTATGCTCGACCAAAGTCTTGAAGAACGGTGGGCCGCTCTCCGGCGAAGACTGGAGAGCGGGTGACGTTACGAGTAGCGTTACTGAGGAAAGAGCTGAGAGGGAAATGGAACAGCAAATGCGAGAACAGGGCAAGTGTTAGTGATTTGAGAAAGAACTCGCATTTTTATAGGCCTTGGTGACGTCCTCTGTTGGTCATTTCGGGAAATACCATAAAATCTGTTTCCTCCGTAGGCTCGCTCCATATGAGTACACATGTTTGCGTTTTATAGCCTTGTTTACAATTTCCAGCCACAAAACAAA
The DNA here is from genome assembly GCA_023014485.1 of Bathynomus jamesi. NCBI lineage: Eukaryota > Metazoa > Arthropoda > Malacostraca > Isopoda > Cirolanidae > Bathynomus > Bathynomus jamesi. The sequence continues at coordinate 307,296 of JAJOZX010000639.1, read as the reverse complement.
CAGGCGAAGAATAGGAATTTCCAATCGGTCTCTATATATTCTAAGCAGTAACGTATGAAACCTACAGATACTCATCAACCTGGTAATGTTATAATGTTATTAAAATTTAATATGAATCTAAACATTGTTTTTTCATTTATAAACCGCCTATATATATATGTATTTATATATATCAGGTTTTTGCTCTACCTTTGTTATAACACAAAATAGTATCTGAATCTATGTTCAATATTAAATAAAAATAAATAAATAAATTAATCAATTAATCAATTTGGAATGTGCTCAGGGCACAATAATACTTACGAACGGCCCTGTTTTTATACATCATTCAGGATGACAGGCTTGCCAATACCATGAACACTGTCATCACGTCCGGAGGTAATTTTTTAGTTTTGACAAGACTATTTTTTATTCACTTAATTGACATCCTCCTTGTTAATATATATCTCCTTCTTGAATTTATATTTTACTCTTCATTTATGTTTCCTGGTAATATGTAAACCAGAGTGATGAATGGAAAAATTTATGTTCTAAACATAACAAATATATGTCAGGTGTTGATATCTGTTCTCAAGCGAGCCGAACGAATAATGAGCGCAACCGTACAATTGGTACATAAAGTTCCTTGAAACGAAGGACAGAATCATGTCTTTCAATCCAGCGTGTCACATACAGGAAGTAAGACATTGTGAAGGGAGGAAGGGAGGTCTTTAGTTATATTTTCTTTGAGGATTTGTGTTCTTTGAGGAGAGGATCTGAAAAAAGTACAAACAGCCCCAATCGTTCCCAAGCATTTGTGCACCATGGGTATGTTACACAACTTTGCTGCACCAAGATTTAAAGATTGTGCCCCACAGTATACATAGAGAGCCTTTGGATATTGTGATGTAATATGGACACGAACTCCATTCACGTGCTCACTCATGGAAGCTGCTCCGTCATATCTGCTACTCTTCACCATATAGGCTGACAGAGTACTTTGCACTTTTCCACCAGCAAGTCCAGCACACAAAAGCGAGGAATATTATCAGTACTTGCTAACACCAGTACACAACTTATAGGTTATAGCCTTAGCTTATATGACTCCCGAGTCCGTAGGCATATAGGCTATAACGTAACCTGGCCTGGAAACCCGCCAGATCTAAACCTAATCGAAAATCTATGGGACATATGCAAGACTCGACTTAAAAAACTGGGCTGTACAGCTAAAGCAAAACTGATAGCGTCTGTCACCCAAGGCTGGTTTCATGATGAAACATGAAAGAAAATCTGTGAAGAACTGGTACATTCCTTGCCAAAGTGTGTTCAAGACGTTATTAAAGCTAGAGGTAGCTATCTTAAATATTAAGGTTTGTTCCAGTCTTCAAAATACATGCTGTTGACTGAAAATTCTAATTTCTTTGTCCTGTTCACATTAATTTGCACAATACTGTATGTTTTTTCCAAATAAGAATGATAGGTTTTAGTTTTTCGTATTTATTAATAAACCCCAATTTTGCAATCCCACAATACACAATACTGATCACGATGATGATGATAATAATGGTAATTGCACTGCTGAGAACAGTAATAGTTAGTAATTGTAGTTATCCGAGTAGTTAGTGATAGCATCAATATTAACATAAAAATAATGATAACAACAGCATTAGTAGTATTAATGATTAAAAAACATATTTTAATGAGTTCTTCTTAAGTGGATTCTTTGGTAAGAAATATTTGAGTTAGATCAGAGGCTGACCCTGTACTTCACGGAAATAGTTATTTAGATTTGTTTCACTATTAATCTGTCTTCTTTGACCGGTGTGCCATTTTTTTTGCATAAATAATACCATTGCGCACGTAACTTGAGTGGAAGTAATTTGCGTAACCTTTTTTTAATTTTAGAATTCTTTTGAACAGATCTTGCTTGAATTTTGTAAGGTATTCGTTGAGGTAAAAACTAGGCTTTCTTTATATACACTGAGACACAATTTCATTCTTTACGTCGGCACTTTTTATGTGGAATTTAATCGGCCTCCCCAACCTGGTGTCTTCATTAATCATAAATTGGCTGACAGAGTAGTTGAGGTGAGTCTGAAGACTCCCAGTCACTATCTTTTTGCAGTTTTCTCCCTGGACTTCTGCAGGGAGAGCGGGACCAATAATGACCATCGTATTTGTGTTTATCTTAAAGAAGTTACTCCAACTTCGAATGTTTATCGTTTTGTTTCTGTTCTATGAGATTCAATTTTAGCTTTAATTCGACAACCTCTTAGTAGTATACCCGCAAAAATGCCAAGTCAATTGCATGCAACATGATAAATATTTGCAACATAACTTTGCAACATTGCAGCAAACAAAGTGTGGGGGTAGACCCTCCAATGAGGGAGACGGGGGTTATGCATGAAGGGGGTGAGGGTTACACCATTCAAGGGGGAGAGGGGAGTATGCATGAAGGAGGTCAGGGTTATATCCTCCAAGGGGGGATTGGGGTAACCTAACCTAACAATGGTAATAAAACACAAGGAGGAGAGGGAGGAAAGAGAGAGGAGAAGATGCTTTCGTTGTGACGTCTCGGAGCATTTTCATTCCTTCCCTAAACCCCCTTGGCGGCTTTGGATCACAGCCATTTGGCTTAGATACCAGCCATGATATAGCCAATCGTATTGCGTAAGCGGCTGACAGCCAGTTTGTTTAGAGGATAAACAGTCAGGGACACAGCCAGTTGGCTTAGAATACAGCCAGAGAAAGAGCCAGTCGTTTAATCTTAGATGCATGTATACATATATTGGGTGGCCCAAAAAAACTTCTTGAGATTTGAACATCAATAACTTAAAAAATATACAGTTTATACTTCCAAAATTTACACCACTTTTACCTCAATCTACTGATAAGTCATCATAAAAATTTCAAACCTCTACATAAAATACTTTTTCCGCAGCTGAGGGAACAATGAGGTATGGTGAAATAAACGAATATCATAAATCCTAAATGTGTATAGCTGTACCTGGCAACTATTCTAAGACTTATTGTAGTTTCCTTAGCCTATGGATAATCTGTTAGTCTCTGAAAAACGTCAGATGATATAGGCTACGCCCATCTTAAATACTGTTTTTTAAACTTACCCTTCAAATTATGTTTCTAACTAACGGTGAAAAAGCGGTATTGAAAAGTGTTTCTTGGAAAAAAAGATGGACTGGGGCAAGAATTTTGAGGAAATTTCCAGGAATAACTTGTAATGTTACGTCTGTGAATAGAATAATTAAAAAAAAATAAAGCAACCGGTTCGACAGCACGGAAGCGTGGAAGTGGTCGGCCTTAAACAGTTTACACTCAAGACAATATAGCAATGACAGAAATGATGAGCCTATCTCAAGAGGATCGACCTGCTCTCAGAGGAAAATTGGAAGAAATTTAGGTATCAGTCGAAGTTCCATACAAATAATGCAGAGAACGGTAGAACTTAAAGCTTTAAAAGGATCCGTGTTTCAAGACGTGACAGCAATGTAAGAGCTAAAAGAAAAATTCTTTGTAGAAAATTGCTTGATAGATTTTCGTCCAATGATGTCAAAAAAATAGTTTTTACAGATAAGAAAGATTTCACCATCGAGATTGCTCGAAACTCCCGGAACGAAGTTGTTTATGGTCGGCGTAAGAAAGACATTCTTCCATCAAGACTTTACCACCAGACAAGTCAGTTTTCTAAAAAAATCATGATATTAGCAGGTGTATCGTGGAATGGAAAGACGAAAATTCATTTCATTTCAGAAAATAAAATAATTAATTCAGAAACCTATGTAAATCTCTTAGAGGAGAATCTTTTGTCTGATTGTCGGCGTCTGTAGTATGGAAACGATTTCACCTCCAACAAGATGGTGCTACAGCTCATAAGAGCAAGTTCACACAAGATTATCTAAAACAGTATGTAGTCAACTTCAATGGAAAAAACGACTAGACCCCGCAATCACCTGACTGCAATCCCATGGATTATTACATGTGGAACACTCTAGCAGAGAAAATTTATGAAGGCCAAACAGAGAAGTTTGCAGAAATGCAATTAAAGGAAAATAAAACTCGAATGTTGGGACAAACTAACATTAACAGAAATCAGAAAATGTATCATGTCACGGAAGAAAAGGTTAAAATTAGTTTGTAAGCAGGACGGCGGACATATTGATCATATTTGTTGATAAGATGTGAATAATAAAAATTTTTTAGTTTTTGATATTGGTTTTTCTCGCTATACCTCATTTTTCCCTCAGCTGTGGAAAAATTATTTTATGTAGAGGTCTGAAATTTTTATGATGGCTTACCAATGATTATGGTGAAAGTTATGTAAATTTTGAAAGTGTGAACTGCATATTTTTTAAGTTATTGATGTTCAAATCTCAAGAAGGCGTTCTTTTTGGGCCACTCGATATATATATATATATATATACAGTATATATATATATATATATATATGTATATATATATATTAGACAACTCTTTTTTTAACCAGTGGGGATCGAACCCATGATCTTAAGGTTGAGGTGTGGGCGCCCTAGCGTTCTGTGCTATCCCACACATCCACACACACACACACACACATATATATATATATATATATATATATATATATATATATATACACACACACACACCGCCAGCAATCGACGTCTTAGAGTTGATGTTGATAGCTGGATATTTGATGCTCCTAATTCCTGCTTAAGGATGTCACTAGTTTTTCTGGGATCCTGCTTGTTTATTCATATTAATGTTGCATTATCTCTGGGTGTTCTTTTCCGTTTTCTCAGCATTTGGCTTTCTTTGATGAGGATATTGAGCCCGTGGTTTGTTTCTTCTTAATAATCTTATTAACCGCTTCCACACTAGCTTTGATTGCATTGGCAATTTCTCTGTATGAGCGATGTATGTTCATGCAGGTGATTATTTTACTTCTTTTTCTTGATGTAATGGCCAAATTCAACTCTGAAACACACAGAGAACAGAAATCACACGTACTGATTCTGATGAATGACAAAAATAATTTAAATTTGGCAGACTTCAAAAGATACTGCAATAGCCTTAAAAGATGCTGCAATAATGTTTCAGATGATACAATAATGTAGAGTATACCACAAATAATTAAACTTATTCATAAAATTACATTTAAAAAGCTTTCATTGTTGTTTTCATTAAAAACACTGAAAAATCATATTTTTGTTGCATATTCACATTATTTTGCACAATACTGTAAGTTATGTTTAATAGATACATAGATTATAAAGTTAGGAAATAGGCCTCAGATGAGTACGTGATTTTTGGCACGAAGCCAGAAGTACAGGGTTCGTCGCGTTCATACTTATCATCTTGTTCAGCACATGAGGTATGAGAATAATAGCCACGTAACATAACGCCTTCCGTTTGGTCTAATCATAAACAGTTTTAACTTAGAAATAGCAATATATATATATATATATATATACGAGGGTAATTCAATAAGTATCCGCACTTTTTATTTTCGCAATTTTATTTTCACATCTGATAGATTATAAACACATCACTTCTCAACATAGTCTCCCAGTTTCTCAATACACTTAGTCCACCGATCTACAAGCTTCCTAATGCCATCACAAAAGAATGTTTTTGGCTGTGTGCGTAGCCAGTCATGCACCGCCTCCTTCAGGTCATCATCGCCTTGGAATCGCTGACCTCTCAAAGCGTCTTTTAGTAGTCCAAACAGGTAAAAATCCGAAGTTGCCAGGTCTGGACTGTAGGCTGGATGGTCGAGAACTTCAAATTTAAGTTCTTGAAGGCATTTTCTAGTCTGTGCAGCGGTATGAGGGCGCGCATTGTCGTGTAACAGAATAACACCTTCCGACAATCCCCCTCTCCGTTTTGTGCGAATTGCTTGCTTTAACACATTCCGAAGCATGTCAGAATACGATGTACTTGTTACTGTAGTTCCACGCTCTAGATAACGTTCAAGGATAGGGACTGGTGTATCCCAAAACAATGTTAGCATAACTTTACCTGCTGACTGCTGCGCTTTGAACTTCCTTGCAACGGGAGATGTTGGATGCTTCCATTGCATGCTCTGTCGTTTACTTTCTGGTTCATAGTAATGGATCCAGGTTTCATCTCCAGTGATAATGCGCTCCAAAAAGTTTTCACCTTCATTATGATACCGCGCCAAAAGACGAGAGCAGACGTCCATACGATTACGATTGTGCTCTTCTGTCAACTGTTTGGTAACCCATCTTGCACAAAACTTGTGAAAGCCAAGAATGTCATGAACTATCGAATAGGCTGACCCTTGACTGATGTCTAATGAAGATGCAATTTCTTTTATTGTTAATCTTCTGTCATCGAAAATCATGGCTCTAGCTTCTTCCTGCTTGTCACCACTGGTTGATGTTGTCGGTCTTCCTGAGCGCTGAGCATCTGTCACACATGTCCGACCTTCCTTGAACATTTGAATCCACTCGTAAACACTTTGTCGTAGTAACGCATTATTACCATACTGAGCAAATAAACGCGTGATACACACAGACCGTGCATGGAACAAGGAACTCTTCTGGGAAAATTTAATCCACTATGGTTCGAATAAGTAATGGTAAATGACAAACACTATAGTTTTTACTTTTTCATGATGTTAGCACGACGAAGGTAAAGTGGCCCCAAAAATATAGCTTCCCTTACTAACTATCTGCAAAGCAGATAGGATCTAATGCCAAAGCTGGATCGTATCTGCTTTGCAGATAGCTGGTGAAGGAAGCTATATTTTTGGGGCCTCTTTGCGAGTGACCCGTTTCCCACGTCCGGCTAACATCATGAAAAAGAAAAAACTATAGTATTTGTCATTTACCATTACTTATTCGGACTATAGTGGATTTAATTTTCCCAGAAGAGTTCCTTGTTCCATGCACGGTCTGTGTGTATCATGGAAAAACCTCAGGGGACCATTCTGAGTTCAATCATATATATATATATATATATATATATATTATATATATATATATATATATATATATATACATGTATCATATATATATTTTTTTATGCAGGAAGGAAGGGTCAAGGACAAATGCCCCAAAAGCGTCCCTCCCATAGAAGAAGAGAGCCAAAATCAAGGTCAAGAGTTTTCGAGATGCCTGGACACTGCGTCACCGGTTGAGTACATGAAAGATTGAAAATACTGAATAATCCTTGCATTAGATAGTTGGACAGAAAAGAAATGAGAAAGTGTAGAAAGTCGTACTGCGTGCTCTCCTTAAAGGAAGAGGCATGCAGTTAGAGAGTTCAGAAGAGCAATATCCGTTATGATAGCGATAGTAAAGAGAGAGTGAGGCAACATTGCGGCGAAGAGAGCTTGAAGACAATCAGTAAGAGGCGGGGAATTGATGAGACGAAAAGCCTTTGATTCCACCCGGTCAAGTACGGCTGCGTGTGTTGAGCTACCCAACACATGAGAAGCATACTCCATACAGGGCCGAAGAACCCTGTTCAGAGACGGCAACTGAGTGGGGGTGAAGAAACTGCGGAGGCGGTACAGCACACCTAACCTCTTATAAGCTGTTTTAGAAAGAGAATACAGTATATGGGATATTTCCAGGAAAGATGACGAGAAAAGGAAACGCCAAGAATTAAGAGAAGAGGAAGGATTCAGTTGTGTGTTGTTGAAGGTAAGGGGATAGTCGTGTGGAAGATTGTGACGAGTAGACAGATGGAGGAACTGTTTTTTTGAGGCATTGACAGCCACAGGGTTTTCTCTAACCCCAATAACATATAGCAGAAAGATCAGAGGTCAGGTGTCCTATAGCCGTCATACGCGAATCATGAAGTGACTGCTGTGAGGGACGCTTTGGGAAGCAGGAAGGAAAGGTACCACATGAGAGACAAAGACGAAAGAGTTCGCCTAGGCAGGGTGTCAGCACAGCAGCACAGTTCTTAAGAACAACAGAAGGAACATCATCAGGACCATACGCCTTCTTGGAGTTGAGCCCAGATAAGGCAGAAAAAACATCTTTCGAAGAGATTCTAATTTCAGACATAATAAAGTCAGAGGTGGGAGGAGATGGAGGAACAGCACCGGAATCGTCCAGGGTTGAATTGTAAGCGAAAGTTTGAGCGAAGAGTTTAGCTTTGTCAGGAGAAGAGACGGTCACTGTGTGGTCAAAATGGAAAAGAGGAAGGAAAGAAAACGAAGTAAAGTTTTTGAAGAGGTTCTTACCTAGATGCCAGAAAGAGTGAGAAGAATTATAATTGGGTAGATTTTCACATTTTTGTCGGATGAAGACATTTTTGGCGAGTCGAAGAACAGATTTTGCACGATTCCGGGCAGAAATATAAGCTGAGTGAGAGTTAGGAGTTGGATGGCGACGTTACCTTCTGAAAGCCTCCTCTCTGTTTCGGGTAGCATTAGAACAAGTAAAGTTAAACCAAGGTTTCTTGCATTAGTTGTAGGAATAGAATATGGAATATACGCCTCCATGCCCAAGAAAATCACCTCTGTGATGTGCTCTGCACACTCAGAAAGGCCCCTACCACGGAAGCAGTTATCATTCTATGGGAAATTAGAGAAGTACTGCCTAAGAGCCTCCCAATCCGCGGCACTGAAATGCCAAAGGTGCCTCCTCTTGGGAGGACCCAAAAGCCGAATTGGAATGACAGGAGAGGAAACAGATATAAGGTTGTGATCAGAGGAGCCCAACGGAGTGAGAAGTTTCACAAAGTAATAAGAAGGATGAGAGGTAAGAAATAAATCCAGAATGTTTGGCCTATCTCCATATATTATATATATATATATATAGTGCTTTTCTTATTTCACGTGCTAAGTATGTGTTGAATAGAAAAGTTAGACTAAAAGCTAAAACTGGGCAGCGCGACTGAGCGCTTAACATGCGAAACTGGCTTACTCTCTTAGGAAATAGGCTTACCGTAGGTGCATCGAAACAGTGCCCCATTTTCACGTATGGTGATAGGTCGAACCCAACCAACGCTATCCATTTTTGAAATTACAGAACACTCTCAATAAGACCTTATTATCATTTTGCAAAGAGGCCTCATGTATATAGGGCGATTCGAGGGAATTGTTGAAATTACTATTATTATGACTATTATTATTATTATTATTAGTAGTAGTAGTAGTAGTAGTAGTAGTGGTGCTATTACTATTATTATATTTATTACTATCTCATACTAGTCAACACTATGAACTGTTAAATTATGATTTATTGGTATTAGCATTACAATTACACTGTACAACAGTGAATGAAAAACGGAAATGAGATCGTCATTTTTATGGCTAATTATTCAGGACAAGCACTGGGCGCCTAATATCTGCTGTGTGAGATGTACAAGCTCGTTATCTGCATGGTTGAAAGGCACCGGTCCTGGTCTGGAATTCGGTGTCCCAATGGTATGGAGAGAGCCGCTGGACCATTCAACTGATTGCTATTTCTGCTTAACGAACATCACAGGTTTGAATCTTTTATTTTTCTGAATATACGTCAAATTTGGTGTTTTTAGCACATTTTAGCATATCCTGCTCTGCATAATGTATTACACAATTATGCTATCTTAAGTAGTCAACAATGTCTATTGTCTCACATTACAGGTTGCAACAGAAAAGGGAAAAAGGCTGTAGTCTACCCAAATCTTCGTTCTGCTATGCGTCAAGTGGAACATTCTACAGATATACCCATCCCTCGTCCTCCAGCTGAAATGCCGACCGATAACACAGACTCTGACAAATCGGAATCAGACGGCGAATGCTATGAAGCTCAAGTCGAGTCCAAGAAAGAACAACATCTTATCACGCAGTCTGAACTCAATGATTTGGTCCGTGATTTAATACTTACCAAGCAACAAAGTGAACTGCTGGCCTCACGACTACAATAATGGAATCTGCTGGCGGAAGACGTACGAATTACAGCATTCCGAAAGCGCTCCTTGGATTTGCAGGAATATTTCACAATGAAGAACAATCTTTGTTATTGCATTGATATACATGGTTTGTTCGATGCTCTGGGTTTGTGCTATGAACCGAATCAGTAGCGATTGTTCATTGATGCATCTCTGTACAGTGTTAAGGGTGTACTGCTACACAATGGGAACACAATGCCTTCTGTTCCGATCGCTCATTCAGTCGTCTTGAGAGAAACGTATGACAATGTTGCTTTTATTCTGGACTGTATAAAATACAATGAACATGAATGGCTTATCTGCGCAGATTTGAAGGTTGTGGCTATTCTCAATGGATTGCAAACTGGCTATACGAAATACATGTGTTTCCTATGCAAGTGGGATAGCCGAGCAAGGTCTGAACACTACACACGCTCAGTATGGCCGCCGCGAGACAATTCCTCACCTGGATCTCACAATGTTACTCACGAACCACTAGTACGAAAGGAAAAGGTTATCTTGCCGCCACTTCACATAAAACTAGGGCTGATGAAACAATTTGCAAAGGCATTGAAACAGGATAAGCTTGCCTTCAAATATCTAAAGGAAAAATTCCCAAAAATAAGTGATGCCAAGATTAAAGAAGGCATATTCGTCGGCCCTCAAATTCGCCAACTCATGCTAGACGAACACTTTGAAGCGGTGATGGATGAGGTTGAGTTGGCAGCCTGGCGTGCATTCAAAAACATGTGCAGCGGTCTACTAGGAAAGACTAAATACGACAACTATGCTGAACTTGTGGATCACCTTATCAACTCATACCAACGTCTCAGACGTAAAATGTCATTGAAAATTCATTTTTTGCATTCACATCTCTCATTCTTTCCGGAAAACGCCTTTGCTGTTAGCGAAGAACACGGGGAGAGATTCCACCAGGATATAGCCACAATGGAGAGCCGATACAAAGGGAAGTGGAGTCCTTCTTTGCTGGCCGATTTCTGCTGGAATTTAAAGCGTGACCAACCAGAAGCATCACACAAACGCCAGCATAAATACAAATAATGAGTTGAAAACAGTATAATACGAGAGTTTTATGTTAATTTTGTGCATATATGTTGAAGTATAGCAATAATTAAACTGTTCCATATGATAAAGCCCATCTTTTTATCAATATATTCTTATTTTTTGGTATGAAGATTTTAAGCAGTCATTACAAAAAAACGTCACGTGATAGAAAAAACTATTTTCAGATTTGAAATGAGCACACTCGAAATATTAAGAATGACCGAATGTCATTCCCGTTTTTTTTCTGAACCGAAAATTTGTTGTACAGTTATTATTATTATTATTATTATTATTGTTGTTATTATTATTATTATTATCATTATTATAATAATAATAATCAGGTTATCTAATAATAATCAAGTTACCTAATCTCAGGTAACTATAACTATTGAACTAATATAATTATGGTATCCTATCTCCTGTGTCATATGTTTATTGCCCCATTAATGATGTTATTAAAAGAAAAAAGGTCTTAAAAACGGCACTCCTATGTTTCATAATTTCTTTTAGGACCCCATTATTCATTACTTTTAACGTGCATCATTTATAATATATTTCTCACACATGATTAACATAATCAAAGATATAAAATATTTTTTAAAGTATTTTTCCATATCGTACTCTTTTAACCCTCTGTCGTTGAGTCAAATACGTGCCGTTTGAAATATACGCGTTTAGAGTTATCCTTACAAAAACGTTCGGCGTTATAGAGTTAAATTCCTTTTCTAAATGCGCCTTAAAAATACATCAATATAACAGTCTCTGAATTTCTCTAGAAGAAATATGAGATGGAAGCCCATAAATGTGACCTCCTCTCGGTTCCTGGTCTTATAGCGACTTTCCTTTATTTAAAAATCTGGGAATTCTTTCAGAGGTTTATTTACTAAAAATTTACGCAAAATCGTGAAGTGTTCCACATTTTTTTCAATCCCGAAATGAGGCGGGATGCTGCAGAGGGGTTGACCGCAGGTCGATCTTGAACCGTCGTTTAAACACCCATAAAGTAATTAAGTACGTAATAAAGGAAAGGAAACAACGAAACTACAGTATGTATATATGTATGTATATATTTCTCACCCACCTCACTATTCAGAAATCAAGTGTATTCTATACATGGTGTTAATGAGCTCCTCTTATAATTTAGCTTCCTTTATCCTCATTAAATTGTTACTCTTATATCTCCTTCATATATTAATTATATGTAAGTCTTTCTTCCTCTCTTTCAGATTTTACTGTTCTTTACATGATCTCACTACTCAAATCAACACTTTCTCGCACATTCTTACAATTCCAACACTATCGAATTAAAGAATCCCCTTGGGCCGACCGATATTATAGGTGCGAATTTTAGTGATAAAGATTCGAAATACCTGTCTATTAACGATTTCAACACAAAACCGAATGATGATCACTTATCAATGTTGAACCTTAACATTTGAAGCCTTACTTAACATCATGATGACCTCAAAAATACATTATCTTTAATTGAAAAAGATCCATGTATGCTAATTACACTCACGGAAACTTTCATACAGAACCCGTATAAACATCTTTTTCCTTAAAAGGCTATACATGTTTTGAAACTTTCAGTACAGAAAAAAGAGGTGGCGGCATTCGTATGTACATAAAAATTACCATACAGTAAAATGCAAAAAAAATGCCCCACTCTGTACAGTAAAACTCCACATAGAAACATGTGCGGTAAATATTGTTCTTGACAAAACCTCTTTCAACATATGGAAATATACAGACCATCTAACGGTACCGCAAATAACTATATTATTACCTTACAAGATGAAATCAGTCATCAATCCCTAGAGAGCTCGCGCTCTTTCATCCTCGGAGATTTTAATATAGACTAAATGAAAATAGGGACGGATTGCATTGCCAAATCATTATGGAACACAATAACACTGGTATACATCAATTTTGCTGTCAAGGGTTTTGTAAGTGATTCGTATAGTGTTTTTCCTGCTGATTTCGAATCTGCAATCCATTTTTCTCAATCAGCTCAGGTTATCCGGCTATGGCCTCATAAATAAAATAGAATTTTTCGTGATTTTGTCAAAGCGGAATTGGAACAGTAACATCTATCATCACTTGTTTCACTTGTATAATATCTTTTTTTACTTTTCAGGCATATAGATAAAATATTTCATAATGAATAGAGTGTAAAAATGATCCCAATAGATTCTGCTACATATGTGGGACGGTTACCATGCCAAATAACCAGTCCCAAATCACTAAATTTGTGAAGACAATGTATAGAGCATACTTTGGAATTAAGCTAGGGGACCAGGACAAAAATTTCGCCCCTCATATGTGCTGCAAGACGTGCATTGAAAATTTGAGAAGATGGAGCAAAGGCAGAGCGAAATCTTTGCCTTTTGGAATTCCCATGATTTGGAGAGAAGGAAAGGATCACGTGACAGATTGCTATTTCTGCATGACAAACCTCCAAGGTGGGCTTATAAATTTATTTTTCTTAAATATTTTGAAATCCTCGTATGAAACTTGACATAATATTCACCATAATGTAATATTCACCATATATAGCATAATATTCACCATAATGTAATATTCACCATATATAGCATAATATTCACCATAATGGTAATCATACATTTACATATACATATTGTTATAGAAAATACATTTACACATACATATTGTTATACAAGTTACATTTACATATACAATGATTGTATATTTTCTTTCTTTTTCATTCATATTGTCCCCGAAGGGACAATATGAATGAAAAAGAAAGAAAATATACAGACTCCATCGACCTATTTCATATCTTACAGACCGCAGCCTTCCCTCACGAGCCGCCACTGTCTGAATGCTTCTTCTATTTTATATGCAAGTTTTATATCCATGTTTCTGTGTTTCTATTTTCAGGAGTTAACATGAAGAATAAACACATTGTTGTATACCCTGACATTCCTTCTGCTATGAGATCTGTACCCCATGGTCCTGGAATTCCAATACCCGACCCACCTCAAACCCTGGACTTCGATGATTCTGATGATGAATCAATGACCAATGCCAATGACCAGTCCCAGTCGTATATACCTCAAAATACCGCTTCAAATGAGCCGAGGCCTCTCAACCAGGCCAAACTTAATGATCTTACCAGGGATTTAGGACTTTCCAAATTAGCTGCCGAGATCTTGGGCTCACGACTTCGAGAGGACAACTTGCTGGCTCCGGGAACAACATTCTCCTGGTATAGGAAACGAGAGGAAAAATTCCGCAAGTTTTTTGCAGTGCACGAAAATACCTCTTCCTTAGTGTACTGCTGCAATGTTGAGGGGCTAATCGAATCCTTGGGCCTGCCATATAACGCATCAGAATGGAGGCTATTTATAGACTCGTCTAAACGAAGTTTGAAAGCAGTACTTCTCAACATTGGGAATAGGGTTGCATCAGTCCCTGTAGCACATTCCGTACAACTTACTGAGAGCTACGATAACATGAAAATTTTACTAGATGCTCTCGTATACGACCAACATAACTGGAGGATCTGTGGAGATTTGAAGGTAATACTAATATCATAAGTAAACTATTGCTATTGACTATGTTGTTTTTCCAAAGGTTATTTGAGAGCGTATAAGAACACTTAACTTCCCCACAGAAGTGATACAGTCCAATGCATAGATTTTTTTATCTGATAGAACAAATTCTCTAAATTCTTTAAATATTTTCATTTTTTTTCAGATTGTGGCATTTGTATTGGGAATGCAAGGGGGATACACGAAATACCCATGTTTCCTCTGCAAATGGGATAGCCGAGCGGATGAGAACACTATGCACAGCGTGAATGGGCATCCAGAGAGAATTTTGAACCTGGGTCGCATAATGTCGTTTCAGTGCCCCTTGTACCACCAACAAAAATTTTGCTCCCACCACTTCATATTAAGCTGGGCTTGATGAAAAATTTCATCAAATCAATGAATAAGGAGGGTTCAGCATTCCGATATCTCGAGAGTAAATTTCCTCATATATCTGATGCTAAACTAAATGCTGGGGTTTTTGATGGTCCTCAAATTCGAACTTTGATTAAGGATACTCAGTTCGAAAACGCAATGTCTCCAACTGAGAAGAATGCCTGGCAGGCATTCAAATCAGTTGTCACTGATTTTCTTGGCAAGCGTAGAAGTCCAGAATACGAGTCCGTTGTCGAAAACTTGATGGAAGCTTTCAAAGCTCATGGGTCGCGCATGTCCATAAAAATGCACTTTTTGTGGTCCCACTTGGACTATTTCCTGAAAATTGCGGGGATTATAGTGAGGAACAGGGTGAACGATTTCACCAAGATATCAAAATAATGGAAGAGAGGTACCAGGGAAACTGGGATATCAATATGCTGGTGGACTATTGCTGGTGCTTGAAGCGAGACGTGCCCGAAGAAAAACACAGACGGAAAGCCAAAAAAACTTCCTTCCTTCCTCAATAAACTTTTTTCCATATTCATTGTATGAATAAATATTTATTCACACAATGTTTTCATTTTTTACGAGTGTTCTTATAATATTACTCGTATCTACAGTGTTTAAGCTAAAAAAATCAATAAATTTGGGGATAAAATTGGACTTATAATAAATGGCCAATTGCGAAAAAACCTGACCTGATTGATGAAAACCAATGTCATTTTCGAATTCAGCATGGTCGAATTATATAATATGAGTTGAAAAAACCCTCACAGCAGACAAAACAATTTCATATGCATACCAGTGTAATCAGCCAAGGATGTAAGGCCTACGTAACAAGACCAACACGCCCCATGCTGACCTTACCAAATCTTCTCTGATCGACCAAATATGGTCAGATATAGACCAGCAATACATACAAGACACAGGGATACTCCTTGTAGGCATAACTGACCACTTCCAAAATTACATCACAATTAAATAACGAAAAACAAACTAAAGCACACAAAATTTAAAATCAGACAAACAAGGCATGATCAGCTTAATAAATTCAAAACGAAATTAGTCGAAACAGATTTCGACTTCAATGACAACCCACTTACGGATATAAACACCAAATTTGAAAAGTTTCAGGAAACACTATGGCATGCTTTTAATGAATCCTGTCCCATCATTTGCAAAAATATTCCTTTGATTCCAATCAACAATCCCTGGTTGACCTCAGGTCTAAATACATCCATTAAACAAAAAAATAAACTATATAAAATTGTGAGAGAAAGTTTACTCCTAAAGGAAGTCTACACTCACTATAGAAACAGACTCAATTCGTTAATACACAAAGTTAAAGTTAATTACTATAAACATAAATTCCAAAAATACAAAGGCGATCCCAAGCAATAATGAAACCTCATTAACAGAGCGATTAACAAAAACCGAACAAAACCCTCTTGCCCGGAAAAGCTATTAGTAAATAATGAACTCATTACGGTCAAAATACTTTAAATACTTTCAACGAGTTTTACACCGAAGTGCGATCCAACCTCGCCTCTAATATCCCACCGACTGTGCGGTCTTTCGATACGTACCTTTGTCATCCGTTACCACACTCTTCTTATCTCGAACTACGACACACGATCGAATAACAGCCATAAAACAATTCAAAAATAAAAGTTGTACGCCAGACACAATCTCAAAGAGAATTTACAAGTAGTGCACAAACTTAATTGTGCTCAAGCTTTCAAAGCTCATAAACCTATTCATGCAAAATGGGGTCTTCCCAGACTGTCTGAAAAAAGTTAGTGTGGTCTATTTATAAATCCGGAGATAAAATTTTCCTCTCAAACTACAGACCTATTTCTATCCTCTCAACCGTCAATAAACTATACGAGAGAGTAATATACAGGGTGTACATAAAGTCAGGATCTATTTTTGTGAAGCACTTGGAAATTATATGGAATTCAATCATAAAATGATAAAGTGGTAACATTTATTAAATAATTAAGAGTAGGATTCGACGTGACGCCCATCAGTATCCCTGCACAGCTCAAATCGTTCCGCAGCATTTCTAAACACATTCTGGAGCATTTGCGGGGTTATGTTATCTGCAGCAGTTCGTATACGTGTACGTAAGTTTTCAAGACTCGTAATCTTCGTCTGATAGACGTGCGATTTGATAAAGCCCCATACAAAGAAATCTAAAGGGGTTAAATCTGGTGATCTCGCTGGCCAAGGTCTGTTGCTTCCGCGTCCGATCCAGCGATTTGGAAAACGTCCATTTAGATAATCCTGAACAATTTTGGCCTAATGGTAAAGAATAAAATTGCCTTACCTTATTATTTCGTTGAGCTTCGCTTGTATTCGTAGGACGCGACGATGTTTTTCGATGTAGGGCTGCGATACAATGGAGTTACACAACGAGTTGATTTGATGTAATTAATATAGGCAGTCACTACAGTATATTTAAATTCCTGAAGGTATAGGCCTATCCTTTTGCGTTATTAGGTTTGTATCACATGTTATTCACTCAGAAATTATAGGAAGATAAAGTACATCTTCCTTGCTTAAAAGCACGGCTTAACATAAGCAGCTCAGAATGTTGCAAAATATAAATCGTTAGAAATCCGCTGATTCTTCAAAGTTCGTTGACTCTTCTCTTGATGTAATTTTCATGAGTCAGCAATGGAAAATGGTAAATACGAAATAATAAATTTGGTTTCTTGTTGTCATGCAGTCCCAATGCCTACATATGGGGTTCTATGTATGGTAATTAATTTCATTCCCAATAGGCTATGTCGCCAATCCCGAGGCAATTTTTTATAGATATTTAATTCAATTAATTAATAATTTATATTTAAGAAGTAAAGGTACCACATACGATACCCTGTTGTAAGCATATATTGTTTTTCCATATACTTGGGGGTGCCGGAGAAAAATTTCTGTTATAGATTACATTTTTTGACAAACGGTGTGTTTTAAAACATGTGAAATGAGTTAAAAAGAATGAATTAGGAATTTAGAAAGAGAAAGGTTACTCAAGATCTATTTAAATATAAAAGTTCAAGAGGTCAACTTCTCAAGTTTAGTTAAAGTTATGTAAATCAGTTTGACTCCCCGTAGGTATAGGAAATTTATGGAATTAAAGTAAAGTTATTAAGCATTTTAACTTTGCTCATTATTTGTGTAAGTTTTATAAGTCACCAGTTTTTAAATGCTGGTTTACTAAGTTTTAGAGTTTTGTCATGTTTTGTTTTGTTAACGATTTATGTTTTAAAGCGACTTCTACGTTGGTGAGTTAATTGAAATGTACTTTACTTCCATGTTATGTTGTTTGGTTAAAAGAGTTTGTACTGTATTCAAACTTCCTACCACTTCAGACTAATCAATACCCATAGTTTTAGTGGAGTAAATGTTACTCCTCTACAGGTAGCTCTGGAGGGCTTGGGGCTTTGAATCCTGTACTGACTTTGTGTTGTTTGGTCTCTGGCCAAGGGCCAAGGGAGGCCATAAGACCCCTGTTGTTTGGCCCACGGCCAAAGGAGGCCATAAGACCCTTCTTGTGGCCCATGGCCAAGGGAGGCCATAAGACCCTTGTTGTTTGGGCATAGTGAAGGGAAGCCATAAGACCCTTGTTGTTTGGCCCATGGCCAAGGAAGGCCATAAGACCCTTGTTGTTTGGCCATGGCCAAGGGAGGCAATAAGACCCTTGTTGTTTGGCCCATGGCCAACGGAGGCCATAAGACCCTTGTTGTTTGGTTTGGGCTATGGCCAAGATAGGCCATCAGCCCCCTGTTGAATAGTTCGGGCTATGGCCAAAGTAGGCCATCAGCCCCTTGTTGAATAGTTTGGGCTATAGCCAAGGTAAGCCATAACCCCGTTGTTGAATAGTTTGAGCTATGGCCAAAGTAGGCCATCAGCCCCTTGTTGAATAGCTTGGGTTATGGCCAAGATGCGCCATCAGCATCTTGTTGAATAATTTGGGCTATGGCCATGTAGGCCATAAGCCCATGAAATAGTAGTTTGGGCTATGGCCAAGGTAAGCCATAAAACCCTTTAGAGTAGAGTAGTTTGGGCTATGACCAAAGTAGGCCATGAAACCCTTTAGAGTAGAATATGTGCCACTGTCTAACCATATAATTTTTGGAACCATGTGTATAAAACAGAGCGCACTTACTCACCGATCCTTGGTTATGTTCACACGTTGTTATGTTTGTGGCAATGTAAAGAATACAGTGTATATATATATATATATATATATATATATATATATATATATTTCATTTCTCTGAATCCAGTTGGTCTTCAAAACTTGGATTCACCACTCCAGTAAAGTCAATACCCGTAGTTATGATTAAGTAAATGTTGTGTGTCCTACAGGTAGGTCTGGAAGGTTTGGGGCATGTGTCTGTTGATGAAATCTGTTGAGTGATTCTTCTTTAAAAGAAGAATTGGATGCTTGGAGTTGCATGTATATATTTTTATACTGTATGTATGTGTGTAAATGTATATTTTGTTGTAGGGTTTTATTTTTGAGTTTTGTGTTAGGTTAACCAATTTGGCTGAGTAAAGATCCTCAAATGTTGCATTTGAGACCCTTATATCAAGCCTTGTCTGTTTTATGTCTATATGTGAAATAGGAGTTAGAATAGGTTACGCCTCTATGTCAAATAGGACTTAGAATGTGTTACGCCTATATATCAAATAGGACTTAGAATAGGGTTAAGAATAGGTGTTAGGTGGGTGTAGGTTTGAGTTCGTGGAATTGCTTTTGGTCTGTGTGATGTTAAAGTTCTGAGTTTAATTTTGTGATGTTAATAAGTCTTATGAGTAATTTAAATTGCTGAAATAAATTTTATAACCTACACGTACACCACAGGTTGAATTAAAAATTTTGTGTTTTTGGTTAGGAAAGGCCTTGAGTGTAAAGAGTAGGGCCTACTTTGTGAGGTAGGCTTCTTGTATATTTAAATTGCAAATTGTAGTGTTTGAAGTAGGCCTTTAGTGTATGAGTATATTGTGCCTATTAGTTAGGGTAAAGTAGCCTGCTAAATAGGTTTATGTTGTGGGCCTACTAAATAGGCTTAGGTTGAAATTGGTCTATTTTTTATAGGACCTAAAATGAGTTAAGCCTGTTAAATGAAAAAGGCTCTGTTTTGAGTTTAAAGAGTAGGACCTACTAAATAGGCTTAAGGTGAAGTTGGGCTACTAAATAGGCTTAATGTGAAATAGCCTACTATATAGGTTTGTGTTATGGGACTACTAAATAGGTTTGTGTTGTGGGCCTACTAAATAGGATTAGGTTGAAATTGTCGAATTTTTTATACAACCTAAAGTGAATTAAGCCTGTTAAATGAACAAGGCTTTGTTTACAGTTAATGTAAAGGTAAAGTGTGTGTTAGTATAAATTTTAGAGGGATCGGTTCCCCACACGGGCCATCATATGAAAAAACTATATAGGGCTATGGGTTGATTGCCTGATACCCTCATCCGTTGGAAATTTCCAGCAGATTTCAGTGGAGAGTTAACGACAAAATCTCTACGTTTTTTCGTTAGTTATGTATGTGTAGATCTTCAAAGGACCTCTTTATGTATTGTTTTTAATGGTTAATGTTAAATTTATTTGCCTTCAGTATTTTACCGCTGCCTAATGGTAAAGAAAAAATTGCCTTACCTTATTATTTCGTTGAGCCTCGTCTGTGTTCGTAGGACGCGACGATGTTTTACGATGTAGGGCCGCGGTACGATGGAGTGCGTTATTAGGTTTGTATCACATGTTATTCACTCAGAAATTATAGGAAGATAAAGTACATCTTCCTTGCTTAAAAGCACGGCTTAACATAAGCAGCTCAGAATGCCGCAAAATATAAATCGTTAGGAATCCGCTGATTCTTCAAAGTTCGTTGACTCTTCTCTTGATGTAATTTTCATGAGTGAGCAATGGAAAATGGTGAATACGAAATAATAAATTTGGTTTTCTTGTTGTCATGTAGGCCCAATGCCTACAGATGGGGTTCTATGTATGGTAATTAATTTCATTCCCAATAGGCTATGTCGCCAATCCCGAGGCAATTTTGTATAGATATTTAATTCAATTAATTAATAATTTATATTGAAGAAGTAAAGGTACCACATACGATACCATGTTGTAAGCATATATAGTTTTTCAATAACATGACTAATGATGCAATAACCGCAATATTAGAGGAACTTTATATAATCTCAATGACAAAATAACTTCAGTAATCAACTCCAACCTTCAACCCCTAAATCCTGACCAAACAATTTTTAACTTTTCTAATAGAACTTTAAATAACAACGAAAGACGACTCCTCTCTTTAGGCCTAGATTTTAGATTACCAAGTTTTAAGATAAACTATTTTAAACACTTTTTATCATTCGAAAAACTCTTTCATCGTCTAAAAAAATTCTCAGTACCTGATGAGACAAAACGTGTTTTCTGAAAGTCTTCAATTACTCACATTGCAAATAAACACTTTTATAATTTTAAACCTCTCAAAGTTCTTCCCCCCTAATCAGTGGAGAAGACCCCTCCTGTCTTAAAGAATTATCTAAAGACGACTCCATCATAATCTCACGTCCTGATAAAGGTAAAGGCACCATCCTTCTTAATAAATTGGATTATATTAATAAAGTTAACAACGTTCTCAACGATTCCACCAAATTCAAAAAGATTAATAACAATCCCTTAACACTTTCTTTAAAACTTGAAGACAAAATCAACCGTTTCCTCAGAAAACTCTACGGTCAAAATAAAATTTCGGAAGACATTTACCACCAAGTACGTTCTTCCGGCTCGTCCCCAGGTACTCTTTACGGCCTCCTCAAAATACACAAACCTAATCTACCCATTAGACCCATCGTTTCGGCCTACACCACCCACAATTACAAACTAGCAAAATTCCTAATTCCCACTTTAACCCCCCTAACCCAAAATGAATATTCCCTCCCCAATTCCTATGAATTCGCCAAAGAAATACTGACTATAAATAACTCACACAACCTCCATATGCACAGTTTTGACATAGTATCCCTCTACACCAACGTACCAATTGAAGAAGCCATTAACATCTGTATCAACAACTTATTTGCTAAAAATCCAAACAAAGTCCTTAATTTAACGAAACAGGAATTTACCAAACTGCTAACGCTTGCCGCTTCAGACACCTATTTCTCTTTTAATCAACAATTCTACCAACAAACCGACTCACTAGTTACGGGATCCCCCGCTAAGTGCCACATTAGCCAACATTTTTCTCTGTCACCATGAAAATAACTGGCTACTTCATTGCCCCACCGACTACAAACCACACCTATATAAAAGATACGTTGATGATACTTTTCTCCTTTTTCACAATGCCAACCCCCCTTTTTCTTAAGTATCTTTACTCTCAACACAAAAATAGTAAGTTCACCAAAGAAGACGAATCCAATAACACCCTACACTTCTTAGATATGACAATAAAAACAAAACAACAAATTCTGCACCTCCAAATTTCGAAAACCCACATCCACATGCCTAGGTACTAATTACCTAAGTCACACCCCTTAATCCCCTTAATCCACCACTTAATCCACGCACCTATCGCCATTGCTCTTCGTACTTATCCTTCAACAACGAAGTAGAACTCATTCATAATTTTGGCATTAACATCTCCTTCCCAAAACATCTACTACAATCTTTAACCAGAAATTTTCTTAATAATATTTATCAAACCCCACTAAAAGTCCTCACTGTTAGAAAGACGTAAAATACTCTTCCTTTCCCTCTTACGACCATATCAACCACAAAATACTCTCAGAACTCCGCCTTCTACTCACCCTTCTTTACCCCCAAATTAACTTCACCAACAATAACAGCATCAAATCATACCTCAACCACAAAGAAAAAACACCCGAACCCCTTGCTTCGTCCACTATCTACGTTTCAACTGTGTTCGATGCAAAGCGAACTATATTGGCAGCACCATTCAAAATTATTAAATCAACCAACCAACTAAACGACCTCCGCATTCTAGAGTCCCTTTACATCCTCATTATTAAACTGAGAATTAAACCATTAGCGACTCTAGTTCAGCCTTTGAATTAAACATCGCCAGATAAACTCTCATACCTTACCACCGAAAAAAAATCCATCACTTTGTCTGGCTCCAACTTTTCTAACATAGACACTTCTCAATTTCGATTTGCCTTTTAAATGTTTTATATTTTGACAATTGACGACATTCCTATATTTTATATTATTTTATTTTTAATTTTAATTAAATATATACGGTAATTATACTATTAATAAGCCCACGTTTATTTAAATATATTGTATTTTTCTGTTCATCATATTTATTCATTCTTTATATTTGATTTTACATTTTTTGCACTGATGATGGAAATTGAAATTTCCGAAACGTCTGTAAATAAACATGTATCATCTCCTCGTCCTCTTATTCCTTACTATATATATATGTGTGTGTGTGTGTGTTTTTGTAAATTTATACGAGAAAATGTTTTTAGAATTTGTTTCAAATTATCAGCACGAAAAAAGCAGATCGTAGTCCACAAATTTGATAAGATTGAGGAATTTCTGGTCTCTCTCTCTCTCTCTCTCTCTCTCTCTCTATAATATATATATTATATATATATATATATCAAAGCTATTGACTTCTCCTTAGGGAACCGGAGCTTACAGATGAAAAGAAGGATCAACACAACGGCAAACATTTTCATTTATTTGTACATCAGACGTTTCGACAAATCTTTTGTCATCATCAGTGAGTTAAGTCTTAATATTGTATTGATGTAACTTTCACTTTTCAATTTTGTTTTAAGGTTTTAAGACTTAACTCACTGATGATGACAAAAGATTTGTCGAAACGTCTGATGTACAAATAAATGAAAATGTTTGCCGTTGTGTTGATCCTTCTTTTCATATATATATATATATACAGGGCGTCCCAAAAAATGTATACACACTTTAAATAATTATAAAGGCAGTGTTTATTAAAATACATTTCATTTTCAAAATGTAATACAATCTACAGACATTATTTAATTGTTTTGTCAACGCCTGTTTTCAAACTGACGTCCGTTCTGGTCCAGGCACTGCTGATAACGCGAAGCAATGGAATCGCAAACATCACGAAACATTTCGTTTGGTATTTGTGTGCATTCTCGTTCAATGGCTGCTCTCATTCAGCGACTGTTGCAGGTTTTATAGCGTAGACTTTGTCTTTTAAGTATCCCCATAAAAAAAGTCTAGTGGTGTGAGGTCTGGTGAACGCGGAGGTATTCTACGAAACCCCTTCGTCCAATCCACATCCACATCGTGCCAAGTACCACTCGCAATACTCCACTTTTCGGTCCGGATCATCTTCATTAATAGCATTGACTAATCTTGGAATGTAACTTTTCCATTGACAGCGCTTCAAAATGCGTTGGACAGACGATTCTGAAATTCCTACCTCACGACTCGCTTGCCGCACAGATTTTCTTGGACTTTCGTGATACGTTTCCAGTACTCTTTCTTGCTTTGTGGAGCTTGTCGATGTCCGTGGTCTTCCGGAACGCTTCTTGTGGACATTCTGAACAGTTCCATCGGCTTCAAACTTATCTCTAATTCGAGTGATGGTAAGTCGCGTTGGTGGATCTGTTTGAAACTCCCTCCTAAACTGTCTTTGCACTTCAACTGCGTTTTCACACTTCCAGTAGCATTTTAGAATGAATTTCCTTTGTTCAAAGCTTAGTCTGACTGCCATTATTAATTCTAATGGGTTTAACTTGGAAAGAAAGAAACATCAATTGAGCTATCAGCTGTTAAAGTGTATATACACATTTTTTTGGGACGCCCTGTATATATATATATATATATGATGAAAATAACTACGAAAGAAAAAGGAAACACAGAATAGTGCTCAAGCGCTTTCGTCTAGTGACTCCTTCAGGAACACTGAGGATGTCTGAGAGAGTGTTCCTGAGGATGTCATTAGACGAAAGTGCTTGAGTACCATTCTGTGTTTCCTTTTTCCTTCGTGGTTATTTTCATCATAACTATTATTCACGTGTAACTTTCGTGAAATAATTTTCATATACACATATACGTGTATATATATATATATATATATATAATATATATATATATATATATAGGGTGTTTCAGGAGGAAAGGTCAATACTTCGGGAGGTGATAGTATCGGTCACTGTGAGAAAAAAAGTTCATATGAACATGTGTCTAATTCTGAATGGTTAGGGAGATACAGCTGTTTGAATCTGATGCGCGCGCAGCTCTTCTTCCCCCTTCCCTCCCCTATAACCTTGAACCATGTAAGCTGTACTGTAAGCATGTAACATAAGCCAATCGACAGCTGACTGTTGTGAGTGACATTGTTTGGTGTTTGAAGCAGTGTTAAGAATGCCACACATCTTCACACATGCCAAATATGCAGATATGGTGTATGGCTACGGTTTTTGCGATGGAAGTGCAACAGCTGCTGTTGCAGAATACCGTCGACGGTTTCCGAAGCGCAGAATTCTGGATCGGAGAGTGTTTACCAGGGTTTTCAACACATTGCGTGAGATTGGTACACTTCCCAGCGCTCATGTTTCATCTGAACGTGAAGGTCAACAAGATGTGGATGAAGTGAAAAACATTCTTCAGTTGGTAGAGCGTAGTCCTACTACTAGCTCACGAAGAATTTCTACACGTCTCGGTGTACCACACACAAGAGTATGGCGAACATTACGTGAGGAAGGCTTGCATCCATATCATGTACAGCGTGTACAACACCTTCAACCAGGAGACGCTGCCATGCGACTGGAATTTTGTCATTGGGTAAATGATAATCGCCGATTGCTTCGATTAATACTGTTCACCGATGAAACTACTTTCACCAGTGACGGTATCAACAACACTCGTAACTCTCATCGGTGGTCAGACGAAAATCCAAATGCCACTGTGGAAACAAATTTTCATCATCGCTTCTCTGCCAATGTGTGGTGCGGTATCATTGATGATTAGCTGATTGGCCCTTTTACTTTAGAGAATCGTCTTACAGGACAAAGTTACCTAGAATTTCAGCAAAATGAATAACTAGGACTATTGGAGGATGTTCCTTTGGCTACACACGCTGGTATGTACTTTCAGCATGACGGAGCTCCTCCACATTCTGCCCGTCTGGTGATGCAATACCTAAATCAAACTTTCCCTGGTCGATGGATCGGCCGCGGTGGTCCCATTCAATGGCCACCAAGGTCTCCAGACCTCTCTCCGTTAGATTATTGTTTGTGGGGGTGAATGAAAAGTCAAGTTTACAAAAGAAAGGTGGATACACGAGACGAATTGCTCGCGCGCATTTTGGATGCTGCTGCCCGCATAAAGGAACGTCAAGATCAACTCAGACGAACAACACGCGATCTTCGCACACGAGTTACAAAGTGCATTGAGGTTGACGGTGGGATTTTCGAAAACGTATTGTAAACTGTAACAAATTTGTCATTTCTGTATCTGATACCATTCAAAATGCCAATGTTTAAACATTAAATGTTAAACAGTAATTGGTTTCGCTTTCTTGATTACCATTAACAATGCTTTTGTATTTGTAGATTCAAACAGCTCTATTTCCATAACCATTCAGAATTAGACACATATTCATATGAACTTTTTTCTCACAATGACCGATACTATCACCTCCCGAAGTATTGACCTTTCCTCCTGAAACATCCTGTATATAGAGAGAGAGAGAGAGAGAGAGAGAGAGAGAGAGAGAGAGAGAGAGAGAGAGAGAGAGGAGGAGTATTATTTTGAATCAAACGCAATCACCGTTGTTCCTGAACACTTGAAATAAATGCGAAACTAGAATTAATTCACCTGCAAATTAACTTTTCCCAATTCCATATATTTCTATATAAGAACGTACGAATGGGACACTTGTAAAGTACAATTCAAATAAAATAATGCGACTGTAAATTCTAAGGCGGCGAATGGTCGTGACTCATTTGTACAAACAATAAAACGCCCTGGAGTTCAGTATGTCTACGTCAAATGAGGGGTCGCGCGTCTTGAGGTACCTAAGCACCACCACAGGCGAAAACGTGTTTTTGAATGATATCACAATTTTCACCCTTCCTCTATCACGTGGTTTGGTTTATAATGACCTTACGAGAGAGAGAGAGAGAGAGAGAGAGAGAGAGAGAGAGAGAGAGAGGAGGAGTATTATTTTGAATCAAACGCAATCACCGTTGTTCCTGAACACTTGAAATAAATGCGAAACTAGAATTAATTCACCTGCAAATTAACTTTTCCCAATTCCATATATTTCTAGTGTTGGGTAAATAAATAAATAATAAAGTTATGGCGTGTTTAAAATAAATAAGAACGGACGAATGGGACACTTGTAAAGTACAATTCAAATAAAATAATGCGACTGTAAATTCTAAGGCGGCGAATGGTCGTGACTCATTTGTACAAACAATAAAACGCCCTGGAGTTCAGTATGTCTACGTCAAATGAGGGGTCGCGCGTCTTGAGGTACCTAAGCACCACCACAGGCGAAAACGTGTTTTTGAATGATATCACAATTTTCACCCTTCCTCTATCACGTGGTTTGGTTTATAATGACCTTACGACACTAGAAGTATGGTTGAAAACCTTATGAAGCAAACTACTTTTTTCACCTCTATCGCCAGCCAAAAGTTCACCCGAAGTTCGGCATAATAAGAAAATCAAAAAATTAAAAAAAATATATATAAAATATAAAATATGAAAATCTATTCCAAAAACTCATCAACAACTTCATTAGCATAATTAGAACTCTAATTTAGCCAAAAATGAACGTTCTAGCTCAATTAATAACAGACATACTATTGCGAGAATATTGCTGAACTTTGGAGGCGATTTCTGGCGAATTTTAATTTTGGCGCTTAGGTACCTTAAGAAGCAGGACCCCTCATATATATATATATATATATATATATATATAATATATATATATATATATATATATATATATATGTTTAAATAAATTGTATCAGTCCCGGACAGAAACTCGCAGCTAAACATACATTTCAATGTCGTTTAAGAAAAACATTTCTGACTCAGATAAAAGTTCTTATCAATTCGCACAATTCGCAAAAGGTTGACGTATTTAAAATAAATAAGAAGGGAATCAAGCTTCTAGACATATACCTTGAACCTTATGTTGTTTCGTGCGTTGGTCTCTCTTCACACGGAGGTCAAGCTGGTGGCCCCGCCTCTAGGTCTGGCCTAGTGGAGGAGCGAGTTGCTTTCTTGCGCTCTCCACCGTACATAACCAGGCACGCCCGGCTCATCTGGTACTGTCCTGAGCCAGGCATCCACTCTTTTCTTGAAGACTTCAACTTTGACCCCCGTTACGTTTCTGAGGTCCTTAGGAAGCTGGTTGAAAAGTCTTGGCCCCCTGACAACCAAGCTATTTTCCTTCAGGGTTGAGGAGGTCCATTGTCGGGCCTTTAATTTGGGAACACTACACATTCTGCCTTTCCTATTTTCCAGTGTTGTTTGAATGGTAATTGGGTTTAGTTTTAGGTTTCGTACCAGTTTTTCTATCATTTTCCATATGTAGATTATGATTTACCTCTCTCTTCTTCTTTCCAGTGAGTACAGATTTAGTTTACGTAGTCTTTCCCAGTAGTTGAGTTCTTTGCAGCCATCAATCTTGGCTGTGAAATGCCTTTGCGTTTCTTCTAGTTTATTAGTTTCTTCCTTTTTATATGGGGACGTCAAAACTGAGCAGTATTCAAGTTTTGGTATAATCAGTGTTTTTAGCAGGGGAATCATTACTGTCCTGTCCCTTCTCTTGAAACGTTCTTAGTACCTGTCCGGCGACTCTTTTTGCTTTATTTATCGCTATCTGATTTTGTGTTTCGAATTTCGCATCATCTGTCATTATTATCCCGAGATCAATCGCTTTCGTGCTTCTCTGAATTTCCTGTCTATCTGGAGCATAATATGCAGTCTGTTTAAGTTCTTCTTTTCTACCATATCTCAAGAGCTGAAATTTCTCGGCGTTGAATGACATGTTGTCTTCTGACCATTTGTATATTTTGTTCGTGTCCCTCTGCAAGCCTCCACGTCATGTACATCGCTGATTTTTCTGCTGATCTTTGTATCGTCTGCAAAGGATGTTACTATACTGTTGCTGTTTACTCCGCTGTCTATGTCTGTTAGCATGAATGAACAGGAGTGGGGCCAGTACTGTCCCTTGTGGTACTGAGCTGCGTACTTCCGATTCTGATGATGATATACCTTGAATTTTGACGACCTACAGACGATCTCTAAGGAAGTTGTAGATCCATTTTCCCACTTTGCCTGTTATTCCCATATATTTAATTTTATGTGCTATTATACCATGGTCATTTATCGAAAGCTTTAGCAAAATCTGTGTATATAACATCGTAGTTGTCATTGCCTTCCAATGCATCTAGGATATTGTTGTAGTGTTCTATTAGTTGTGATAGGCATGATCTACCTGATCGGAATCCATGCTGATTTTCGTTGAATCTTTCCCGTGTCTCCAGGAAATCATAAATTTTCTCTCTAACTATTCTTTCAAATACTTTGGTGAGGTGGGACGTCAATGACACTGGTCTATAGTTCTTTGCTTGAGATCTGTCCCCTCCTTTATATATAGGGACAATGTTTGCTCTTTTCAAGATGCTCGGTATTTCCCCAGTGTCTAGGGATCTCTCCATATCCAGTATAAAGGTGTAGCTATTTCATTTTTACAGTTTTAATCAATAATGCGTTCCAATTGTCCGGACCTGCAGCTGAATGTGGTTTCATTTGTCCTATAGCTCTCGCTACATCTTCTGGTGTAAAATCAAAGTCTGTTATATACTCTCCTTGCAATTCCTCTTCAAAGAATGCATTTATGTCAGGTATCGCTTTGTCACTTTTTGGGGTACTGAAAACTGATTCATATTGAGCTCTCAATGTATCAGATATTTCTTTTGGATCGTCGGTTAGTTCATTATTTCCGTCCTTAAGGGCCCAATAGCGGCGCGCGTTTTTGTTTCCTTTTTGCATAGCTATAGAAGTATTTTGGATTTTCCTTTATTGCTTCTACCGCCTTTTCTCTTCCCTCTCTGTATGGTCCTTAATCAGGGCTTGTATTTCCCTATCGATACCCTCCAGTTTTCTTTTATTGCTTTCCTGTCATTATCTCCGCAGTTACCTAACTTCGCCTCCACTCTCTTTCTTTTGCGGAATAGTCTTCTCTTTTGCCTCTAGCCAGCTCCTCTTTCCTTTTGGCTGTGATTTCGGAGCATATTTTTCTAAAATTCTCAGCGTTTTTTCCTCCAAGGTTGTTAGCATTTCTTCAGTTGTTTTATTCTCGAAAATTGTTCTCCATTCTATTTGGGCCATGTGCGATCTGATTGCTTCCCAATTTATAGTCTTCGAGTTTAAGTTAAAGGCCCCGAATTTACTTCTTCCACAATATGTGTATTGTCTTTTAATGCTGTCGTCATATTTGTTGATATCTCGATTAAGTTGTGGTCTGAGATAATGGTTGGGGTTATTTTATATCAGCAATCAAGTTCGTGTTATTCGTGAGAGCCATCAACATTTTTGCTTGCTCCTGGTCTTCTCTTGTGCCCCCTTGTCCTGGTGAATATATATATTCCTATCCACCTTTTTATATTTTATAAATGGGAAGTTAAAGTCTCCGCAGATCATTATATTGGGGGATGGAGGGTTTATGGCCTTTATTACTTTCTGATGTCATCAATGGCCTCCGAGAATTTTTCGGTTGGGGTGCTTGGAGGTCTATAGATGACTATTACTATCAAGTTTAGTTTTTCTATTTTCACTGCTAGGAGTTCCACATAGCTGTTTGATTTACTTATTATGTCTCTGTCATATGACCTTCCTGTACATATATAGCACAGCCACCTTTCCGTCTCGTCGTTCTATCCGCTCTTAGTAAGTTGAAGCCCTCTATATTTATCTCTTTCTTATCAATACAATGTTCGCAGTTTTCACAATTTCCTTGGCAATCTTTAAGATGAGTTTCTGTGAGGCATGCGATGTCCGCCCTTGTTTCGTCCATAAATCCTTTCAGGTACGAAACCTTATTGAGTGATTGGTTTGGTCTTATTCCTTGAATATTAGCCAGGACAATTTTTATGTTCTCTGTTTTTCGTTGTCCCTTGTGCATTTCAAGTTCGTTTTCCTTCGATATCGCTTGATTCGTTGCCCTATGATCCTCCGAAAGAGATCCGTTTCCGCCTACTTGTATTGGTAGCTTCTTGCCCGGTAGCGATTTGGCTCGGGGGTTTCCAGCTGTGTCAACTGCATGTGGATGACATTTAGCTTCCGTAAGGTGTCCGCGATGTTGAAAAAATTTTCTTTTTCGCTTATTGTGTTCCTATTGTTGTTCCTATTGTTATTTTTATTCCTATTGTCATTTAAACTTTTTCCTTTGTTCGTTGAGTCCGTCGGGAGATGTTGATAGTAGCATTTTTTCCCGAATTTGCAGGTTCCATATTTTGCGTAAGTCCTGCAAATGTCCGGGTGGTAGAATTTACACGTCTCCAAATTTACAATGACCATTATTATAGAAGAAATTGCATATTGGGGGATGTTCATATATACATTGTCCTCTTTTAAATCTGCAATTATCTTTTATATAATACCTGCATATAATTCCTTCCCCATATTTACTCTTGGCTTTTGTTTTTTGCTCCTTATTGGGGGACAGTTTTACTTCGTTTTCTTGACTGCCCTCTTGTCTTGTCCTATTTGTGCTATTTGTGCTAGTTGTGTTTGTGTCCTTCGTTGCCCTTATGCTGTGTGTTGTCTTTACACTCTTTGTCGCCTGTGTTTTCGGCCTCGTTTTGTGACGGTATTTGATTTTTTTCTATTTCGCCTTTCTCCGTTTCTTCCGTTTTCCACTGTTCTTTGTTTCCACTTTCCTCTTTCATTCTCTTCTCGTAGTCTCTTTCTGCTTTAAATACCGTAAAAGAGTTTAATTCGGTCAAGCAGTTTTCGCAGAAAATTTTTATCCCATTAAACTGCTTTGCGTTCGTTATAAGGAGATTTTTTCATCTCCCCATTCTAGGCATTTAAAATCAAAAAGTAGCTGACAAAAATCACACCTCATCGCCACTGTCTCATCGTTGCATCTTACAGATACCACAGAGTTGCAGGTATGCATTAATTTCCATGTTGGTGAAGTGACTCAAAAAGGGGGTATTATGGGAGGTATTGGGTGGGGGATGACTCAAGCTGTGTGAGGGAAAGAATTTTCCGTTACTCCCGGGTGGGGGATGGGGGATGTGGCACGCTGTATACTTCTCACTGATTGGTCCTCTCGACTGTGGCTGCGGGGGATAATGGGGGATATTTGCGGGCACTTCAAAAACAAAACTTTCCTCACAAAGAGACTCGG